>JAJNMT010000156.1:0-485193 GCA_025685495.1 Huntiella abstrusa | reverse complement strand
CTTTTGATCTCTGAAGAGGAGCGTTGTGTCGCCCGCAAAAAGAAAGATCACGAGTTTTTCTTTAGTTATGCCTAGCGCAGTAATGCGCTGGTCCTTTATTACGTAGATTGCTACAGACTCTATCACTAGAATATACAGGATGAAACTTAGGGGATCGCGCTGTCTTACACCCGAGTTGACTAGGCTAGCTTGTTGATATAGCCATTTATATCCAGATAGATCTTTGCCTCCTTATATAGGGCTTGGATGCATTTCACGATATTCGACAGGACTCCTGTCCACTCAAAGATCATCTATAGGTAGACATGACTAACCCTATCAGACACCTCCTCCGTGTCGAGGAAGAGGATATACCTCTCGTGATTTTCACTGTCTTTCCAGGCATCTATTGCTAGTTGCACTGTTCTGATGTTATCGTCAATCAATCTGCCAGCGTAAGCGCTGGGAGAAGCGCGGCTGAGGGCTGGTGGACCATGGCGGGGGTTTCCATGGCCGGGCTGGCCTTCAGCGCGGAGACTGGCACACGCACCAGAGCAGAGCAGACTTGAGGCTGTACAACAGCCAAACTGGATTCCACCTTCGGAATTGCGATGGGGGCCTCGACCACGCGAGGGGGAGGTGTTTGCTCCGAAATAGGAGCAATGACAGCCTGCTCAATCGCAAAACGGGTGGGACAGTGGCAGCAGCCACCGAGACCACATGTTGCTACACTAGGTCTACGACGATTGCCGCGGCGGGAATCGGTTCCGCACGGGCAATAACTGGAACCGCTCCAGGATGAGCCGCCAGCTTCAGCACAATGACCTGCTCTGTAATAACAAAGCTGGAAGTCTTTCCGAGGCACACGGGAGTGGCGGGAGCGGGTGCGGCGGGAGCGGGTGCGGCGGTAGCCTTCTGCTTCAGCATATTCCTGGGCGTGGAAACGATCTTGTGCGCGGGATGTGGCTTGAGGGCCCGCTTGGGCAAAACGTCTTTCTCTTTCATAACAGAAGAGGAAGTCTTTCCGTAGTGGAAAAAAGTCGCGGGAACAGGCGCGGGAACAACTTGGGGCGCGGGTGGGCTGCAACGAACGACGCCGCGGAAAAAAAAATGGCAGCTGGTGAAGCGCCAAGAGAAGAACGATCGGCTAGGACGGCAGCAGAAATGACCCTGGCTGGCGAAGAGTCTCCGTACCCGCTGCGGAAGCGGCAAGGAACCCAGCGGCGCTCATTCAGTCTGCAAGCTCCTTGGCACGGCGAGCACTGCGTCAATCGCGAGTCTCAGGATAAGGTGCAACATGCATGGGCACATGAAAACGAGAACACTCTCGGTCTCGGTACTTAACAAGGGAGTCTCACAGGGAGATCTGTTAAAAGCGGAGTCTGAGGTGCCATCCCTGGGATCAGGATGATTGACTCCAGTGATCTGGGACAACATCTCCCGGAGCTCTGAGTCTTTGACTCCGGTTGCGCCGCCCGTGGACGGCACGCCGAAGGAAGGGCCCGAACGGCGCATCAGAGGAGCCGTGGTCTTCTCGGTGCGTGATTTAGCACCCACGGGAGCAAGAATCTTGCGAGCCCGTGGTGGCTGCTCAGGCACCTTGAAAGATGGAAGCTTAAAAACGCCAGAGTTTCCCTGGGCACATGGCTGGCGGCTAAGTACGGTGGTCAAGTCAATGACCTCGTTCACAGCCTTGTTCACGAAGGCTGGGAGACGGCGGCGATTGGCTTGAGCACGGGAGTGGCGCGCCATCATGTCTCGGGCTTGGTCTTCTTGCCCAGACACCAACAAAGTGCGAGCTGAGAGAGCGAGCTCGTCTAAGTCTCCGCCCAAGGCGTCGTCCAACCCCAGTGATAACTGGGAGAGACGCTTGGCCTCGGCTCCTTGGCGAGGAGACATATGAAGGGCCGCGAAGGAAACAATCAAGGCGGGGAAGGTATGAGCCGCTATGGTGCGGCGCGGCGCGCTGGGACGAGCCTCGTACTCACGGTTAGGGTGAGCCGGAGAGGACAGAAAAACGAGAGACTCTCTCTCATTAGAAGAATCCCCCAACTCCTCATCACCATCACTGGCTGACCCCCGGTATTTGAGGAAAGCAGGTCCCATAAACCGAGAAGCTAAATAGATGGGACCACCATATAGATTCAAATATGGCAATGAAATACGTAGCTGCATCAGAGTGGATGACTTCAATCACCATGCTGAACGTCCGTTACTCTTAAACAGTAGAATATTCATCCTGTGTGCTGGGCTATCATCGCTAAGTATGAATATTTGATCACAACACCACCCAAGGGTATTGATTGCATTTATCTTCGTCCCTGCACTCAGTCACCAACTTTATTTGCTATTGAGACCACGGAAGAAATTGGAGTTTCTGTCGTACAAACTACTTCCGCTTCTGGACATGTCACTACCTAATGCGGTCTATTACAACCCACTTTCGTCGGCCATCCCCAATTCAGCATAGCGATGTGCGATCCTTGTTGGCCTTTACCTGCCGTACTCATGCCCTGATAGTTTGATTTAGCTGTGTTTCGCCGATTAAAGATCGGGATTTGATTTGATTCCATTTGATCTGGGCGATTCTGTTGAAATCTGGTTCCTCTAGCTAAAGTTGATCTGACTATCCCCGTCTGTCCATTGTTCATTCGGAATCTTGACTGACAAGTTTTCTGGATGTCAAAAACTTTCAAGAACATTGCTCATTGACTTTGAAAAAGATAATGCCTAGTCAAACGATAGGGTCATGGTCAGACCAGGGTTATCCGCATTTAATGTAGCCAGGACACGTGTACATATGTATATGTGTGGCGTCCGCCACAACGTGGCGTGTATACTCTAGAATCCTTCCCCCTTACCTATTCCGCGTGGGCATTTTGCGCCGGCTTCCAGACCACGTGATAACCCTTACTCTGACAAGTGACGTCCGTCACCTTTTACACATTACTCAGGTTCCACCACTCACACACATATGTACAAAAATGAAAATGAAAATGAAAATTTTTGCTCTTTTTAGTAACTAAATAAAACCTAATCTATGTAGTGCCTACTGCTGCGTTGCATGCTTAGCGGGTTGAAATAGCTATAAGTGAAACGACCAGATACTGATCAATCACTGACGGGTGCGCTGGGCCTGGACAAGGAGAAATATGGCTCGGCCAATACAAAAACTCCTCTGCCCAGCAGTTGCTCGCTCTGAAGCGTGTGTGCGCGTAGCGCCTATTCTGCTTGTTGTAGTTCAAGAAGGCAGAATTTCCGAGCCCGTATCAAGTGACAGGCAAACAGCTAGCCACTCCAAACAGGTGACCCCCCGAAGAGGGCGAGGTGTGAGAGCGGAAATCACACGGAACAGGTAGACAAAGGATATCCACCAAAAACAAAAAAGGAGTAATCAGAGAGTAAAATATCGAGGCGGGGTTCAAGAGGCGGCAGAAAAAGATGTATGGGGGATGTCCCCGAGGTCGTTGCTGGGTGGGGGCTCTGGTGGTGGCCGGGTCGGAGAGGTCGTCAAAGGGTCCAACCTGAGGGGCGGCGTCGAGGTTGCCAGAGGGTTGCTACCCGTATCCATCGCTTGTCTGAGTTCATTGGCACCAATAGCCAGCGGGTGGGCCAGACAGTCGTAGTACCGTTTCATTAGTAGCCGGACTGTTTCCACCGGGTCGCGAGCCAACTCAGCATAGAACTGAGCCTTGGGCCATCTCAACGGGGGTGTCTGACTGAAAGCGTCAGGACACCAAAGGGCTAGGTGTGATATTGTTTGGCGAGGCCAGCCGCAATGGCAGCTGCCGGACCAAGTCTGTAAACCAACAGATTCCCGCCACATCGCGGTGTTCGCGTGACCAGTTCGCAGTCGCGTCAAAAACCGATTCTCACTCGTAGTTAACCTCTTTCGCAGCTTCGCAGTCTTCCTCCAAGTCGTATCCTTCCACAAACCCCTCCCGGATCCAGCACCAGCCTCCGCACTCTATGAACTCCCCCGGTTCGTTGCCCTCTCATCCATCCTCTCTCATGCTCATCCCCTCTTCTCCTCAAAACGTTCCACTCCTGATGCGCGGCTGATTGGGCGTATGAAATCGCAGGATCAGTATGCGTAGTCTGCGCAATCCGTACCATGATAGCCTTCCATGCTAATGACTCTTGCATGCGAGCCTCCGAGCGTGCTCCTAGGTGTACCAAGTACTCCTGTAATGGCTCGCAGGCCGCCTCCGTACGGAGACGAGGTAATGGTGTAGTACGGACTGCTCCCGTGTAGACTCGTAGTGCGCGAGACTGTAATCTCTCCAGCTCGTCCATCTGTGTCTGCGTCAGCCCTGAATGCGCAAGGGCTGCGGGAGCAAACGTCAACCGTGGTCTCTGCCCAACCTTGTAGACCAATCTCAAGGCCTCCCAACTACATAAATCGTCTTGGGCTAAAGCGCGGAGGAGTGAGACATTCTTGCTTAGTTTGGTGCGCAGAGCGTGGTAGTGATCGGTCCCAGTCCCGCGAGAGTTAAGCCAACTGCCCAGGAACCTAGAACTTGTCTCTACCGGAATACTCTGCCCGCCAATTCGAAGCGGCCAGCCGTCCCACTGATTTGCTGTGTGGACGTTGAGCGCAAGCAAAGAAGACTTACTTGGCTCGAATATCACACCCCTCGTCGCCGCCCATTTCTCCGCCACCCCATAAACCGTCCGCAGAGCACTAGCCAAGTCGGTCGAGGACTTTCCCGAGCGAGTAGGTTAGTGTCATCAGCGAACCCCACAACCATGACATCCGGGTGACACGTATCAACGACCTCATGCAGGCTAGCAATGAAGGTTATAAACAAAAGCGGAGAGAGCGGGGAGCCCTGAGGGACGCCGGATCTAACAGGCCGTCTGTCTGTGTCGATACCGTTGAGGGCAAGAGAGGCTTCTCTGCCAGTCAAGTAGCTATGAAGCCACAACGTTAACCACTCGGGTGCTCCTTTTTGTGCGACCTCGTGTAAGAGCCACGCGTGGTCGACTCTGTCGAACGCCCCTGCTATATCTAGTTGAAGTAAAAGAGCTTGCACCTTGCGGCCGCGAGACCTCTGTGCAAACTCCTGAACAGCACGTATCGCCGTTTCAGTCGAGCGATGTGGGCGATTGCCCATCTGTCCAACAGGAAGTAGCGGATCGAGTTGCACGAGAAGACGTCCAGCAACGATCTTCTCGATGACCTTCCCAACTGTAGATAGCAGCGAAATGGGTCTCCAACCACCGGGCTTCTTGCGTTCTGCGCTAGTCTTCCCAGGCTTAGGGATCGGGACTACGCGGGAAAGCTTGAAGGCAGTCGGCCAATGTTGGAGTCTCAAAGACGCAGTAGCTATCTTTGCTATCCATGCATGTGCGGTTTCTCCGATGCATAGTAGAAAGCCAGAGGGTATCTCATCCGGGCCGGGTGCTTTCCACCGGCCAGTGCTGTGGAGGGCACTAGTCACCTGCTCTCGGGTGACCAGTTTGTCGATGTCCCACAACGGTGTTCCTGTCGGCATGTCCGGGGGTGGGTGCAGGGGGGCTGCAATTGGGAAGAATCGCTCACAGAGGGCGGTGGCTACGGATTCTCGGTCACGGGTCGGCCCTGATGCCGTCGCCATTTCCTCAATCCGATGAGACACTGGTTGGACACGTCTGTCGTGGGTCTTGGCAAACTGCCACAGAGCCCGGTCGTTAGACAGTGCTTCGGATATACGCTTCGTACGGTGGGCTGCCCTGGTAGTCTGTCTAGCTTCGACATACCGGTCCTTGGCTACCCGCACCTGGCCTAAAATCGGACCACGGTGCCTCCTGAGATCCGCTTGAGTCTGCCGCCACGTTGTAAATAGCGAACGTAACTCGGTCGTCATCCATGGTATGGGTTTAAAACAAACCCTCGTCTTCGGTGCAAGCTCATCTGCTGCATCTTGGAGCTTTCTAATGAATGTGACGACAGCCTCGTCGAGATCCCGCGTAGAGCGTATCCGTCCCAGCGTGCTGCCGGCGAAAAAGTCGCGCCCGGCCAGCTTGCTTCCCACCTTTCTCCAGTCTCGAGTGTACCGAGGTCGCTCCGCAGAGGTCCCGGAAACCCAGACTGTTCCTAAGAGTGCATGATGATCAGACCCAGGTAGATCCGACAAACCCTCGAAAGTTGTTTGCACACCCCGAGAGATCATGAGATCTATGGTAGTAGAAGAACCTCTACTCTCCCACGTAAAAATGCCTGGTGTAGTGTCGATATGAGCACCCTCAGCCTCGAGCCAATTCTCAAGTTGTCTGCCGCGTGCATCCAACCTGACTCCATCGCCGCCCCAAAGCGCCGAATGCGCGTTAAAATCTCCCATAAGGACAAAGGAATGCGGAAAAGTAACGTTTCGCAAAGCCAAGTCCTCACTCGGTGATTGGTTTTGGTAAACCGACGCCATAAAGACATCGCCCACCATTGCTGCAATCACATATGGACTCCCCGTGTCCACCCTTGAACATGCCGGTCCCTTCACAAGTAGAGCTGCGCGGCAGCCTGTGTCGGTGAAGACCGTATATTCCCCCATCCTATCCCCAGCAAAGCCACTAGGGAGCTCTTGGAGGAAAAGGACATCTGCTCCAGACAGAAGCGCGCCATCCAGGCACACCACACTCCTGTTGATATTCCACTGGAGCAGGCGCAAACTGCGCATGCTTACTGGTCCCCGCCAGTCATCTCCGCATCATCGGGACTGGCGAGGGCTAAAGCGTGGGAGCTTTGGGTGTTGGGGGGGGAGGAGGTGTTAACCTCAGGGGCGGGAGGACTGTAAACTACGATCTGGCCAGAGCAGGTGCTCGAGGGGGTCGCTGAAGCTGCGACGGCCTCTGAGCCGCTGTCCTGCCGGACCCGCTTACGGTCCGCCTGTCCTGACCGGTCGTTACGGGTGACGGCGAGGCGGGCCTCCGCACATTCCTTTGCGTAGGCAGCCCGACGGTCGACCCAGTAAGCCCGGTCGAGGGCACGACGTTCCCTAGTCTCCTGTAGGACATGGTCCCGGTACGCCTTGAACCGGCCGCAGCTTGCGTGGTCATCCGGCGCGTGGCTTTCGCCACAGAAGCACGTAGGGGCTTTGGCGCAAGAGGAGGTGTCGTGGCGGCCAGTACATCTGCCGCAGGCACTCCACTCCCTCTTGCACCGAACTTGAGTGTGTCCGTACTGCCAACATTTGGAGCACTGGACAGTACGGGGTGCCGGGAAATACCACTCACAATCAGGCGTCTGAAGCATGGCGCTGGTTGCGACGGCACAATCCGCCAAACCAACTCGCAGCGACTTCCCTTGCACCAACCACTCGGCGAACAGAACCTTGTCTGGCGGGAAGGCTCTGTGAGCGCAACGCAGAGCGTCGGGCTCATCGGCGGGCACTCCCGAGACCTTTACCTGCCAACCCTTGTAGGTGACAGTGGCACCAAAACCGCGGAGCGGCTCGTACCCGGCGAGGATCTGTTCAAGCTTCTTGATCTTATCAAGAACGGCATCCATCTTGGCGCGGATGGGGATACGGTATTTGCCGGGACCGTCAGCTAGGGTATACCCCACCTTAACTTCCTCCGGCGTCTTGGCTGTGCCGTTGCCCTTCTCCACGCCCTGACTCTCCTTAATTGTTTGGCGGAGGAAGACCGGCTTAGGGGGAGTGGTGCTAGAGCGTAAAACCACTTCAGCTTGTTTGACGCTCCGTTCGGTGGGTGCAGTGGGAGAACGCTTGTCTGTCTCCGCACTATATACCACCTTCAACCCCTCCCTGGCCCTCCTACGCTCCCTCGTCCGTCTCCGAACCACCGACTTCACCCTCTTCTCCTCGGTCTCTGTGGGCCCAAACCCGTCGACCAACTTGAGGTTACGGCAGCGGTCCGCCACCTGCGCCACCTCAACCAACTGCTCGCTCGACAAACTAGTCAACGTCGCCAAGCCCTTCAGACACCCCCGAAAATCCTCCTCCTTCCACGGGAACAACCAACCCGGTGTGCCGTCCGGTACCCCTTTCGACAGACCCCCCCGACTGCTCGCCTTGCCCTTATGGCCTTTGGAGCCCTTCGCCTTCGTCATGGTGAAGCTCAAAAACAACAGATTTCACGAAACAAAGAATCTACGCACGCTGATTGGTCAATGCAGCTAAGCGAGGAAAAAAGGAAGGAAAGTTTCCACATATGTACATACATATGTACATATGTACATACATACTTGTTCAGTTATATTCCTTGAAATATTGTCACGACATTATACATACGATACCAACTATCTTGCAAACAGCATATCTATCAACACAATTATCTTATTTACTTTATTTATTAACCATCAACATGCCATCCAACAACATGTCATCCAACAACTTTAGCACCCACGTCTTTTCCGCTATAACTCTTGAGAACGTTGTGCCCCCTCGTGAGAGACGCCAGTATAGGGACCGGGAAAATGTGCCGTTAATCCATGAACCTCCTCCGCCGCCATCTTTGAGACCGCAAATAGAGCATTCGATTCGACACACCATTGCGATGAATCAAGAGCAGTTCCGGCTGAACCACCAGCTCGCCGCGCTACAGGACCATTTATCGGAAGAGGACGCCGCAGATAGACTTGCATGGTTCGAAGCCCATAGACGCGATACACAACGTAACCTGTCAATACTGCAGGGTATGGTGGGTTTCCTGTCCAGTATGCAACCTGGATACTCGACGGCAATCCGGCAACCGCACCCTTCGGCGATACCTGCTTCTAGTGGTGTGCCACAGGACACAGCGACCATAGCTCGGCAGTCACAGCAGGAAAATCGACAAGCACAACGGCGGGGTAGAGAGCTGGAGCCCCCCTCCAGAGAGAGATCAGTGTCTAGAGGGAACTCTGTGGTTCGTGAGACGTTGGTTCTTAGGCAGAATACCAAAGAACAACCTGTCGAAGAATCCGAACACCCTTCACATGCCCTCCTGAGAGTGATAGAAAACGTGCCTAGCAGGGATGAAGAGGAAAATGATACGGAGCAGACTGAGGCGTCCGAACCGGAGGAGGAGGAACTCGGGGCGGATTGATTGATTGATGTTTGTTTATTAGAGTTCCTTGTAGCCGAACCTATCCGCTAAAATGTAGGAACTATGGTTTTTATATATATAATGGCCAAGACTGCAGCATTTTCTCCCTGTCCTGCTGTCGCCCCAAAATGGAGAGATGCCGTATGGACCAGGGTTTAACCCACTATCTCAGCCTTGAGAACAAAAAATGACAGTAACAAAGGAAACAATTGTGACCAGCGACGAGATCAAATGAAGTCGCTTCCGATCGTGTAGCAACCTGACTATGAACCTTTTAAAGTTTGCCAGATCTATATCCACCGTGGCGTTGGTCGTCGTGTAGAGGCTCAAGAGGGATTGATTGTCGCGATGAGGGGCGAGGCGTCAACGAGGCTGACCTCAAGTTGGTGTAATGACTCGCAACG
This sequence comes from Huntiella abstrusa, assembly GCA_025685495.1. Classification (NCBI taxonomy): domain Eukaryota; kingdom Fungi; phylum Ascomycota; class Sordariomycetes; order Microascales; family Ceratocystidaceae; genus Huntiella; species Huntiella abstrusa. The sequence goes on along the minus strand of JAJNMT010000156.1, from coordinate 475,783 downwards.
AAAGTGTGATAAAAAGAAAGAGGTAATGACTGATGGATCCTCCGCACCTCAACAACAGCGGGTATGGCTCTCCGCCCAAAGTCTGATAGAAATGACACCGAGTAGCCTCAAAGGTGCCATCCCGAGGGTTGTAAGGAAGAAGGTTGGAGCTCGAGGCGGAGGAGTTGGTCCGGGTGGAAGGAGTGGAAGGGTTTGCCAGGTTGACCGTGTCGAACGGAGTGGACGAGGTGGACGATGAGTACGAGGCGGCGATCAGCGAACAGGAAGAGGAGGAAGCGCAGCGGCGGCATGAGGCGATTGAGGCGGAGGTGGCGCCGGAGGTGGAGGCTGGGGCGGCTCGAGCTTCAGACGGGGAGCCCCAACTTTTCGAATCTGCGGACACCGGACCCCACGTTCTCGCGTGGGATGCGTTCCTCAGTCTTCTCAGCTGTCGATACCGCGAAGGCCAGGTTAGTAACATTGATATTGAACACCGGACCTCTGGTTAAACTAACATACATCACAGGCCGTTCAAATCGCAACTCACATCACGACCTACGTTTCCGTCAGGACTTATGAGGCGGTTGAGGACCAAGCCTCCAAACTCGGCTCGCTATACACCGAGGACGGACACACCATGGACCGCGAAAAGTGCCGTACCATGGCAGAATGGATCATTTCGGAGATCACCGATTGCACGGAATACAGATTCATCCACCACACCACCACACCACAAAAGCGCAATGGCATCTCTATGTCCTGGTACTGCAACCAGCGGGCGACACGTAAAAAGCCATCTGTGTCAGATGCCCAGAGGAAGCACATGAGATTGCCACGCACTTTCCACGACTGCGGCGGCCGCATCATCATGCGTATGTCGAGTGATCGACAAAATGTTGAAGTGAACTACCGCCATGTCCCTCACCCATCAGAGCGCCGAACTAGATTCGGTCCTCGCTTGGAGAGCTGGGTGAAGGCCAGGCTGGAAGTTGACACTGTGCTCCCAAATCTCAGAGAATTGAGACTGGAAAAGGTGCATGGTTTCAAATCGGTCTGCCTCTGTGACCTCAAAAACCGCCAAAAGAAGTTGCGAGAGAAAGAATACCGGTTTGACAACGACCAAGTTAGGTCGGCCATCGCTTACTTGGCCTCTCAGGATCAATGGTCAAGTGAAATTGTGTACCCGTTCCCGGTGAAGAATGAGAAAGGAGAGACTACGGATGGAATACCGGACGATGTTAGATACCGAGGCATTGCGGTACTCCTGAAGGAACCAATCAAAAAGATTGGCCCCGTCACGAAGGAGCTTTTGATGGATGGAACTTTTGCTACAAACTACTTGAAGTTGGAGCTCTTCGGAGTTACAGCAGAGTTCAACAACCGCGGTGTCCCCATTGCTTATCTGTTCATACAGAAGCCCACCGCGCGCTGTTCAAAAAGTGAAGCCATCAAAAAGAACTTCAAGCGTCAAATCTTGACTCGGTTCTTGCTAAAGTTGCGTTTTTGGATGGAGGCGTCCTACCCCGGTATGCGCCGCGACGTCGCTGTGGACAGGTATAAATCCCTCTACAAGGGCGTGGACGTCGACCCTCCAACCTTTGACAAGAACGGCCAGCTCTCGGCTTCCCATCACGGTGTATTAGTGTTCCACACCGACAAGGAAGCCGCGGAAATCAGTGCTGTCAAGAAGGCTTTCCGGGGCACAGGTCATCAGCTTTGTTGGTGGCACGTTAAGAAGTCTTGGTTTGAAAGATTCCAAGGTTCCAGCGACTCTGGTTGTGCCACCAGCCTCTTAATTTCAGACCGTTTTTGTGATTCTTCTTCGTTGCCCCGTACTGCGTTATCCTCTCCCATCAAGCTCATGCCATTCAACAACCAACCCAGTTCCGAAGCCGCCGAGGTCGCCCGTTTTACCATGGACATTGGCTGTATGCGTGAAGATATCCTCGCTCTCGTTGTTCCCGATATGCAGGAGGACTTGCTGATCGGTTACCCATGGCTGAAAGATCATTCCGCTCAAATCGATTGCAGCTCGGATCGACTAGTTTTTCCCTTTTTCTCAATACCTAAATCCTCGAAAGTGACTTCCAACCGACCGCGTGAGTTCTCCCTTCGCAGAATCCGCCAAGTGCTCGAAGAGACGGATGTCAAAGTTTTCTCCGCTACCATCCAAGACATCAATTTAGCATTGTCCAAGCTTGCTAAAGAAGAAGGTCCCGTCGACCCCGGGTGGAAAGACAAGATTCCCGACTGGGTCAACTCCGATAATCGCACCGCCTTCGACCCCGAAGCCCTCTATGCCCGTCGCCTGCCGCCATTACGAGAAAAGATGAATCATGAAATCCACCTCGCAGTCCCCGACACCGACGCCCCTTGGGGCCCGCTTTATAAAATGACCCATGAGGAACTTTACGTCCTCCGCCATACTCTGCTTAACCTACTCAAGAAGAATTTCATCCGCATCAGCAGCTCCACCGCCGCCGCCCCCATTCTATTTGTCAAGAAACCCGGTGGCGGGCTTCGTTTCTGTGTTGACTACCGGGCCCTCAACAAGATCATGAAGAAAGACCGATTTCCTTTGCCCAAGTTCGACGAAACCCTCCGCCAAGTTCAGAAAGCACAATGGTTCACCAAGCTCGACGTAGTCGCCGCATTCCACAACATACGCATCGAACCTGGTCATGAATGGAAAACCGCCTTCCGAACCAGATTGGGTAGCTTCGAATGGAACGTCATGCCCTTTGGCCTAGCCAACGCCCCAGCCCAATTTCAACGTTATCTCAATTCGGTCCTACAGGAGTATCTCGACGACTTTTGTTCCGCCTACGTCGATGACATTTTAGTATTTTCTGGAGGATCCTTGGAAGATCACCAAGCGAAGGTTAATTTGGTTTTGAAGAAGTTAGTCGATGCGGGCCTGACGGAGCTCGCACGATCTGCCCAAAATCGGTATTTGGACCCCGAAACCGAGGGTTAATAGTTTTTTCGGCTCTCTTCCTGCTCTCTTCTTGTCGGGTGTTTTCTTGTCGGGTGTTTTCTTGTCGGGTGTGTTTTGGGTGCAAGGCTGCTTTATGTTTTGGTTTACAGCACCATAGTTTCGGTTTACAAACTTCTTCCTTAATACCCTCGGAATGGTACCTTTGAGGTTTTGAGATGCCTTTCCCATCGGACTCAAGACAGAATCGCCCCATCTGTCGTTGAGGGGATAAGGATTCCCATTCACTACACATTCTCCTTTTTTTTTCGTTTATTCCAAGGCTCGTCGTTGCCATTACACCCTCTTGAGGTCAGCCTCGTTGACAAGCCGCGTCCGCCCCCTCATTTCAGCGACTGTCGATACCTCAAGACAACACAAATCCGCCCAACAACGCGCGGTACTCGGAATACCCTTTTTACAAGCAATTGGCTGGCATGATTTTGGAAGGTTCGAAGTCAGATACACAGTTGTTTTTGGTTGTGTGGTGTCGTCGTTTGCACCGGGGAGAAGGAGGCCGCAGCGACGGAAGTTGGTCCTAGGGCGCCCGTGGGGGGATAGCCGGACGGTTTTTGGGGAGTGGTCAGTTAGGGTTATAAATTTTTTTTAAAACTAGGGGTTAATTAGGCGGGGTTCAACCGTCTCCCGGCCTGCAGATAGAGGAATTAGTCCTGCTAATCAGGTTATAAATGGAACCAACCAATCAATCAATTCTTCGGAGCGACAAGATTGTATGCGAAATTGGCCACACTTCTACTTGGTAAAGGAATGGACGTAGACGCCCGACCTCAAGAATGGGTATCATTGGAGTATAGGGGTCTGAGCGTTGCGATATATTCCCTTACCAATCACAGAGGCCTGTACGACATACATTCCCCGTGATGCCCTTATTAATACTTACTCGTAGTGTTAGAAACTCTGTCAGTGGGGGATATTGAGATGTCTTTCACTGGATAGCCTGTCCTCCGCTTGTGCTTACTTGCTGAATTCTAGGACCCAAAAGCCGTCCCAGTTGTCTAGTGTCCCAAGCAGACACTGCAATCATTCGATTATTCAATGACTATAGTGAAGAAGAGACAAATATATCGGAGCACCGGAACTTGCTGGCCATGCTTGAGTTTGGTCAGTCAATAAGTGTGCCACGGAAAACAGCTGGGATTGTTCCGGTGTAACCAAGTTCACGTTTGGCCTCGGGGTCTAGTTTGATTCAGTTGCTATACTGACAGTCTCTCGACAACAACATAGCTATTGACTATGAAGGGGGGCAGACTATGCTTGAGACTCCCCGGCGTTGAGAATGTGTATATGGACTGTGTCGTGTATCATTATGTTTCACGGGGTATCACCTTCCTAGAGCATTTCTATTCTTTGGAGCATGGACTTCATCAGGCGGAAATGGGATATATCCTTGAAGTTTACAAGCCATACGTTTCCAGAACGTCTTTAAAGCCATTGATCAATATATTTGCAAGTGTGGAAGAAAGTATCATAGCCAAGAACATCGTAGACACTGGTCATGTAACACAAGCCCGCTGATGAACAGATGACGAACGTACTTGCATATGCATACACAAAAACCACAGGGTTGAGATGTGTTGTTTGGTATACATAGAGGGCAATGAATTCGATGATAACGCTGGGGATATAGTTTGTTCAGTTGTGCTTTACTCTTTTAAGGTAACACCGTCACCCGATGAAACGTTCTCCGGCACGGCCTTGAGACCGTAGGTTGAGGGCATAGCCTCGACGGCATACCTACGAGACGTACGACGTTGAGCCAGCGTGTCAAGATAAGCGGACGAGACAGGTGGGCCGGAGAGGTTGACAGCCGTTAGCTCGGCATACTGTAGCTTGGTGTTCGTGACTATGCCATCACGACCGGTCGATATCACCGATCACATTTTGTCAGCCTGTATCAACGGACATGCGAAGATTCAATACCTTTTTGTAGTTTCTCGAGTAGATGAGGTTTCTAGACATGTACGATACTTGTGACAACTCATCTGTCGTGAACGATATGTTATAATTATTTCATGCTATGTGTGTCGTGAATCCAATAAAACCGCTTAGACCGTGGTCGGGCTAGCGTGACTGAGTTGCCACACATCGCCACATCGCCCGTGGTAGGGGTACCCATGCTGACAAGCTTCTCCATGACATTGGACCTCTTTATTACCCCTTTAGGACATTGAGGGATCTGGCCTTGTTATTACAAGAGAATACTGGGGCCAAGCCATGTAACAACGGCGGACACTAAATCGGCGACGAAACTCTCCGGTTATCATGACACCTCACCCATCGGAGGAACAATCCTCTGCAACAACCTGACGACCAGAGAAGGAACTGGAGATCTTAGGTATGACGACGTGGGGGTACCGCCGTCGGCCGCCATTTTAAGAGGTAATCAAAATTAGTATTCCAAGCGAAGCCTCGGAACATGCCATCAGCAAACAAATGCTCCATGTTATATGAAAAGAACGGATCACGGCGCAGGTGGCCTGAGACAATGGAGAACACACTGTTGGAGCTAGCTATGGCAGTCAAATGAGTGGCCCTGGAAATGTAGAAGCGTTTGATATTCCGCGCCGGCCACTCCAGTGCCTGCTCCTCAGTAATACCAACGATTGGATGCCCCTCACGTTTGACACCCTTGATTCCTAACCCTAAACATTTGGAATCGTCCCGATAAATGGCCCACAGTTGTGGCGATTCTGTGATCTCATCCGGTGAGTCGATCCAAATTGAGTGTAAGGGTGCGCCACAAGGCCAATCTGTAGGCTCCGGGAAGATAAACGTGTCCATCTGGGAGATATAGAGAGGGAGCCGGGGAGGCGATACTGTGAGGGACCAAGGTAGGCCATTCAAGGGGTTGCGATAGTGCTCTGGCGCACGATCTAACTCTCCATGGGTTACGGCTCTGAACCCTGTGACGACGATGGCTCCATCTTTGTGCTGATTCCGGTGGTTGATAAAGTGACGACGAGTATTACTCTCGAAACTATAAAACTGTTCAAGAAAAAGGATTCCGCGAGGTGCATGATAATAGATAACCCGATCTACAGGTACATTCTCATACCCAGGAAGTGTCAAAGCCAGAATGGCCCCTTTCAGTGTGAACATCTAAATAGTACAAATGAGCGTCAGAAGGGAACCCAGATCAAATTTAATCGCATTTGCGAGGCTTGGGATAAACGGAACTTGAACTTACCCGAACACGAATAATTCCACGAGTCCTTCGGGCGGCACTGTGTGATTGGCCAAACTCCATCATCACTACCAAATCCCCGCGCTCTATTATGTTCGTCTCGTCTTCTTCGTAGCTGTCAGACATTTGAATCATCGGTTTATCAGCATGATATGTCAGACGGAAAGCACTTCCATTAGAGCCGGGAACTAAGCTGGTAGATACGAATGGATGAGTAGAAACCAATGAAAAATCAATGTCGTTGATGCTTTCCGCGTCAAGATCTAATTCATGGTGGTATATAGTGATGGCAGGCATGGGAAATATTTCAGGTGGTCTCAAGGTATCGCATAATGCTTTCGAATGTACTACATGGTACCGCTCAATGACAATGTCAGTCATTACGAGCAGACAACGGCGTGAGTCAACAACATCGCCCCAACCCATCGCAGCAACAGACGGTGTTAAGACTACCTCTAACCAACCAGCCAATTGTCTCCAGCTCGGACATAGGTCACGGCTTTGTTCGTCCAAACTACGAAGGTCGTTCATTGCATCTTTCAATTCTGGAAGTACTCTGTCGTAGACTCCAGCGCGAAGCCAAGAGAACCAAAAAGCATCATTCTGGAGAGTGATGCGAAGTTTCCGCGAAACCTTGCTCACGTTGCGGAGGTCATCCGGTTGCAAGTAGCCCAAGATCAAGTCAACTATTTCGTAGGGTAGACGGGAAAGAACTCCTCCCAAAGTCATGGCATCATCTGCCTCGGGTGTCGAGTCCGGAAATAAGTCTGATACCATGGGTTGCCGGAATCGCTCGGATTGAAACAATAAGCGACGGAGGACCATTTGCAACACTCCCGGGGGAGGCCGGGGAAGATCGGCCTTACGCGCAAATCGATGAGACTCTGTTAATCGGGGCATGGTCTTTCTTTGGGTTAATGCCATGTCCCGCTTTAACGTTTGATTAGTAAGGGAGTACATTGCCACACCGAGAGCTTCGTGGTTTAATGAGCGCCATTCTTCAGCCGTGACGTCTGCGTCGAGTCGTTTGCCTAGTAGCTGTGCAACCAAAATCTGCATACAATCAACATGAACGATAATGACTGTCCCTCGAGAAGGAAACGGCCCTCGACCTTCTTCACGCGATTCGAAGCTAGACGTTAGAGTGTCCAGGTCGGACGTACAGGATCGCTCACCCATTCGTGCAGCCTCTATCCATGACGCACCCGCGGGATCACCAGTATGTCTCGCGAGTACAGGATTATTGTTATCCCAGAATCCAAAGTGGCCCATATCGTCAACATAGACACATGGATGACTAAGACAAGTTAGCAATCTTGCATGATTATGAAAATCACGGCCATATATACAAGTCGTTGCTTACACTGAATTGTCTTTGATCTTTGGGTCTTGAAAGAAGAGCATCATCGTGTCATGGGAAGGGCGTAGAGCCTGTTCATCATTGGCGTTTACTGCTGCGTTGGAAAGCGCCTCCTGCGCATCGTTGTCAAACAAATCTTGGTCTAGGTCATGCAAGAAGACTTCAGAGGCAAAGTCATTGATGTTTGGTGGTTTCCTGAGAGGATCATGGACCCGCACTCCGTCTCCATATTCGAGTCTCTCAATTCCATTTGACCATGCCCAGTCGGGCGAAATATCCGCCTGGAGCGTAGTTCTTCTTGACACATTGGCCCGCCCGCCGCAAAGAGCACACGGAAGAATGCTGTCGCTTTGTGAATGTAGAAGTTCTACCATTGTGAACTTTCGACGCTGATATAGGTGTGCGGGTTGATAGGGAAATCTCGGTTAATGTTGTTTGCTGCTATTTATTGCTGGATAAGAAATAGTCGGTGTGCACAATATTTATATTTTGCGATGATCGAGCACCGGTGCAGTTGAGATAGAGGCCAATTTATGGCTACCGACTTGTAAATCGCTTGATGGTAAGGCCTTGGTTGATAGGCCCATTTGACTTTGGTTCGGGGTTCATTGACGACCACGCCCATGTTTACGCACCAAATGATTGGACAGAATTTAGGGTTTGCGTGTCACTGGACTGACCTTCCCAAACGACAGAGGGGCAAGGAAGTTGAAGATGAAGGGTCCAGCCATACACTGGCGCCTTCCAGGTTTGACACTCGCTGGCAGCAAGCTCACTGGTCGGCTATAAAGTAACGAAACATTTGGATATAGCTATGACGAAGGCCTTCACGTACAAGGAGAAATAAAAACCACGAACCAAAGTCGTGAAGTACAGATTTCACATGTCGTTGACACAGCGGTGCGTTGATGCGTGCCTGTTTTTGCCGCGATCATCAAAGATGAGTGGCCAAAGAACAACAAAGGTCCTGCAGAGATGTTAAGAAAGTGAAGACATGCAAAAGTCACCATCACGTATAGCGGGTGGACAGTCACTCTTTTTTCCCCAATGCGCGGGACGTAGTTTCGTGGGACCTCATTTGTATCCTGATTGTCGGTCAGACCTTGATGTCATATTTGCCGGGCGAAATCGAACACGGTGAGTGATTCTGGATGTTTTCTTATTCATAGGCACCAACCCAAAAGCCCTGCGTGCTGACATTGATGATCATTGATAGCCTTGGGTCCCAAAACTGATGAGTTAATATCAATATGATTAAGGAGGTCTGGTTTGGGAATTTCCAGTCCAGGTAACGACCTACTACGATTGTGTTCTTCGTAGCAAATCCGGAACAGCTCAATCACAGCCATCACCAGTCGCCCAGGAAACGCCAGCCAATTTGGACAGAATGCTATCGACGTACTCGTGTCCATCGCACGTAGATGAGAGTACGAGAAAAGCCTAAAGCCCTTACACCGTATTGTAAGAAATATAACTGGGCGATGCGGGCGAACCTTCATACTACAGGCAGCCTTGAAATTGTATGATGTACCGTCAAGAGCATATTATTAGAGTAACATGTCGATCGCGTCCGGCTTGTGACCTCACTGTCCAGTCGGTGCGAAATACGGCGCGGAGTCATCGCAAAAACATAACTAACGCACGAATACATGAAGATTTAACAACTAAACTTATATTGAACGTAGTACATATAGAAACAAAGTTAATCTGGCCAACTGGCGGCCATGAAGACAGCGTAAAATTCCACTTTGCTGGTAACTTGTCCGAGACCTACCACGGTGTCCCCGAAGCCCAGCAGCCAAAACCCCCCACTGTTGGAGAACACTTTGGATGCAAAGGAAACCTAACAACAAACAACGTCAGTGTTTTCCCACCACCCGACGATGAAACATCACATCATGAGCTTTCAGTCCCCCACACCAACTGCCGCTGAGGTGCCGAACACCCACCCGGCGTTAATGCTGGCACCACCGTTAACAAGACGTTTCGACCGAGCCGAACTCCATGTTAAACCCCATAGCCCGTAGACTAGTAGCCCGAAGGCTCCAACTGTCAGCTCGTGATGACGATGGATCGATATTAGCGAGTAGGTCGACAAACAGTAGGGAAAGGGCGATGTGCTGGCAAACGAAACACGCTAAAAGGTTGGAGCAGTTAACAAAGGCATTAAATGTCGAGACGACTGGCAGACCAGTCGCCCATGAGCATTATCTGGGACGTTGGGTACTAGTCAACCACCAACATATCCTACTCATCCAGGTAAGCCGCCTCATGAACTAAAAAGGAACGATTGGCCGAAAGGGACACCGCGTACACTCGTCAGAAGACAGGCAACAGTTGACTGTGGTGTTCGGACTGTCGTGTGATGAGGGAGTAGCGACAGTAGTGAAGAACAACCCTCGTTGTCGAGGTGCAATGGTGGCGGGTGCCGTCGGTAATCAAAATGGACGGTTGAGAAAATGATAGCGCGAGAGCGAAGTTATGCTAGAGAGTGGCTAATTGTCAGAGATTTAGGGTTACAGGTCCTCGTCCGTCGGTGTGTGCCTGTCGGTGTGTTCTCGTCGGTGCCGTTTGCGGAGCAAACGGGTAGTAGACTTCAGCCTCCCATGTGATAGCATTGAATGAACACTCACCCCACGGGGGTGAGGGTCCAAATAGAGAGGTTTAGGAACCTCTCTGACCATATATATATAGTACTAGAACGACCATTAGATAGAGGAATAGAGGGAGGCGATTCATGGGTTCTCCCGACTTCGTTACGTGACTGATTTCTCCAACACTAATGCAAACAGAACAAGCAAAAGATTGATGTTACGTGGCGACTGACTGTGTGGCTATGCTGAACCACAGAGAAAATTATGAAGAAGCAAAGGAAGGAGAAATGGGTGGGTGCAGGCAACGGGAGAAAGGTTTCTTTTTATGCTCGCTAATGAACGCCAAACAGAGCTCTGCAGGCCTTAGCCAAAGTTAGGCCAGACATCGTTTATATGGTGGGTCCTGGATTAATGAGAGAGGACAGAAATGGGTCTCTAATCACTGTAAAGGGAGGACTATAGAGCACCATCCTCTGATGCCCAACACTTTAGACCTGCAGCCTAGGCTGAGAATGGCTTTCAATACCAAAATGGGGCCTGTCTGTTGGGAAAGACTATAGTTCAGGCAACTACTGACTATGGGAGTACATCCCACCATTCGGTGATCCATAATCAAACTCTACAGTCACCAGTAGGTTATAGCCCATAGTTATATTCAGAATCAACCTGAGCTGTAACTATACCTACTTTTCTCTGTTCCCTTTCAAAGAAACAAAGAGGAAGAACTGTTCCTTCCCGGTAATACAAAAAAGGCTACCGACAATTTGTGGTTTTCCCATCTATACTTAAACACCAGAAGTTTCCATGTTTACTTCCCAATCTGGAAGTTTCTCACATGGCATCTGTGTAGCTGCCAACATTATGCCGAAGCTATATTGACAGCAGACTTTGTCATAGGGCCTTCACCAATTGCGGCATGGCCTGGGATACTTCACCCATCCCCTGAATCAAAAATCTAAAGTCTTGGTTTCTCTCCGGGCATTTACAGTGGGAACGGTGTTCATAGTAGGGTTAGTAAGAATATAACCCTATTAACATCGGTTATCGAACTTGGTTTGACAGACGTGTTGGAGATTCATAACCACACGGGGCGATAGGGCAAAGTCCGCCTGCCTCTGGCTCCCTAAAATGTTACCCAGCTCGGCACACCTGATCATAAACGAAATACAATACAACCCTTACTAGAAACTATAACAGTCAAAGTAAACTAGTCGGGCCCCATGATTTTCAGATCTTCTTGAGTTGGTAATTTTACCGGGCAGTCACCTAGAAAACTTGGTGCCTGCCATGTACGAGCATGATAGCTAGACTTGGAAAGCACAAGGTGGGTGCAGAGTAAACATTGTTTTTCCTCCGAGAAATCTTTGCCTGTTTGTTGTTTTCCAAAACACCTGTTTTCATCAAAGCATCAACCAAGCATACAAACCATGGACGATCTCCAAGATATGTAAGTACAAGCCTATCCGCATCAAACACTGCCTGGCTAGAGACTAATTGCATTGTTCCCGGCCTCCATTAGTCCTGATATTGACTTCGAGCACAACTCAGATAATGACTCGGCCATATCGGGCTGTTCGAGCATTTCCAGCCATGCCGACATGGAACTGTTCCCTGATGTGTGAGTATAGGGCCCTTGCTATTTTCGATGAATAAACACCTTGTCTTTCGATGCTAACCCCATTCCCTTCTGCTTCGTTTAGCGTCCAAATCGACATGGACGATGACTCTGCCATCTCTGGAATGTGGGACGATGGCGAAGAAAACTGGTTCCCGCCTCCAGAGGATTGGCACGAGGCCTGCTCCTCGCGCGAGGAATGGCATTGGCTTCTCCCACGCCCCGGAGCCTTAGACATCGAGCCATACGACGGCCAGCAGATTCCCGTGTCTGTTCTGTTCAGCGGCCCATTCCCCGGCGCTCATAACTGCTGGATGCATCATACTACAGATCGGATGGCGCAACTTCTCTCGGGTAGCTGCCAAGAGTTCGAGCTAATCTGGCCCAGCTTACCGCAGTATTGGGGCCAGGTGACTTTGCTAGATATGCAGCATATGCATTCCATCGCCCCGGACTCCCATCATTTGGGGGTCTTCTTCTTCTCCCGAAATGCGGACTGCAGTCAGGTCCTGCGAGACTTGGAGCAAGTTTCTGGTGGACCAGAGTCGGTCTTCATTATCTGTTATGATGGGGCGGCCGAGGAGGGAGATGTCGGTGCAGTTGTGGCGGATAAGGGTTATACCATCCATGAGGACGAAGATGAGTTGGTACAGTGGATTGAAAACTATTTGTTGAACGTTTAATAGATTGAAACTCCCAACTTGAAGTTGAGTACTGACACTCTCAGGAACTAGCACATAGTTAGAAGCTATTTCCACAAGCCCTGTGACGCTCAAGGAATGTTACCAATCAACGTTGAACATGTTCGCTGCCCCAAGCACGCTATCCGTATCTTCACTCAATACATACAGAAGTGTAAGGGCATCTGTGGTGTGAACTTTGGAATGAACTTCCTATGGTCTTAATTGGCATTGACCTCTACATTTCAGTATTAAATCAATTCATTGCGTTGTTCGTTAAGCCCCCCGTCAGACGTCGGTTTGTATGATTAGAAGCATGAAGTGTATCGACTCGCTCAAGTTGTTTAGAAGCACCCTACATGCTCTCTAGAATCGGCCACTACGGTGCCCGACAATCACGTTTGTTCATTTCGGAAAATGAGGGACCATTGACACATGTGTTACTACTGGCAACCAACGTCCGTCCCCAGGCAATATACGTAACTTGGTCAACACATTGCTCTATGCATCCATTTGAGGTCACATGTATGGAGATGCCGACTATCGCAGAATGGGCTCATGATTTGGCTATAGTAGCCGGTATCTTGATCGCGGGATTTGACCAAGAAACACAACCAGCTGGGCGACTAGGCCGCGACGCACATCGCATAGTCTTGGTTGAAGACAGGTGCCGATAGGGTTAACTGTGCATCATTAGGGTTGGCATTCACAGAGGAGTTGCGGCTCAAATCAATGAGGCAAAAGCCTAGGGTGGAAGAACGAAAGTGTAGGAATGTAACGTCTTTCTGAGGTCAACCCATCTTGTGGGTGATACCCCTACCTACGGTCCTAAAAAGCTTGTTCACTAACATACGGTAGCTTTGAGTCACGACGACGAGGGATTTCATGTTGTCCGCAACTTACATACACACGTACATATGTATGTACATAACTATGTATGTATTTACATCGGTACATACCTATCATTCATGTCATGAGATATTTATCTCATGACACTTTAGACCGTGAATTGTAAATGAACCTTTTGTTGTTGAGTGAAAGGCGGCCAGGCGCAAAGTCTACCACCCCAACCGGGAGGCTCAGTTGATTGAGAGTCGTTCAGATGAAGGTCTGGCGCTGGGCGCGCTATACTCAAAACTTTCGGATGATTGGGCGGGGTACTAGTTAGCCACCGTGATTTGTACTCATCTATGTAAAACGTACTCAACTGGCTAGGACAATACGCACAAAGGGACGAATTATATGCTTGGGTGCCGACATGTGGCACTTGATTGTTTTCATCAGACCGTCCGGGAATCGAGATTGGCGAGCGTAATCGGGAACCAAACAGGTTGTCCAGCTGAAATAGTGTCATGACCCCGCTGGGATGAAACTGAGCGGTCAAGATACTCATGACGTTAGATGAAAAGTTTGATAGACAACGGTGGATGTAATTAGGAGACCGAAGCAATGGACAAGATTCAACAATTTACGACGTTAGTGAAGTGGAGAAGAGACATTGCATTGATGGAACGTCGATTGACCATTGTCAAGAGTCAAATGTTGCGCTTTTCATGAGCTCCAATTCACGCGCACTCGATGCGTCAGTGTTCAGTCGGGTAGCTAGAGCGACACGTTATCAGTACAGGGCTTTCTGATGGGTACTCACTGATTGCTCCGCTTGCCACCGTATGAGAATGTCGGCCTTTGTATCATGAATAGTTACTGATAGAACATGTATTGACAAAAACGTCCAAAGATTCAACATGTTTTTTTGGCGCAGCAGTATGCTGATGTCGTCTATTCCGCCAGGTGGTTGGTAAGACTATACAAGCAGCAATGACTCCGCTCACATGGTCATGTTTGCTGTGATTGCCGACTCCAGTCATACCTTCTTGTCCTTCAATGGATTATCGTCGGGCATAAAGTGCCGCAGATACGACAACGCAAAAAACTCTGCTGACGGTGTGGATGGCATTGCTGTACCTTCATTGGCGAATACTTCCATGTTTACTTCCTAGTTAGGAAGCTTCTATCTGCGACATGCCCATCCCCATACTGCTCAAGACCATACAAACCCTGGGCCTACAACGGTCGTTAGTAGTTACGAGATGGGCAGCGCACCAGGTAGGCACCCAACGCACTTGGTGCCTGCAGTGTCCAAGTTCGGAAGCCTGTCGGAGGAAACCTGAAGAGACCATAAACAATCATCTTCGTCCTCTTGACACCTGGACCAGTTGTTTGTTGTCCAAACTCACCGTGTCCATCCAACCGCCAATCAAACATATTAACAATGGTTGCACATTTAAATGCGTAAGTACACAGCTGCCTCATTGAAGGGTGTGCCTATTAAATACCGCTTAGCTGGAAACTAACTGCGTCTTATTGTGTGTCGTTTAGTCCAGATGTCCCCGTGTATCACGACTCGGATGATGAGAACGGGCAAGACTTCCCCGAAAAGTAAGTACAGACTGCTGTAGATCATCTGCACCTGGAATATCTGTGTGAACATACTAACCGCATGCTTCGCTGGTTGTTCAGCTTCCAAGTAGACTTTGACGATGACACTGCGAGCTCCGACGTGTTCGCAGACGATAACGACGAGGTGGCCTCACCTGTAAGAGACTGGCACGATGACTGCGACTCCCGTGAGGAGTGGAACTGGCTAGTTCCACGTCCCGGTGCCACAGACATTGAGCCCTACGACGGACAACAAGTTCCTGTGTCCGTTCTGTTCAGCGGCCCTGTCTCGGAGGGACACAACTGTTGGATGCATCATCTCACGGGCGAGATGATGACACTCCTTTCGGGTAGCTGTCGGGAGTTCGATCTAGTCTATCCAAGTCTGCGTCAATACGGGCACCAACGGAATCTTTTGGATATGCAATATATGCATTCTATCACACCAGATTCTCGTCGTCTGATTGTCTGTTTGTTTTCTCGGGGTGGTGACTGCAGTTACGCCCTGGGAGATTTAGAGGCCTTTTCTGGTAGATCGAAGGACGTTTTCATCATCTGTGATGATGGGACGGCGGAAGCGGGTGATGTGGGCAGGGTGATAGCCAGCAACGGCTATACGGTTCATGAGAACGCCGATTCTTTTGTCGAGTGGATTGCAAACCATCTGTTGGAGGTTTGATCCGTGTAGATAGACGATCTGCCTTGACATACCAATATTTTAGGGGCTGTGTTAGTAATTTTAAGCCGTTGTTAAAGCGTATTGGACTTTATGAGTAACATCGACAACCCATGAAGCCATTGCAATCGACTTAGTACCACAGAAATGCTCCATGTTTATGATTCATATGACAGCTGATGTACTTTTGTTGACATATTTTAGCTTATACTACTAACTAGAGATCAGAGGCTTCAGACTAGCATCATTTATACAATGTCTCCTGATTTCAATGACCTACCCCAAGTTTCCCATCCGTCGTTTCAAACTTTTACCGCTGAACCTGTCTAGAGACACAACTTTTCCCGTTTGTGTCTCTGCCCGTCACATGCACAACCATGCCACTGCCGATAATCGACAGTTGCATTTGATGGCTACGTGAGCCGCAGCCTTGATGAACACAGTGAATTGACGTCAACGGTGTCCTTATACATGGCAATACATCAGTTACTTTTTGATCGACACGGGCGGGAAGTGGTGTCAAACCTGACTCCATAGTGCCACAGTGTCAATATGGTGACAGGAGTGTGCTATACTTGAGAGGACTTGATTTGATTTGTTCCATTTATAACCTGATTAGCAGAACTAGTTCCTCTATGTGCAGGCAGGAATGTACTACATCGTGTCAGATTGCACCCTGTCTGGGGACTCCGGTTAGGGTTGGAGTCCCTCCGGAGCAAATCTTATCGCTTTATGTGAGGAAGTACGTCTGTGCATGAATCGTGAAGAACCCTATCGGGAAAGCTTCGGTATTGAATGACTAAGAGGCCTAGTGGGGCAGGAGGGGTACTTGATATACAGGATAGTTACTGTCAGTCATGGACTGTCATCTAGTTAGTCTTCTGTTCTTCACGATAAATCGTATTTAGATTACCGCCAATAACAGTGCACAGTGCTGCTCTTCCTTGTGCCTTGTAACACTTTATAGTGACTGGCATTACTATAACCAACAACAAAGACCAAAGCATCCTTATTTTTGGCACGGTGGTACTAGTATGCCCCCAAAACGCTAGCAGAATGCGTGATGTTCCTAGCTTCAACGTCTAGACACCCAGGTAGAAAACTACAATTCATAGGACATGGCACGGCATTGCATACTAATTGGTAGTGTAACACAATGTGGCATAACAGATGTAAAGATTTGTAAGCGTCGGGATATATAAACGAGTGACTATTAACTGTTACGCGACATCTAAGTCAAGCTAATCTATTTGTTGAACCACCCGTTGCAGACAGCCTTCTGGAGACTCTTAGCATAAACCTTAGCCAACTTCTTGTAACCGTCGGTAGTAGGAGTCGTAGGACCAACCAAATCATCAACGGTAAGAACGCCATTGACATTGGCGTACATAATGCGACGGCCGGCCTGCAAGTACTTTGCAACAAGCTCGTTGTAGCTAGCGTTGACCTTCTCGGCCCTCTCTTGGTACTTTTCGCTGTTCATCAAAGGAATACCAGACAGGACAACGATGACATTCTGGTTCCAGTTGAAGATTTGGGTGAGGAAGGCATCCATCAGGCCTGGAGTATCGAGGTAGTGATACCAGACATCCATGGTACCAGCAGTGAGAATGATAGCGTCCGGGTTGGTGCTAGGGAGGGCAGCCAGGACTCCGGGCTGAATTTCGGCGATACCCTTCTCGAAGTATCCCTGGAAGGTTTGCTATGAAGGATGTGTTAGGGCCGTGTATCTTGAACAAATGGAGTAAAGTGCCATGACTTACAAGGTTGTGGCCCGAACCGTGATGTTCCGTACCGACAAAGCTGATAGGGGCTTGGGTTCCCATGAGCTTGATGAGCTCCTGGCGGTAACCCCACCAGTCGGGGTTCTTACCGGAGACAGGCCAGCCAACGGCGATGGTATCACCGGCGGCCATGATATGGGCCTTTTCTCCGGTGTAAGAGCAGCCACGGGTCACAAGGGTGCTGTTGACGGGCTCAAGGTCCTGGGTAATAGGGGGGGAAATGAATGTCGGCATGGCACTGGCAAGGCCAGCGAAGAGGGCCAGATTGGCCGTGAGGAAGTTGAGAGGGGAGATCATTTTGATGAGATGATATGAGGTTTGTAATGAATGTTATGGAATGATAGAGTGATGAGCTTAGAAGCTATTATGTGATGCAAAGAATGATTGATGATGAGAGAATGAAGATGCAGATGCAGAACCAGTTCCGAGGAGGCTGATGGTTTAGAAAAGATCTCTGGTGATAGGAGCAGCGCGCGCATCTTCTCTATATACTGGTTCAAGTGGTGTGTTCTTGGAGTCCGGCTGCTAAATCACTCAATAACCAACCTGTGGGACGTTACTCATGTTGGTCTCATACCCCGCTCGAAAGTATCCAGTGCTCTTTGACATATGAAAGTATCCAAACTCCCAATTCCTTTGAGTTTTGTAATGGAGGGTGTGACATGTCGTCCAACAAAAGCGTATACTACTATATCCTTAGAGCTTTTATCCGGAGGAATAGCAGCAAACTCTAAATATAAAGGTACCACCAACAGTGCGGCAAAGTACCTTGTGTGATCGGTTCTTTCTTTATGTCACTCAGAATAAGGTTGTCTGAAGGATTGCCTTCTTTATTTTAGCGTGTCACATGGGTAGTAACGTTCCTTGCCAGTAGACCCGGTACTTTTAGCCCTGGTACAGCGGTGTGATTCGGATCTAATCAATCTGTTGGGTAGTTGGGCTTTGACTGAAACATCCGTAACCCTATTATGAGCATTCATCAACGACAGTGTTGAAGGTCATATATACCGTAATGGGGGGTTTCATGTGGCGCGTTCATCGGAAGTTGGTAGCGTTGACAAACTCTAGAGAAAAGCTCGGAGTTTACTGCATTGGAATATCCTACTAAGCGGACAACTCGGTCTGAGAACGAATCCAACCTACGCGCCACAAAAAAATCGTGTTAGTCCGAGGCCCTAGTGTTGGAACCGCTTATTTTGTATCTTTTAACCCATACGTCATGGACAAGCTGTATAGGAGCCTACTACTCGGCGATTCAAACTATAGGTACTACAATGCCCCGGCAAGAGGTGAATACAATGCATCCTGATACACCCATTATGAACGCTACCTGTCAATCTATTTGCGTGAATACAAGAGGCGAGTGCATAGAATTATGCAACATTGTGTTTTAATATTTATAGATGGATGTAAACGAGTGACTATCAGAAACTTGAGAAGCTAAGAAGCTTCGGAAAACCAAGAAACATGCTCCAAAGATACAAGACTTAGAACCAACCATTGCACGCAGCGGTCTCAAGGGAATCAGCGTACACAGCAGCCAACTTCTTGTACCCCGCCTCAGTAGGGTTAGACACATCAATGAGATCCGACGAAGTCAAAGTGTTGCTGACATCAGCCCAAAGAATGTGGTAACCCTTGCCAGTCCACTTGTCAACCAACTTCTTGAACTCGTCATTGACACCCTTGCGGTTCAGGTCATTGGTCTTGTCATTGATGAGAGGCATGGCCGAAAGAATAACAGTGAAACTGCTACTGGTTCCGAAGACACCCGTGAGGAGGCCATCCATGCGACCGCTAGCTTGCGAGTAGTTGTTGTCCGAGGTGGAGAACAGGATGTCAGCAGTACCAGCGGTAATGATGATGACATTGGGCTTTTCGTTATAAACAAAGGGGACAATTTGCTGGTTAAGGGGCCAGATTTGCATTCCGGGGGTACCCACCCATTTTTGCTTCAGAATAATGTGTTAGTATGATTTCAGTGAATAGTTTTCACAGGCATCAACTTACGGTGTTCCCGGAGGTGCCGGCGTGTGAGCCACTACCAACGTAGTTAACCTTGATACCATGCTTGGTTGAAAGACTGGTAAGCTCGTCACGGTATCCAACATAAGCACTCAATTTACTCTGCGAGGGAAAGCCGACAGCCAAGGAGCCACCAGCGGTGACAACATTGACGTCCTTGTTCATACCAGAGCAACTGCGGCGCTCGTGAATACCATGGTGTTGAGTCAGGTTCAACGAGTGAGGACCAAATTGGACCTCGGTGATGTTGGGAGGAGCACCACCGGTGAAGGTAGGAAGAGCGCTGGCCAGACCGGCGAAAGCGGCGGCGTTAGCGAGGAAAAAGGTAACGGGAGAGATCATTGTGGTAAGAGGGGATGCTTTGAATGATAATGATGATGATAAATGTTGTTCGTAGGGGTAGAATGAATGGTTGATATGCTGTAATGTAAAAAAATGAAGAATGCCAATGAATGAAAATGCAGATGCAGAACCAGGTCCGAAGAAGCTGATGGTTTGGAAAGAGATTCCATTAGACAAGCTGGGTATACTTGGCTCTATTTATACAAAAACGATTGATGCATCTTTCGATCTAGACGATACCATCAATCTCGGCCTCATTCGGTTCGAGACCACACCGCTGCCTTACATCGTCCTGAATGAAGAAACGCCCTTTGATATCTTGCAGTGCCAAGATCTCGAATATTCTTTCAGAACTGACATGGTGGTGGTAAGATGCATCCTTCGGCGTGGTACTTTGACATTCACCGGCAGTACTTTACTGCAAAAGCCATAAAGAAAGCCTAAATATACAGTTTCCACCAACTGACAAAGAATAGAGTGTGATGGCATTCCTTTCAAGCACACTTAGATCTTTGTCAATGAATTGCGATGTGGTTACACCATCAGTGTTAGGGTTAAACACACATTTGCGTCTTTTCAAACAGTGTAAATACTGTGTTGTCTTCACGAATGTAAACGGAGAAACACGACAATGACGATGGTAAAGCTACACCTTGTTGCAAATGGGAAAGGGCATTGATTCACTTCTTCAACGCTTCAGGCTCATTGAATTGTACGTCTATTCAGCGGCAGCGCGATATAGCCTCTTCCCCTTGAACACTGTACATGATTCGTTGCTTGGTAATACCCAACACATAGGGACCAACAACTACTGTCACGAGGTGTGGGCCTGAATAGAGTTAGATGGTTGGATGTTTGAAATGCAGCGTGATATCATGGCGTCATTTGAGTTTACAGCACCTGCACAGTGTCGACTGGTAAGAAGGCACTGCTACGGATTGGTCATTCTTGTTGCGGCAGGATAAACCGGTGTTTTGGCCGACTAACACTGAATAACCACATTCAACGTGGGAATTAAGTGGGTGATCCAACTAAAGCCCAAGGCAGACTTCCAAGAAGTGAACATTGAAAGCTAGATGTCATAGATCTCATGTCTGCATATGGCTGGACTCAAGGAAAGGTGAGGTCCTATGGCGGTTTAGAGTCACGTCGGTTTGAAACCGCCTTGTCAAGTTTTGACAATGGAGCGAGTTACGTTAAAGCTATTACAAACCGTCAGAAACTCAATCTTTGCAACCAGACCACAAAAACCAATGAAATAGTACAGATGACTGCGTGATGCGAAGTTGACATATAGAAAGATAAGATGATTTATTGATGGCAAAGTTCGACGATAGAAGGAAATATAAAGTAAGATACGTTGGTATAGAATACCTAGACCCAGCCGTTACAGGCTGCCTGTTCCAAAGTGTCCGCATACACCGCAGCTAACTTTTTGTATCCATTAACCGTGGGGTTCGAGATATCGAACAAATCTGACTCACTCAGCACAGAACCGACGTCAGCAAAAAGAACCGGGCACATGCCTTGTTTGGTGATTTTTTCTGCTATCCTCTTATACTGTGCGTTTAATCCATGGGCTCTAGCTTGGAACTTGTCGTCTTTTATTATGGGAAGTCCAGAGAGAATGGTGAAACCCGGGATGCCGAAGCCGTCAAACGTACCCGTGAGCATGGCCTCCACGCGGGGCAAGATATCGTCTTGATTATCTCCCTTGATGTTGAGGTCCGTGGGGTATAAAACTTCAGGGGTGCCAACGTTGAAAATGAGTACGTTAGGGAAATCGCTTGACATCGCCCACTGGGTAGTGTTAACGACATCTTTGATCCTCATTCCCGGTGCGCCTGCCCATTTTTGCTACAAGCCAATAGTTAGATCTTATGTCTAGAAAATTTCCACTAGGAGAACACTTACATTCTGGCCATTAACCATCTTGGACGAACTGCCTGAAAACGAAACAGTGAGATTTTTTTCCTGAAGCAGTCGCGCAAGCTCCGGACGGTAGCCTTCATAAGCAGTTTCGGGGGTCTCGGAGGGATACCCGACTGCCTGTGAAGCACCAGCTGTCATGATGAACAGATCTTTGTGTTTAAAGGAGCAAGCGCGCTTTTGGTTCTCATGAGGAACCAATGTCTGTTTCCCAAGGGTAGAATCCATCGCACTTGCATCAAGAGCAGTGTGATCAGATACAGCGGGGAGAGCAGATGCTAGAGTGGCCAGCAGAGCGGCGTTGGACAGGAAAGACGTGATAGGAGCAATCATGGTGATAATTTATGTAGGTTTTGATTATGAAAATGAAATGATGAATGATGAGGTTATGCAATATGATGATGTAAAAATGAATGATGCTAAGAGAATGACAGAGTAAATGCAAGCGGGATGCTTGGAGCAGATAGTTCTTCTAGTATACTTGTCAACTTGAGAGGGATTCAGTCCCTTTTATTGTCAACAGCTGTATACTTGACTAATCTAGTTTTCTAAGGACTGATTTCTACCTGAAAGATACTCAGTAATACAGTCCACCATGCCGTCTCTTCATGCTAATGATAGCTCACAACCAAATTAGCCTGTAAGAATTGTAACGGTGAAAGGCAGGCCATTCCCAATAGCGATACTAAAAGTGGTTCAATATGGGACCATGCTTGGCATATGCCAAATAAAGACCATAGATCCACAAGTCTATTTCGATTAAGGTTGTTCCCTTTAGTCAAAGATTAGTATCAAAGAATCAAGAGGGGACTTTAGCCAAACAAAGAACTTGGATTTTTATCTATTCCTACTAGGGGGTGAACCGATCAAATATGCCATCTTCATGGAGTACCACAATAATTGTTGCACGAAGCTGGGATAAATTGAGTTTCCACGAGTCGGTGTTACGTTAGATTTGGAATATCATTTCATCGCCAGATTTCACCGGGGTGGCCCCTTGACACGCACGCAGGCGACTACAGTGAATGAAAAAGACAAAAAGCTTGTGCATACTATGAATGAAGGATCTAGTAACCCACCACCGAAAACTACATGTGGTAAGCAACTTTCTCCAACAACTAAGTAGAAGCAGAGGCCAAGTCCTGATACCCCCACGGCACATGGGTTCGGAAGATTGATAGGATCCATTACATACTACGGTACCCCTTGCGGCACCAGCTTTCGATCCATACCCGGATCTCTACAAAGTATCACAGACTAGCCCGGTTAACCGGTACACAGGAAACCTTGCAAACTACTTACGGTTCCTGAGCACCCCAGTGTGATAATGGCCGTGGTCACTGGGCTTTAACAAGTATGTGATAACAAACTTATTTATTACATTTTAAAACTTATAGATGGATATGTATAGATAAACGAGGGACAATAGGAAATTAGAAAAAGAAACAAGCCCGCCCCATATTCAGCTCCGCGGTGCAATCATCCAGAGTTACATGGTGTCAATATCCTCCTAGGCGAACCAGCCAAGGCAAACGGCGTGACTAATGGCCTGAGCATAACGAGCTGCTAACTTGGTGTATCCAGTCTTGTTGGGGTTGGAAACATCGATAAGTTCAGTTGTGCTATAATCACCACTGACATCCGCATACAAAATGTGTTTGCCCGAATCAAGGTACTGTTGAGCCCGGGCCCTGAACTGGGTGTTGATTGTCTTGGCATTTTGGTTCATCGTTACGTCATTGATCAATGGGATCGCGGACAGAACAACGACAGCGTTTGACTTCCAGCTCCAAATTTCTTCGAGGAAGGAGCCCATACGGTCAGCGGCACCAGAGACAGGAGCGCTGTCAGATGGGTAGAGGACGTCGGCAGTGCCGACGGTAAAGAGAATCACGTCGGGATTGATGTTTTTGATAATATCGATAGAGCCCTTGTGCAGATCGGCAATTTGGATGCCTGGTCTACCTTCCCATTTTTGCTGTGAGTTGCAATGTTAGTATGACGTATCTATAGAGTATTATGGAAGCGGCTAACTTACGACATTGTATCCGGTGCCACGGTGCTCACTACCGACGTAGGTAATGTTGACACCATCAGCACTGAGATCTTTTTGAAGAGCCTGGCGGTATCCCCAGAACTCATGGTCATCACCCTCAGCGGGGTAACCAACAGCAAGAGAGCCACCGGCAGCCATGACAGTCAAGGATCTGTCGGCGGAGCACTCACGACGGACAACCTGAACGGGGCCATAGTCAGGGAGAGTGGAGATGTCCGGGAAGCCGGGCATGTGAACCAAGGTACGAATAGGGTTCTTGGAATAAGTGACGTTGGAATACTCCAAGGGGTGGCGGATAACCTCGGTGGGGTAGGCGGAGGCCAGGCTAGTGAAAGCCGAGATGCCCAGGAAGAGGTTCTTGATGCACAACATGGTGATAGTAGTTGAAAGTATTCAAGTAGGGTGGTGGTATGCAAATGATATATGATTAAAGCTGTGAAGCTATGATGAGATGCAATGAATGAGATGTGTGAAAGAATGAAAATGCAGATGCAAAACAGTTCCGAAGATGCTGATGGTTAGGAAAGACATTAGACATCTAGAACGGCGAAACGAGAGGCTCTTTATAGAAAGCTACGCTCCGTGTTTTCAGCCATGGTTACCACTCGTGACATGTCCGTCTCCGAACTTGCAAAGACATTGCCACACCGACATCTTTCATGCCTCCTTCATCACCAATATCTCGTCATGCCAAGAACCAAGATGCTCTTTGTAAGTATGATCACGAAGTGGAACTTTCGTTGTTCCTCTCGTCAAGTTGCAACGAACAATACTAAGCAAGTCTAAATATATGAGAACAATATGAAGCATTTGCCAGGACAAGAATAGCACGGTGTTCAAAGACTCCTCCCGTCACTTAGCATTGTTCGGTAGGGTTGTAACCCTATATAGGTCGACCTAAAACTTACACCTGGAAAACAGCCCTTCCTGATTCGGTAAGGCGATGATGAAATGCGGGGTTTTCAGCACCCCGATAAGCCGCGTTTCCATCTTCATTCCATTTGACTCCACGCCTTGAATTGATAGTTTGCCTCAGTAAATACCTAATAAAGCATAAAGTGGAGACCTGTGCTGATCCTTTCCATGCGCACGCTTGTGAATTGCCGATAATTGTGAACCGTGGATTTAAACTTACATCCGTATAAATAAGTCCATACTCATACACATACAAACTCAATCTTGCATCCATTTTGCCTCGACTTTACCTGAATATATCAACTACAATGTGGTGGCCCGGAAAGAAAGACGACAAGCCCAAGGATGCTGCGGCTCCTACTGAGGCCTCTGCTACCTCCACTTCGGCGCAAGCTAACGCGGGGAATACCCAGATCCGCAGCCGCATCCCCGATGGTATGCAGAAAATCATTGACCGCCAAGACAAAGAAAACCACTCCACCTTTGAAGATGCATGGGAAGGATAGTAAGTACCCAGCTGATCTTTAATCCTACACAAGGTACTAACACCCCGCAGCGCGCCCCAATCGACCGATACCAACTTTCGTTACGCCGCCTATCTCGCCCGGCTCCGTACCCTCGTTACCTCGGCCCACCGGTACGTCGCATACACTAGCGACATTGGCGAGTCTTTCCGCCCGGTGGTTCCCCCCAACGTGGTTCGCGCCGCGTATGGTATTTCTTGGGCTTACCTGATCGGTGATGTTTCCTTTGAGGGGTACAAAGCCTACTGGTCGAACCAACGCACTCTCAACCCCACCATCCAACTTTCCGACACGCAACAAAAATGGACGGGTCTCCCTGGTTCTGTCGCTGAGAAGGCCGTACCAGGAACTGTCACGCCATTGGATGACTGGCGGACGGTGGTGGTGCAACGTGCGCTTTTCCAAAGTCTCGCCAGTATGGGTCTTCCCGCTTTCACCATCCACAGCGTAGTCAAATACTCCGGCCAAGCCCTCAAAAACGCCAAAAACCGCACCCTGCGCACCTGGGGTCCCATCGGCCTGGGTCTCTCCATCGTCCCATTCCTCCCCACCATCTTCGACGAACCTGTCGAAAACGCCGTTGAGTGGGTCTTCCACCGTGCCTTCCTCGGCGCCGGCGGTCCCAAGGCCGTCGAGGGTGCTCCCGCTACTGGTCGCGAGAAGCTTCTTGGCAAGAAGAACAACGAGAAGGAGCTGTAGATTTAGATACATATGCAAATTTATGGACAATACACAATACCCTAACCCTGGAACTATTGAGCGCGGTTTTAGGCGGCTGTGAATGACGTATTTGATGCTTTTTGGTGGACTGGGGGAATTCCGGGATTTGCGATGACAAATTCGGATTGACTTTTTGTGCGCGCGCGAGTTCCGTTAGTTCTGTCATTGCGAAGAGAGACGAGAAGGTTCTCGACATTTATATTTTTGATTCGAAACATAAGCTGTGGCCAGAATATTTATAAAACAGACCCGACACGCCCAGTTTCGGCCATTTCACTCGTTTCCATTTCCATCGTTTTCACGAATATACTTTTCTCGACTTACTCGAATTCCTCTATACTACATCCTATACACTACAAACACATAGCGCGCAAAATGTCTACGTTTACACCACCACCAGCGACGGGTCCTGATGTCTCTCATGTTGGTACACACTGTGCCCTTCCGTCATGCCACCAACTCGACTTCCTTCCTTTCCCATGCCCTAGTTGCAAGTCTATTTTCTGTCTCGACCACCGGAGCGAAACCTCTCATAACTGTGTCTCGGCGGGAGCCTGGGCCCGGCAAAAACGTGCCGCCGCTCTCGCCACCCCAGCCGGCCTCGGTGCGTCTATTCCCATTCGCGACCGTGTTCCGAGTGAACGGCCATGTAATAGAGATGGTTGCAAGACCATCATTGGCACCACGCTAGTCACCGGTGTGCATTGTTCGGGGTGCAGAGGGGATTATTGCCTGGAGCATAGATTAGGAGAGGATCACGATTGTAAAGGGTTGAAGAAGCAGGAAAGCTATCTGGATAGCGCGAGACGGGTGGTTTTGGACAGATTTAGAGGGTGGGCTGACGATAAGAGGAAGGCCGTTGGTCGGGTTTTACCCAGGGCAAAGCCTTCGTCTGCTGCACAGAGAATTGTCGCTGTGGCGGCGATGAAGAAGACTGCTAAGGGCGATGTCAAACTGGCCGCCGAAAAGAGAGTGTATCTTAATGTGGAGGCCGAGGCAGCGACTGCGAAAGCCAAGATTCAAAAGGGTGTGTTTTTCTACAGTAAAGATTGGGCCATCGGGAAAATGCTGGATGCAGCGGCGAAGGCGCTCCAGATTGAGAATATGAATAATGTGTCGGGGGCCGAGGAAGACCGGTTACGGGTATTTCATGTTGAGGGTGGTCGGGTATTAGACTTCAATGAGAAGGTTGGAACGGCACTGATGAGTGGTAACACTGTGGTGTTGCTACGGGGAGTCGGAGCGCCGGCGGACTTGATCGAGTTGTAGAATCTGCATCGTTTATTTCACCTCAATATACCCAATATATACATACAGAATTACTTGATTACTATACATACAATCCATTCCAATGTCACTATCCTTGAACATTCCTTGTAAGGCTGCCTAGCACTTAAACCCGAATCGGATATCAAATCACGTGATTTCGCGCCAATATCCCGTCTCTGCCGCTTTTGACTCCCAACTTGATTCAACGTTCGCCGCCGTTATCCATTCATTTTCACTGATTCTCGTTAAAATGCCACCACATGTCACCAGGAAGCGGCTACGGGCTGAAACGGCCACTAAGGAAACGCCGGTCGTGACAACAAGGAAGACAAGGACGTCCAGGGCCGTTAAGACGGAAGAAAATACAGTAACAGAACCTCCTACGAAAAAGAGGAGTATTGCTAATTTGAAGACCACTCCGACTAAGAGAAAACCCACCCTTTACGATAGCTTGGATGCACCGCCAATTACTGATGCTCCTGGCGAGTTATCACCTGCCCAACTACTTTCGTTAAAGAGTGGCAAGAGTGAAAGTTCAGATGGAGATTCCGAAGAGGATTCGGATGAAGATGAATTCGAAGATGTCGTAATGGAGCCTGCAAAGACGGAAGACGCCCCGGGTGTAACTGCAAAGGCCGAAGAGTCGGATTCGGGGTCGGAGGAGGACTCAGACGACGATCCTAATGACTTGGATAACCTTCACATTCCACTCCCCGACTTCACTAACGATGAAGCTCCTTCGGGCGACATGGAATTAACTCTCGTTCGGGACCCCCGAATCTCACTCATGAACTCTCAGAAAAAGGGCCCTACAAAGAGAGCTCGTCAGGCCCGTGTTCTCACGCATTGTATGCACGTACAATTCCTCCTTTTCCACAACACAGTCCGGAACGGTTGGGCATGTGACCTTGAGGTTCAGGCATTACTACTTTCACATGTACCGCCAAGACTATTGGAACAGATTGAACAATGGAGGGGGAAGTTTAACGGGGAACGAACGAAGTGGCTTATGGACGAGAAGAAGAGGAAGGCGGACACTGAGACCCCAAGGCAGGAAAAGGTGGAACAGTCAAGGAAGTTTCTCGATCCTATGTATCGGGTCTTTGAACTGTTGATGCCATGGTGGCGGCAGCGGTTCCGCGTTACGAGGCCGGGGTTGAGGAAGAGGGGATATATGGAGTTGGATCGGATTGATAGACTCGAAAAAGGGTGGGCTGAGAATCGAGTTGACGACCGACGATTTGGGGAGAGGATTGAGAATATCCAGGAGTTTAGAGAGTGTGCGGCAAGATTGGAGGGCAGTAGGGATGTTGGAGGACAACTGTTTACGGCCTTGGTGAGGGCTCTCGGGTTTGAAGCACGCTTGGTGTGTAACTTGCAAGTTTTGGGTTACGGATGGAATAAGTTGGAAGAAGCAGATCCTGAATCCGAGGAGGAAGAGGAAGTGAAGGACGAGGACAAGCCCACACCAAAGACGACAGCAAAGGTGGTAAAGCCACGGAAGCTACCTGTTCGGAAACCTGCGGTCAAAAAACAAGCTACCCAGCCTACGAAGAAGAATCCCTCTCGCAAGGCAAAGGAAGTCATCGCAGATTCGGAGGACTCCTCATCTCTTTCATCCATTGAAGATTCGGATTCCGAGAACGATGATCTCGCCATGGAGGTTCCCGATAGTGACGCGGACTCTGTTGCTGATGTTGATGTCTCTAATATTCGGGAACCTACACAACGTTCATCCAAGAGTGACGGAGACCTTGATATACCCATCTATTGGACTGAAGTACTTTCGCCGGTAACAGGTCGGTACATCCCATTAGATGCCACGGTTAAGAACCTCATTGGTTCAACCCCGCAACTTGCTAATATGTTGGAGCCGAGAGGTTCGAAACATGATAAGGCACGTTTAGTCATTGGTTATATCGTGGGACATAACTCGGATGGAACAGCAAAGGATGTTACAGTGAGGTATCTACGGGATAATGTATTCCCTGGTCGAACAAAAGGTGTTCGCCTAGGCGTGGAAAAGATAGCCATTCGGAATCGGCGGGGTAAGATTAAGCGGTATGAAGAGTATGATTGGTTTTCCAAAGTCATGGCCTGCTTCGTCCGGACAAACTCCGGCACCCGTCCACGCCGAACAGCGGCAGATAAGTATGAAGACTCGATCGATCTCGTCCCTATCACCCCACCCAAGAAAATTGTCAAAGAAGGCGAGGAAACTCTAGCTTACTATAAAGCCTCTACTGAATACGTTCTAGAGCGTCACCTGAAGCGCGAAGAAGCCCTCGTCGCCGACGCAACACCTGTCAAGGAATTCAAAACTAAAGTCAAAGGAAAAGTTACGTCGGAGCCTGTTTACCGCCGAACAGATGTAGTCTCCGTCAAGTCCACTGAAACCTGGCATAAACAGGGTCGGGCTCCAATGCCAGGAGAGTTACCATTGAAGTATGCTCCTTATAGAGCTGCCACTAATAACCGCCGAAGGGAACTTGCTGAAGCGGAGGCAAGGACTGGGAAAAAGCCTATGCAAGGGCTGTTTTCTTTGGCTCAGACTGAGTGGATTATTCCGGAGCCGATTGAGAATGGTGTCATTCCGAAGAACTCATATGGAAATATCGATCTATTTGCGGCACATATGTGTCCCAAGGGTGCTATTCATGTGCCTTATCGTGGAGCTGTCAGGGCCTGCAAGAAACTTGGTGTTGACTATGCTGAGGCGGTTGTGGACTTTGAATTTGGGCACCGAATGGCTGTGCCGGTGATACAGGGTGTCGTCTGTGCAGAGGAATACTACGAGGATGTACTGGAACAGATCCGGATAGATGAAGAGGAAAGACAACGAAAAGAAGATGAAAAGCGGAAGAAGGCCGCTCTGACTGGTTGGAGGAAGTTCCTCAAGGGACTGCGAATCATTGAGAGGGTACGAAAGGATTATGGTGGAGTCATGGAGGGTTTCCAGGTATTTGGGAAAAGCCACCGGAGACCAGAAGATGTGGTTAAGGAGTTGATTGAGCAAAGAGGCGAGGAAGGTGGTGGTGGCTTCATACCTGAAGGATATGAAATGGATGAGCCAGAGTCCAAGATGGAGGCTACAAGTGGATTCTTCCCGGTGGTGGACGACGATGATGAAGGTGATGGGGGTCTAGAAATTGTTGGTGTTGATGAAGAGGGAGGGTTCATGGCTGAAGAGGAAGAGGAAGGCGGTTTTGAAAAGGAGACTTCAGAAGAGCCAAAGGAAGTATCTCCCGCTGAACCCAATGAGATCCCAGATTCAGAGTCCAGCGGGCTCTCCGACATCGACTCAGACTATGCCCCATAGATTAACTAAATACACTACCTACCGTCCACGTCCAAACTTCTCATGCCACTTTCCTCCACTGCCAGTACCAATCTTACCCGCGGGGCCCTTCTTCTCTGTTTCCCGCACTAACTCCATTGATTCGTGGATAGTCCCAAAGACTTCTATGCCACCACTTCCACGAGATTCTGGGTCAGAGGGCTTCACGAGAATGATAGAATTCGACGTATTTCTTTGACGCACGGCGTATTTGTGGTCTGGTGAGCGGAGAACGGCGGTTCCGTTGGGTCCATCTTCCAGGTATAATCTTGGATTTGTTAGAGGTGTTTTTGTTGTGAAGTGGGAAACCTACGTGGGAGGTGCGGGGCCTTCAAGGAGAGCAACAAGCTCTGGCGGCAGCTCTAGAAGCCGATATCCGGCCTCATCCGGCGCATGAATTATTGGGATCTGCTTTGAATCTTGAGTAGCCATGTTGAATGATGAATCTGATTCTCATCATTCACACCTCCCTTAATCGCCCTACTTGATATCCGATTCCAGGGTTACCCATTGCCGGGCCAACCCACGTGACACCCGACCCTAGCCCCACCAAACAGTCTGCCCTATTTGGCTAGTACCAGGGGCCAAGTTAACACTGGGCATCACGAACATAACCACGGGATAAGCTACAGCAAAGGGCGTCCAGACCACCAGCAAAAGCGCAGGCGCATTGACGAACGTAATGCATTCTAACCCGCCAACCAATTCACAGACAAAGCTTCCATCAACGCACGGCAAGGAGGGGTTCCCAATCGGGCAGTGTCAAAGTGGGGCTTGAATTTCTAGCTTTGGGTTTTGGGTTTTTGGCTTCCTGGCTTTTGGAATTGAGGAACGGCAGCTGCGTTGTGCCTTTTTGGTGAGCTCCGTACTTGCCGCTCTTCATCCTGTCTTTATCTCGATAATCTGATATATTTGGCTCTTCATCTAATTGTTACCCGCCCCATTGCTCCATATATTCTACCCGTCCACTAGCCTAGCCTGTCGGTTCCTCCACGCCACCAAAAGGGTAACCCTGACTTTGAGAACAACCCCCCGATCTTGCAGCAATCGTTAAAACCAACGACGGAGCATTGTTTGCTTGCTTGGAGCTCGATTATTGCTGTTTATACCCCGCCGTTTATATCATTCACTCGACCAGAGCTTACTGAAGCTCCAGACACCGTTTATACCAGTCTCCGCGTTTATACTTTCCCCAAAATACCTCTGTTGCCATCGTGACGGCTATCTGCAGTTATTGTTGTACTTGCAATTGTTGTTTGGTTGGTTGGGTGGCTGCTGCTGCTGCTGCTGGTCTTTTTTGGCCTCTCGTTGACTCGGTTCATTTCTTTGTTGTTTGCAGCCAACTCAGGTCCTTTTCTTCTCTCTGACATCTTCTCGACATCTATTGTTAAAATACCTCCCTCTAAGGTCTCTCGCTCGGCGACATTCCTTAGCCAGACCGCCTCCTTAACCCCCGCCCATCATGGTCCGCGTCACAGATGATATCGTTATCTCACCAGAGAATGTAACTCTCTACCACTGCTGCGACGTACTTCTTGGCGACCACCCCGTTCTTATATTCCATGGCCCTTCGACAACCGCCAACCACACTCTCAACAGCTCGCGCGTCCAAATTCACGTCTTCACCGCCGCCGGTTTCCAGTCCTTCCATCGCCTCACAATCTCTCCAAATTCGCCCTTTTACACCGTCGTCGACTACCTACCTCGCGAGTTTCAAGGCGACGAGGTCTACCGTGGCCTTGCCTTTGGCCTTTTCCGTTACTTCACTGAATTACCCGATACTGTCAAAAACCATCTTCGCGCCCAATTCGCCGCTTCTAACAAACGAAAACGCACCGAGGCGCCTACGCCAGTCTTATTTGGTGAACAACACGCAGCCGATCTAGCCAAGGACCTAGTTGAAAGTAATAATACCGCCAATGTTGTGAGGGCGCTTCAAAGCGCACTCCAAACTCAGCACATTTCGAATATCGATATCGACTTTGTTCTACCGCCAGGATCTATTGTGCCGTTGCAAGACGAAGACTACGAAGAATATCCCGATGATGAAGACGATATTCTCGACCCCTCATTACGACAATATGGAGGATATACGCCACTCGTGCGCTTGCTGGGGGAACCTGTGTTTTTGCCAACTTCCAGACTCCGGAGAGCGCCATCAAAACCAACATCCCTAAACCGAAGCAAATCGTTCAACAAAGATCAGAAGTTAGAGTTGCGTATGAAGCTTCAGGAGTTGGTCGAGACGGAAGAGCGCTATGTAAAGAAGGTGCATGAATTGGTGCATACGATAGCAACGGACTTTCGACGAGCAGCGCAAGTTAAGGCGGCGGACAGTTTGAGTCCGTCATTGGAAGAGGTTAACCGGCTTTTCCCAACGTCTTTGGACAGCATTCTGGTGCTCAATAATGAGTTTATGCATGAATTACGACGAATTATGGACGAATCAGAGGAAGAGGCCTTGAAAGATATGGAACATTCATCGGCCGCCATGTCAGGAAATTCCAAGCTCGGCGCTAGCATCCGCTCCAAGGACCCAACCGGTACACTTGCTGTGGCCCGGCTTTTCATGGATTGGTTTCCAAAATTCACCAATAGTTACCAAGATTACATTCGCGCCAGTCAACACTTCCCGCAACTCATCAACAACTTCATGGACAAGCAGTCCACTTTCAAGAACCGTGTGGCTCAAACGGGCGAACAAACTATTCGCTCATCACTTATCGAGCCTGTTCAGAGACTTCCCCGTTACAGTCTATTAATCGACCAGATTGTGACGTGTCTGCCTATAACACATCCAGCACTCCAACCAATGTTGCGGGCCCGCGATATCATTACCAACATTTGTTCCATGGATGATCCAGTACCAGATAAACCACACGTTGCCAGTCGCTTACGAAACATGGTTGAATTTTGGCCAGAAGATTTGGTTCCTCAAGGGCGTATCATCATGGCTGCCGATTTCACAGAAGTGCCACCACCACTTGTAGGGGCTACGTATGGGGAAAAGAACGGCATGTTTCTGGTGTTTGCCGACTGCCTTGTTGTAGTGAAGAAAAAGGCTTCAAATATGACGGGCAAGGACTTCATGAGAGAACTTGACAAGCCCTCGGCTGCGGGGCTCATGGCCTCCATGACGAATGCTGCTGGTGGGCCAGCTACCTATGATATTTCCTTTGTTGGGTGGCATGACCTAGCCGATGTGCGCTTCACTGAGTCTGTTGATGGCCAACTTGTTTGGATGACGTCAATCGGGGATATGAAAGGCGTCAACACTTCAGAAGGCCCAAGCACCCTACCGCCAGCGACAAAATGTTACCGATTACAAGAAGCACTCGAGGGAAAAGCCCTTCGATGGACAGAAGACATTGCCAAGGCTCGTGTAGAAGGTCGATTCAGTGAAGCTGAACGAGAAGATCCACGGTGGACGATAAGGTCGGTCCGCATGCCGGACACTAACCTTGGTATCTTCGCCGCTGTCTTCCAAGAAGGTGCCGATTTCCTTGTTGAAGGCCGAAAAGAGCCCGCACCAATTCGTGTTGTAGTAGATCATGAGCGTGGTACAAAGGGTGCGCCATTAGGTCACTACGGTGTGGAAATCGTGGTCAACGTGTCGGCGAACGACTTGAAAGAAGTATCGATTTGTGCGTCAGGTCTTAGTGGGAAGACGTACACTGATGATGTGGCCTTGGAAGACTTCCTACCCACTCTTTCACGGCGAGGTGAGTTTCATTGAACTTAAAGTCACACATGCTTAGGGTTACTAACGCTTCACAGTCATCCAACTGATGAGCTCTCAGTTTAACATCTGGAACTCAAGTTTAGCTCCGGCCCTGGTTTCATACTACATTGCTATCATCAAAAGTGTAAATCTGGCAGGTACCCGCGAAAAGAGTCGATCTTTCCTGGCTACGTCGCCTGTAAAACTTCTGTCGAATATCTGGAACGGAACACTTAGTTCAGCGCCGGACCAGCCTCAACAGAATAAGCACGCGCGTACGCCAGTCTCAGCAGTCTTCCCATCACAAGGAGCCCCAACAGTCCCTGCTCTTAAGGAACTCAAGGAGCTTAAGCGCGCCGGTAGCCAGCATTCAATTTTCGGGTCTATCCGTGGCCGTGACCGTGTGCCACTTGATGACGCTAAGCCTGAGAATCCTCTGGTCAGACTTGAGGCTACATTCACTGGTTATGTCGCGGCGCTACAGAATCGCCGTGGTAACATTCTTGGTCGAGCTGTGATGAATCGTGGCAGTGTAGATGAATTGCTGGTCAATGATCTCTACAATCGCCTGATTGAAGCGCCCTTTGATATTGAGTACGCTCATAACCTCGGAGCTGATGTTGTTCTTGTGGCCTTTGAAAAGTTCTTACGCATTGCCTGGACCGAGCAAATGGGCCCAGTCATGGCTCTCCGCGATATGGACAAACTCCAGGCTCGTCTGAACCGCAATGTGCCTGGTGACTTTGCCGACTTTGTCAACTTTTTGTTCGGTGAGATGCACCCGCAGAACCGCAGAGCGTTTAGTACCCTTATCAAGCTGTTGGCCAATCTCCTCGGCGCTTGTGGCAACGATTCGGATCGTGGAGCTTTGACTTTGGCGTTTGCTGAACTTCTCGTGCCATATGAAGATGCCCCCAACTACATGAACCTTTTGGATCAGCTTGTTGAAGACTGTGACCGTATCTTTGATGAAACTGGCAACGTCAGCGGTGGTGGCGCTCAGAACGCGATGCTACTCCTGGCCAATGCCGAAAAGTACTATGAGACGTTCAACGCCGGCACTTTGCGCGGCCCTAAGTCTCACAGTGGATCACTGACGTCCCACAGTACCTCATCGGTACGTCACCGCTTCGGTCTCAACAACATTCTCGCCCGTCAACCTAGCAAGGACTCGACTCACTCTGAAAAGTTCACTTGGCGGAATTTTAGTAAACAGGGCCGCTCAGCGACGGACTTGTCTCAGAGTAACTCGACAAGTTCCCGGGCGAGTAGGACCCGCTCGGTCGACTACTCCCAGACTAGCCAGTCACGGTCTCGGCGTACGGCCTCGCGGGACCGCCCGCCGGTTACTGGATCCAGCGCTTCATTTGACGATTACTCGTATGTTTCGTCCCGGCCGCCTAGCTCGCATCGTCTGGATACGCCTACGGGGCCTGTTGGGTTGGCCACCATTGGTGAGCCAACCAATTCCATCACCACGACTAACAGTTCTGGTGGGACTGTGCTCCGAAAGCGCAAGAAGAGGCGCAGCTCGTTGTCAGATCTTAGAAGCCTTATGACACAGGCTAACATTGAGGATGAGTCTGAGGTTAGTACCCTTGGGCCGGATGACCCTATGGAAGATGTACAGCCGGCCCAAGCCCAGGCCCAATTGATAACTTCATATTCGTCAGGGACCATCAAACAGACTACGATTACTCTTCCGCCAGAGCGCTTTGCTACTCTCAGAGCCACTTCGCCATCGCGCATTCCAGTCAGTCCGACAACGGCATCTCCCGTGATTCACCAGGCTATGATCCGGTCACCACGGTTAAAAGAGAATATCACCAACACGGACTTGTTTGCGCCACCACCAGGAAGTGCCCGTTTGTCGCCGTCGGTTGTCGGTTCCAACTCACCGTCGCGGGCTAATTCTACCGCATCGGTCAGCTCACAGGCTTCGCGTGCTTCCAGAGATGACTCTCAAACCAGAATACCACAGAAGACGCATGGAAGGGGTCTCTCGGTATCCAACATCCCCCAGCTCAAACCTCGTAGTGATTTTGCCCCACCAAGTCCTACCCGTACTGGCGCCCAGAGATTACGTCTCCAATCACCACAACGTCTCCGTGAGCGCATGCTTATAGAGAAGCAGGCGGCTGCTGAGGTTGATGCTTCTTTAAAGTCTGAGCTCTCTCGAATTACCCAGGACATGGCCCGCGTGGGCAACTCGGCAGTAGGTGGCGGTCGGCATAACACGCCTGAGATCCGACGTCTTGCTGGTGCTGTTCGCATGCTTGAGGAACAAGTCCCCACAGCTATCAAGCAAGTTTCCGAACGACATGAGGCCCTTCAACGAGATATGGATATGACTATGAAGGCGCACGAAGCCAAGGTCCGCGAAATTGACATTCTCTACCAGAAGACGGCTCTTGAAAATAAGGCCCTCTACGACCGTTTCCATACTGAGCTTGTCAAGATTGTTCAGGCTGTCAAGGGAAAGGGACGGGAAGATAAAGAAGAACTTCTCAATTCCATGACTGAGCAAGGCGAGGAGGTCACGAAGCTTAAGAAGGAGAATCTGAAACTTAAGCGTGAAATCGCCAGTTTGAGGGCAGCAGTTAAAGGGTTGGGTATGGATGCGGCAACCATTGTAGCGCAAGGAGCCGGCTCAGGAGCGGTTCCGGCGCCGTTAGCAGTTAGTAAGGCGGAGTAGACAGACGTGAAAACGGATGGGTTATGTGACATGTCTTGTATTAATAGGTAATGATATGATGTTATTTCTCAAGCCAACATTCGAAGAAGAGAGGGTCGGCTGTGACTGTACGAATAGGATGAGTTTGTGATGGACTAGGAATAGAATCGGACGGAATCCATGTTGGCGGGTCCTACCGAAGGATTAGTAGGAGTTCTATGGTTCATTATGAGTTTGTGTACCTGAAGGCCAGTGCCCGAGTCATCCTTCTCAACTACTACTGAATATGTAAGATCAGTGGCGTCTAAGGCGGGTAATCGAGAAGACTCAAGGGCAATTCGACCTATTGCCCCACGAAACGCATCCATTGTAGAAGACCAGTCAGGCATCTGCTCGTCTTCCTCAAGAACAGGCAACGAATCAAGAGGTGGTATATGCGTCGTTGTAAAAACCCACCGCTCAAGAACCTTCTTCGCTTCTTGGCTTTCATCAGCTTGGCCCTCTGGTTCCTTCCCTCGACTTGTCCCGGACGGACCATCCCCGGATGTTCGATCCGTCACTTTCGGCTTACCGAATATAACGAAGATTACCCTTTCTACACCGCCGGATAATACCTCTTGGCTTATCGCTGTCACTGCTTCTCGTATCCATTGGATGACCGCCGGGTGCCGCGATTGGTGAACGGGGGTGGACAGGAATCGGGCGGTGGCGAAGGTGCTTTGGGGGTAGAGAGATCGGTTGTGTAGGAGGGTGTGGATTGTTATTAGGAGGAAGTCAGACCAGAGGGTTAGCAGAGGGTGAGTTACTTGTGGTGGGGCCATTGTATTTTATCGTGATACCTATCTATGTCTAAGTCGAGTCCCTTCAACATCTCACACTCTTCATATCACTGCCTTTGACTATTTAGGGTTATTTGTTACCTCAGTTATTCGTGTAACCCTAGTTGCTGATACAAACCCTACTAGTCGCGTCAATGAGTCCTCCATATTTCTACTTGTAGCCGAAATCTCCGTGCGTCTGTTCTCTCGCGCACGCCTCTAAAACAAGCGGGAACTACAGCTGGACAGGGCTACAGGTAACCTGAATTCTACCGTGAGCTATAATACGCTGGTTAACGATCAAGCGTGAAGTGTTGAAGCGTGATTTCTTGTTTAAGGCGATTCGATTGGCAAGGACGTACGTACATACGTTCGTTTATTACAGCATCATTTTTGCCTTTGGTTATTTGGGTTTTGTTTTCCTACGTTAGTTGGATTCTTTATTCTTCTGTTTCATCCCTCCGATTGTTTCTTCTCTTTTTTTACTAGATTTGTTGTTGGTTTGAACCTCTTTTATATCGACAAGATGACTACCAACATGGACAAGAGCCTGGATGAGATTTTGGGCGAGCAGGTATGTTTGATAGAACCCGCCAATTCACTGGGCGACATCGGTCGCTGATACCCTGACACCACTGTCATCTACATTTCATCAAACATTAGCTAACCAGCGCATCGCAATCATAGAAGCCCCGCCGCCATAACAACCATGGGCGTTTTAACGACCGCCGCCCTCACAATAACCACCGGAATGACAGCCGGGGCGCCACCAGACGTCGGGACGATTACCCGCGTGATGGCGTGAAAAAGGTGCGTCATCGGCGGGTTAGTTGAAATCTGACCTGATGCAGTCGCACGGGTTGGGATTCTTTCAGGACGATAAACGTGAAGTAGTATGGATAGGTGCTGACGGTGTTTTTCGACAATAGGCCAATTACCGGGATGATCAGCGGGACCTGGACAGGTTAGTTTTTTTGTGTGTGTTTGGGGAGATCAATGGCTAACACCCCGTAGTGAATGGGTCCATGACAGATACGAGGATAACAGCCGTCGTGGAAACGACCATCGCCGTCGCCGGGACTCTTTCGACCGCCCAACCTTCAAGTACGACTATAACCCGGAACAGCCTTGAATCAACAGCTAATAGATGAATAGCGAGGCGCGCGGTACCCGGATTCGTGTGGACAACATCCACTACGATTTGACCGAAGACGAGCTTCGG
This sequence comes from Huntiella abstrusa, assembly GCA_025685495.1. Lineage (NCBI taxonomy): Eukaryota > Fungi > Ascomycota > Sordariomycetes > Microascales > Ceratocystidaceae > Huntiella > Huntiella abstrusa. The sequence continues at coordinate 436,925 of JAJNMT010000156.1, read as the reverse complement.
GTAAGAACCAGATTTTGTCGGGTTGGTCTTGTATATGTCTAACTCGCATTTAGTCACTTTTTGACCGCATCGGTCGCGTGGTGAGGTTCCAACTTCGCTACGACCGTGCTGGCCGTTCGGAGGGTGTAGCTTTCGTAACATATGAAAGCTATGCAGATGCGAAGAAGGCCATAGCTGACTACAACGGCGCCAATGCTAACGGTAAGATAATTTGATCCCATGTTTGTATTGTAAAACAGCTAACCATTTGATAGGCCAACCTATCACGCTGTCGCTGGTTTCTTCAGAGGCCCCAAGCGGAAGCGCAAGTTCAGGGTCAAGAAGAAACCCCTTCGACTCGGCTGTGATGCCAGGTCGTTCTTTGGCTGACCGTGTGTCTTCCCCCCGTGACCGTTCCTTCTCCCCGCGCAGACATATTGAGAATGAAAATGCTACTGGCCTTGGAATCGATAGATATGTCCCTGGGCACAACAGCAGATCGCGGAGTCCCATGCACAACCGCCGGCACCAGGGTGGTCGCCGTCCGGGTGATCGTCGCCAGTTCAACAACGGACGGGGTCACCGTTCGGGGGGTGCAGCCGAGGGCGGTCGTCCTCGGAAGACCCAGGAGGAGTTGGATGCCGAGATGGCCAACTACTTTGGGGATTCGGCGGAGAAGACTGGTGAGCAGGGCGAACAGGGAGAGCAGACAGCTCCCGTTGCTGCTGTTGGTACGACTGATGACGTTGATATGATTGAGTAGGAAGTCAATCAATAAGTTGAGTGGCTAGATAAAGATCTAGTGTGTTTGACGTTTGACATGGTCTGGTAAGGGTAAGAAGTCATGGGTTCTTTTTGTTTTTGCTTAATTGGAACGTTGTTTGCAGTTGTTATGTTGTTTGGCGTTTGTTTATATCATCTACATACATAGATTACATGAGTTGTTTTTGTAACATTTTGTTCTGTTGTCCAGGTTCATTGACTGTTAAAGGTGACTCGAGAGAATGGCGCTTCGAGAGCTGTACTGGCGGTGTTGGAGTGGGTGTATACTCCTTCTGTAGATAGTGCTGTGAAGAGGCCTGGGACCATGGTAATTGGAGAGGTAGACTGGGACTTTGTAAATAGCTGAGTGGGTTGTCTTGCGGAGCCGAAGATGAATCGGCCGTTTGTCGCCGTTGACTCCAGTTCATGCTGGCATCTGAGGGGTTGGAGTGGCGAAATGAGGAACTGCACGCGAGAACCAGGCTTGATTAGACCCCGTGAAGTGAAGCCCGATATAAAAGAAGGGAGTCCATCAGGATCGAATTGAGAGTCCTCGGGGTCTGCAGTCGGGGGTTTCCACAGAGTCTCGAGGGCGAGACGTCCTTGATGAGGACCCCAGCCACCACCGCCGGATTCTAAAGAGCGTTAGTTGGGGAGTTGGGATGGTGAGTATGGAGGAATACCTAGACGGTAGAGTTCATGGCCTTGTGATAGGAGAAGGGCGAGGCGGCGAGAGATGGAGTTGGCGGTGGTGGTTTCGGTGGTGGAGTTGGTGAAGGTAGAGAGGATGTCTGGGAGGTTGTCGGTTGTTGATAGGGTGGGCGATGAATTGGCGGGTGAGATTAAACTCCATATATCGGGTGGGGCGTTGATATTCCGGTGTTTGTAGATCGGGGGGATTCTACTTTCTAGGAGCTTTGAGGCGGGTTGGGAAGTGTCGGTGGCGGGTGAGGAGAGGGTTGATAGGATGTTACCGAGACAGGTGACGATTGTGTGTGGGGGCGTTACGGGGATGAGAGGGACGGAGAGACGAGGTTGCATTGAGGGCAGTGTAATGGTTTGATTTGACAGTGGACGGATATCGGTGAATGATGGTTCTAAAGTCGGGGTGACATGGAGGGTTGTCCGGTGTAGAGTCACCTCATGTCCTGTCGTGAAAAGGGTGAAAGCCAACGGCACAGTTAGATTTGTCATCCCCGACTTAAAAGAAAGCTGTCCGTGAATCTTCCCCGGCTTTGTCGCATGGCTCGATTCACCGAACAAAGAGTCCCCGGTGAGAATCGAGATTCCCTCTTTAGGACTGTTGAATGCGTCATGGGCGGCCAGTGAGTCAATTACGCCCGTGGCTATCTGGGTTTCATGTCTGGGAGATCCGAGGAGGACGTGTATCAGAGATGCATCTTGGAGATAGCGGGATAGACCTGGGGTAGCGAGAATGACAGCTTGGGATGAAGATGCTGACGGGGGATTGGCTTTAAGGTAGGATTGAAGCGTTGTCTGACACGGTCTTTAGTTTCTGTATCTCTAAGACATGGGATAACCTACATACGTTTGACAAAGTCGGGTCAAGATACAAAGTGTATTGTCCCCTTCTAGAAGTCGAACAACTAAATTGTCGTCTCCAGGGTACCCCTCTCTTGAAAATCATCCTCATGGTGGCCTTCAATAAGCTTACATCCATATCAGAACACCATCAATGACGTCTATCCCTGTGGCTGAAAGCTACGCCACATGTGGCGCCACTTAAACCTATCACTATCGGTACCCCACACCCCACTTATGCCTGCACTCAAAGAACGGCGTTAATGAGTCAAGAAATCACTTTAACGGTCGGGAGTCACTTCTAAGACAAGAGGCCGTGAAATCCGTCCAGCTGCTGATTATCTGCTTAGGCTACGGTGGGAATCCCCGCATTATAACCCTTTCTTTTTTTCCGATTGTATTTAGTTTGTGTACAAATTTAAAAGCAAGGAATCCCGTCAATTTTGTCGGGTTTTTTTGCTGCTTATAACTTCGTCAAGACGTTTGGACATACGCTGAGATTATTGCGTGTTGCCCGTGTGAATAGACGGGCTTATACTTTTTCTGGATTACCCAGGAATTTGCAAGGATTTGGAATTCGTGCCATGGCTTCTGCTCCCGAGAACACGGCCGGTGAGTTTGGGAAGATGCCATAGTTCGCGAGATGGAAGCTGATTTTTGAAATAGAGGCCGTTAACGCCCCGGCTACCGAACAACCCACCGTTCCCAAGGTGAAGACCGCCAAGGAGCGTAAGTTTTGATAGTCCCATTCTGACGTCATATGTCCGTGTCTAACAACCTCATCTCGTAGTCGAAAAGGAACGCAAAAAGGCCGAAAAGGCTGCGAAATTCGCCGCTAAGAACAAGGCCAAAGCCGACAGTGCCGCCGCTCCCCCCAAGGAGGCTAAGGAGAAGAAGGCTAAGCCCGCCAAGAAGGAGGAGGAGCCTCTTCCTGAATACGTCGAGGTTACCCCCGAGGGTGACAAGAAGATTCTCCAGTCTTTCGACCACCCGCATTACAAGGCGTACAGCGCCGTCGCTGTCGAGTCGGCTTGGTATGAGTGGTGGAACAAGCAGGGCTACTTTAAGCCCCAGTTGAAGGAGGATGGATCTGTTTTGGATAAGGGCAGTTTCGTCATCGTTCACCCGCCGCCGAACGTCACGGGTGCGCTGCACATGGGTCACGCTCTGGGTGACTCTCTTCAGGATGCTATGACGCGGTGGTACCGCATGCGCGGATACTCTGCCCTTTGGTTGCCTGGTTGCGATCACGCTGGTATTGCTACCCAGTCTGTTGTCGAGCGGATGCTTCAGCGCCGGGAGAACAAGACTCGTCATGACTTGGGCCGTGAGAAGTTCGTCGAGCGCGTTTGGGAGTGGAAAGAGGAGTACCACACTAAGATTAACAAGGCTTTGACTAAGCTTGGTGGTTCGTTCGATTGGGAGAGAGAGGCGTTTACCATGGAGCCGAGATTGTCGAAGGCTGTTACGGAGGCTTTTGTTCAGTTCCACGATGAGGGTATCATTTACAGAGCTAACAGATTGGTTAACTGGTCAACCAAGCTGTCTACCGCCGTGTCCAACCTCGAGGTCAACAACAAGGAGCTCACTGGCCGCACTCTTTTGGATGTCCCCGGTTACGACCGCAAGGTCGAGTTCGGTGTGATTGTCCACTTCAAGTACCCCATCGAGGGTTCCGACGAGACCATTGAGGTTGCCACCACCCGTATCGAGACCATGGTTGGTGACACCGGTATCGCCGTCCACCCCTCTGACAAGCGCTACGCCCACCTGGTCGGCAAGTTCGCTCTGCACCCCTTCCTTGACCGCAAGCTGCCCATTATCGCCGATGAGTACGTCGATCTGGAGTTCGGTACTGGTGCCGTCAAGTTGACTCCTGCCCACGACCCTAACGATTTCAACCTGGGTCAGAAGCACAAGCTGGAGTTCATTAACGTTTTGACTGACGATGGTCTGATGAACGAGAATGCTGGTCCTTACCAGGGCCAGAAGCGCTTCGATGTCCGTTACAAGATTCAGGAGGACCTCAAGGCCAAGGGTCTTTGGGTCAAGGTTGAGCCTAACCCGATGAAGGTTCCTATCTGCGACCGGTCCAAGGATATCATTGAGCCGATCCTGAAGCCTCAGTGGTGGGTCAAGACCGACAAGCTGGCTGCTGCTGCTGTCGAGGCTGTTACCTCTGGTGAGATTGAGATCCGTCCCTCCACCGCCAAGAACATGTTCCTGTCGTGGATGGCTCCTGACAACATTCAGGACTGGTGTATCTCGAGACAGCTTTGGTGGGGTCACCAGTGCCCTGTTTACCAGGCTATTGTCGAGGGTGAGTCTGCCGAGAGTGCTCAGTGGTTCGCTGGTCGGACTGAGGAGGAGGCTAGAGCTAAGGCTGAGAAGGCTCTGCCTGGCAAGACTTTCAAGCTGGTCAGAGATGAGGATGTTCTGGATACTTGGTTCTCTTCTGGTCTGTGGCCTTTCAGCACTATGGGCTGGCCCGATAACAAGTCTCTTGATATGGAGCGCTTCTTCCCTACCTCCGTTCTTGAGACTGGTTGGGATATCATTTTCTTCTGGATCGCCCGTATGATCATGATGGGTATCAAGCTCACTGGCAAGGTTCCATTCAAGGAGGTCTTCTGCCACTCTCTTGTCCGTGACAGCGAGGGTCGCAAGATGTCCAAGTCTCTGGGTAATACTATCTCTCCTCTTGACGTTATTGCCGGTATCAAGCTGGATGATCTTACTGCCCAGCTTCACACTGGTAACCTCCACCCCTCTGAGGTCGAGAAGGCCACCAAGTGGCAGCGCTCTGCCTTCCCAGATGGTATTCCCCAGTGTGGTGCCGACGCTCTGAGATTCTTCATGGTCTCATCAACTGCCCCCTCTGGTAGTGACATTAACCTGGACATCAAGATTCTCGCCGCCATGCGCCGTTTCTCCAACAAGATCTGGCAGGCGGGTAAGTATGTCCTGGGCAAGTTGCCCGAGGACTTCAAGCCTAAGGCGCAGATTGAGCCTGGTGTCACTCTGGCTGAGAAGTGGATTCTCAGCAAGATGACTACCGCTGCAAAGGAGGTTAACGAGGCTTTGAGTGCTCGTGAGTTCCAGAAGGCTGCTAACCTGGTCTACCAATACTGGTGGACTCACCTCTGCGACGTCTGGATTGAGAACTCCAAGTCGATTATCCAGGACGGTACCCCCGAGGAAGCCGAGTCTTCTCTGCAGACTCTCTACAGCACCCTTGAGGCCGCCCTCCTCCTGATCCACCCCTTCATGCCCTTCATCTCCGAGGAACTCTGGCAACGTCTCCCCAGACGCGCCGGCGACAAGACTGAGACTATTATGCTGGCTGCTTACCCCGAGTTCAACGAGTCCTTCTACAACCCCCAGGCCGAAGCCGCCTACGAGCTTGTCATGGGCTGCTCGCGTGGTGCCCGCTCTCTCATGTCTGAGTACATGATCAAGGATAACGGCAAGGTTCTCCTCCAGGCTCTCGATGCTACCTCTCTCTCCACAATCACCGCCGAGGCTGCGTCTATCAAGACTCTCTGCGGAAAGGGCTGCAAGGAGGTTGAAGTTCTTTCGCCCGATGCGCCTAGACCGGCTGGCTGTGTCGCGTACCCCGTCGGCGCGGAGGCCACGGCTTTCTTGTATGTCAAGGGTAGAGTTGACTGGGATGCCGAGATTGGCAAGGCGCAGAAGAAGTTGGATAAGGTTGTTGCTGGTATTGCCAAGCAGAAGAAGTTGCTGGGTGATGCCAAGTATCTGGAGAAGGTTGCTGCGTCTATTCGCGAGAGTGATGAGAAGAAGCTGGTTGATTTGGAAGCCGAGAAGGAGGGATTCGAGGGCACGATCAGACAGTTCGAGCAGCTGAAGTTGGAGTAATTTATGGCAGTTTAGTTTAGTTAAAAAAATGGCAGTTTGATTTCGACAAGTGTATCTGATTCTCTCTACTCATTCTTCTTCTCTTTCTTCTCCTTCCGTTCTCTCTCCTCCTCCTGTTCAAACTCCTGGAGCTCCTTGTGCTCGGCATACCACTGACCAGCCTGGAGGACCAAAACGCCCACCAGAACCAAAGCCAAAATAGTGTTCGATGCGCTAAGAACTCTCATGGAATCCTCTCTGCCCATCCACACCTCTCCCTTCTCCACAGCCAAGCGCGCATTCGCAACCCACTCCTCGTCACTCCACACATCAGCACTAACCGCGCGCAAAGTCTTAACAATGTTCGCGACATACACACACACCCCGATAAAGTACAAAATCAACGAGGCGCCATCGAAAAGGAAGTTCGCCTCCGACGGACGGAACAATTTAAGGAAGAACCCGGCAAAACCAACCGACACAACAATGTTCAATAGGCGGCCGATCAGAGGAGGCGCTTGGTGCATGAAGGTCAGGTGAGTGGCCAGCTGGTCGTAGTATGAGGCGGGGACGGGGCTGGAGGTCCAGAGGAGGGGGTAGTCATAGGGGAATGAGGCGAAAAGAATGCCGAGGAAGAAGCAGGTTGCTTGGATATTGTTAATATTTGGCAGAGGCTGCGCGGGGAGAAGGATACTTACGGCCGATGATCATGAAGGTGGCGAAGGAGCCGGTGCCGCGGTAGTTTCGCGAGGTGCTGGATTTCGACCAGTCTATCCACTGTGTCATCTTGTCTGATTTTTCTAAAATAGATGGAAAAAGAAAAGAGGAAATCACAAGTCGGAGTTCTCCCCGCCAATCTTATATATTGCCTCCAATTCAATAGCTAGCTAGTTAGCTAGCTCCTCCTTATCTCTTATCACCGTAGGGTTTCTCCATTTCTGCGGCTTCTACCCGGTCCCACTATTGCCACGTTGCCACCCTAGAACTCGGGTTCCTTTAGGGTTGGGAGGCTCTGAGGCGGACGAGGGGGAGGATTATAGACTTTGTGGTGGGGCGTCGATCATGTAAGTAGACTACTTTTTTTGATTCAGCTGGGGTGGACGAATGGGGAAAGAAGGATGGAGATGCAGAATAAATTGTCGTATTGGTTAGGTTTGCGGGCGTTTGTATTGGCGTTGGGCTGTATTGGGGGTTGCCCGGGCAGAAAGTGGGCGGCATTCCAAAGAAAATGGGGGTATATAAGATGGTGATAGAGTCCCCTTTTTTTTCTGTAGTGGTTTCCTTTTTGTCGATTTCTTGGAGTTTTGGTAGCTTATCATGTTGTTTCTTCGTTTTTTAATAGCGCTTGTCTCGGCTGTCTCCGGGACACTTACTATCTATTCCGCTTCAGACAAATGGACCTATATCGGGTGTTGGAATGAGACAACGCAGCTTGATGGAGCGGGAGGTGCTAGGGCGTTAGCGGGCGGCAAATCGGAGATGTTAATGGGGAATATGACAGTTCCGATATGTATGTCTTATTGTGCTGAAGACGGATATGAACTAGCGGGATTGGAGTATTCACGGTAAGTTCCACTCTTGGTCTTCAGATTGTGGAGATGGAGACTGACGAAAGCAGCGAATGTTGGTGCTCGCATTATAAGTCGAGTTTAAGTGTCCAGTTGAATGATAGTCTCTGTAATACGCCCTGTGATGGCGACGAAGGAGTGGCATGTGGCGGATCTTTAGCATTGACGGTCTATCAGAATCAGTCCTCGGCTGCTTCTGCAATGGTATACACTCTATCGTTCGGCATGCTTGTGTTAGGATTGATTATTTCTATATAATACACATCTAGTTCTCCAACGTAACCGGGGGAATTCCCCGTGCCTGTCCCGCATTTCTTAAAACTAAAGAACACGCTTGTAGAGCGTCGGGCCAACTTGATGGTGTTGATAGATTGGTTACTTTCCATTCTAGCCAGCGGGTAAGGCGCACGGCTTTATCCATGGCTTGCTCTTCGAGGATGACACGGCCGAGGTAATCTGTGAACATGGCGAGATCGTCGGGGTGGGGGCCGGCTGGGCTGGTTTGGAGCCACGAGGTCATCAGGGATTTAATGGAGGTTTCGTCAGTAGTGTTCTCGGGACCGAAGGGTATGATGGGTGGTAGTGGGCGGACGACAGATCTAGAAGGTGGGGATTCCTCACGCCGTTCTAAAAGGAGATATCTTTCTCGTTCCCTAAGAATCTCTTCTCTCAAGTCCCCTGGCAACTCTGCCAAAACATGCTCATCAATCTGCATATCCACACTTCTATCCTCCGTCCTCCGTCTCGATGGACTTGCCTCCCCAAGCATAAAGCCCATCCTCAGTAAATCCCTACTGTTCCCATCTCTCCGTTTCCGTGTCCGTTTGGGTGTTTGTGGTTTCTGTTTTCCCGGGGACTGTTTCTTAGGCGACACAGGAGGTACAGAGTACGATGCGAGAATCTCACTTTGCATGCTCACTGGTAATGCATTGAACACGGCAGGGTCGATTCCCGCGGGGAGATCTATCGGGGGTGTCTTTTCGCGGGACGATTCTGGGTGGAGGAGTTTCGAACGGATCTCAAAGGGTAGTTGTGCGAGGACGGTGGGGTCGGCGTTAGGAGGGAGAATGAATTGCGTTGAGGGCATTTGGACTTTCTTGAAAGGCGGTTCTGGTGATGGAGAGGCTTTTCGTTTTCCTTTAGCTTTGGCGGTGGGGAATTGTAGAAGTGGTTGGCTCCCCGTTAGTCGACCCTCCTTGTCACCAGTGAGATTCGTCATTGTTATCCCGATGCCGCGGATATCACCGAGGGCAAAACCCCATGACTTTATGAGCTTGGTTACTTCTCGTAGTATGACGGCCTCATCCCGAGTTGGAATACCTAGGATAACGCCCTTTGAGAAGGAGTCACATACTCCATGGCCAAGATGTTTGACACCTTCAAACGGTTCTCCAGCCTTCCGTCGCATCACTTTGACTGTTAAACTGGCCCCTCTAACGCCTTCTGTGGCCATCCGCTTTATAACCTCCCCACAGAGCCCACGAAGGAACATATCCAGATCATCCTGTCCCCGGAACCGCACACCCCATGAAATTTCACATGAGATGGATTTTCTCGGTTGAGAAAGACACAACGGTGTGTCATCTATACCGCGTGCAAAAGACCACAATTTCACCCCGGTTTTCGGCCCGAGAAGGGCTGACAGCCGGGCTTTTGAGAGCGGGAGGATCTCGGAGATTTGGGAGATTCCTTGCTCGGATAGTTTGGAGGTTATGGAGGCTGCGACGCCGGGGAGACAAGAAACTGGGAGGTTGGCTAGGAATGTGGTGATTTCGGACTCTTTGAGGTGGAATTGCCCTGCAGGTTTAGCTTTTCGCAAAGCCAGCTTGGCTAGGAGAATATTTCCGCCTACTCCTACTGAGACTCTACATCCCGTCCGTTTGAAGACTTCATCTCGAATCTCCATCGCAACCTTCTCTACCATGTCGTCTTCATTATCCCCCAGGACTAACTCCGTACCATCCATTAACACCTCGTCAACACTAACACTTTGCACCGGCACCCCCTTTTCCAAGACAACCTCATAGAAATGGCCTGAAGCAACTTCATACGCGGGAAAGTCATACGGCAGAACAACCAACCCGGGACATAGCTCCTTTGCAGTCTTCATCCACATACCATTCTTCAGACCACAGTTTCTCGCAGGATAATTACAACTCGCAATCTCACTACTACTACCCGCCGAATGCGCCACAGCCACGGGCTTATCCGCAAGTTCCGGGTGCTTTAGGAGACTCACTGCGCAGAAGAAACTGTCAAAATCCACGTGGAAGATGTATCGGCGAGGGTATTTCTTGACAGTGGTACCAGAGGATGCAGAGAGACGTGCTAGTTTGGATTTCAAGGTGGCTTTCCAAGCGGAGAGATGGTGAAGACGACTGGTGGAGTAGTAATGAGTTATGAAGTCTGGATTGGCGGTGCTGGATTGTGCGAGATGCGGGTCTGATAAGAGCCAGGTGTTATAGGCTTCGGGGGTGGGATTTTCGGGAAGGGGCGGGCGAATTGGGTTTGGTGGGTGTTTGTGTATGGATGGAGGTGGCAGTTCAGTTGCAACATCTTCTTGCAGTTGAACTTTAGCGTGCACTTGACCCTCGGTTTGGTTAAGGATGTCAGAGGGGATTTCAAAGCTGGATATTAGATAATCTTCGGGAGAAAGTTTATCAGGTAGCCTTGGAAGTGGTTCCTCCTGTGGGGGGTCATACGTTTCTAGTAGAGAGTTCTCCGTGGGCTCTTCGATCATGGCCAGGAGGGAGTCGTCCGGCGATTCCTCTGGTGGCTCTTCTGGTGGCTCCTCTGGGGGCTCCTCCGGTGGCTCCTCGCGGATATCCCTCTCAACATGGCCATAAAAGCCCCCCAAACTAGCTTCTTTATACCCAGTTTCTAAATCCTCTCCTTTCTGGCTAACCTGAACCTCACCAAAGCCACCTAACGTTCGTTGTCTACTCCCTTCTCCAATAACCCTATACCCCGTCCACGGCAAAAGTCTCCCGGCGGCCACGGACTCCGTTACCCATGTCGGTTTCACGACTCTATACCGAGCCAACTCTATTCTTTTCTTTGGTGTTAACGCTGTAGCGATGATATGGGTAGCTTGGGTTTTCCCATCAAGATATTGTAAAAAGATGGCCCCATGTTCCACTAGGATACGGTGTAGTCTAGAATTGTTAGCTACATACAACAAGAGATCGGGAAACTAACACTTGGAGACTTGGCTGTGTATACCCCTCCACTTTAGCAACCACCCCTTCAAAGATTTTCGGAAGCCCCTTCTCGATCGCTCCAGCTCGAATTTTCGCATCGATGTTTTGGAGTTTCTCTTTCTTGCGTCGCATGTACTCTGGGAATCCACCAAAGCGACTTGCCTCATACTCCTCGCCCGTAGATTCTCTCTCCGTGAGCTCTTTTAGTGTTTTGGCTGACCTCTTTTCCAACGGCGTGCCCATTTTGAGTGATTGGTAATTGTCTAATCTCGAGATGGCTCTCTGATGTCTCATGCCCTTTGACGTCGTGATGTAACACAAGATCTCCCAAAATAGATCACTTTACGCGTCGTCACGTGGGGTTGGGATTTAGACAAGGCCCACTTTATTTTGAGGTTTAGATGCTTTGGGAATGCGGTTATGAGAGTTTATGGTGTGTTAAATAAGCAAAAAATCATGAATAACGATCAATTTCGCAAACTTGTTTTGTCGGGGAATAAAGGGAGTACTGCGCCGTCAGGCTCTTCTGAGCCCGTGAATGAAGATGCCCCCAAAAGGACATTTGCACCAATGTAAGTCTCTCGACTCAATCATGCAAACTAAACTGACAAATCTAGTCCTCATCAAAAGAAACCAGCTCCCTCGTTCACGGCGCGTTCAGCGACTCAGCAATCCATTTTCAAGTCAATCGCCCCACGCGGGTCAAAATTAGCTTCGGGGTATACCGACCGGACACAGACACGGAATTCAGACGAGCGAGAGGACAAATTAAAGAAGTTGGCGCGCCAATTGAAAGATGAGGAGATCACAAGAGAGGAATATGATGCGCAGGTTGAAGAGCTTACAAAGGGGGCTACACATTTGAAGAGGGGCTTGGATTTTGAGATGCTCAGAAAGGTTAAAGAAGGCGTAGACGTTTTAGGCGTTGAGAAGAAGAAAGAAGAGGAGAAAGAAAGTGGAGAAGAAGAAGAAGCAAAGGATCTCGATGATGAGCTCGACGCAGCGCTCGACGGCAAAATCACCGCCAAAGCCCGCACATCAGCACCCAAGCGCGGAAACCTCTCAGCAACCTCTCAAAAACAAACACGCGCCCAACTTCTCGCCGCATTCAAAGCCCAACGCGCCGCAGCCACAGCGAAATCTGCGGAATCCGCGCGCTTCAAGAAGATTGGTGGACGGAAAGAAGCGGGGAGTAGGGTTGAGTGGGATTCCAAAGGTCGGGAGGTACTGGTTATTGTGGATGAGGATGGATTTGAGAAGAGACTTGTCAAGAAGAATAAGGAAGAGGAGAACGGCGTCAAGGGGGTTGATGTTGTTGATGATGAACAGAAGCCTTTGGGTATGGAGGTTAAAGAGCCGGAGAAGAAGGAGGATGAAGAAGAAGAGGCAGATATCTTTGGAGATGCGGGGAGTGATTATGACCCTTTGGCTGGTATTGGGTCTGATTCAGAGTCTGAGTCTGATGCTGAAACCAAGAAAGAACCCACCAAGAAGTCACTGCCATCATCTCCAAAACCAGCCGCAAGCAAACCTCAAAACTACTTCCCATCATCAACTCCTCTCCCATCAACCCTAAGTCAACCAGCACCAAGCTGGACTGATCCTACGCTCCAAGCTATCCTACAAAAGGCATCAACAATCAACATCCCATCCGACCCGCACGCGGCCGAACGAGCAGAGAAACGTCGTCGGATGTTGGAGAATCATGATCGCGATGCAGAAGATATGGACATGGGCTTCGGTACTTCGAGATATGAAGATGAAGAGGACGGCGAGGAGGGAGATAAGAAGGTGCGACTTAGTAAGTGGACAGGGTTAGGTGGGCCACATGACGATACTGAAGCTACTGGGTCTAAAAAAGAACCCCGAAAAAGAGGTGGGAAGAAAAGAAAGGGCGATGGAAACAATATTGATGATGTCATGCGCGTTATTGAACAAAGGAAGAAGGGGTTGTAATTTAGATCTTTTTTGGTATGTACATACAAACACACGACGTTCATAGATAAGTAACGTGCGTATGGGCTGTCCCCACTTTTCCCCGCCCGTCGTATAGGAGTTAATCTCGAAGGAAACGCGGGGAAATATACCATTGTTTGATTTGTTAGGTAATTGATTGATAATTCTTTTTACAAGCATACACACGAGTATTCAATGACGTGTACAAACAAGACGCCCATCTGGTTGGATTGCGACCCTGGTCATGACGTATGTTCTCTTTTCGTTGGTGTTGAAAATGGATTGTATCTAACATATGGTAGGACGCCTTTGCAATTCTCCTAGCAGCGCATCACCCACAGTTTGAATTACTCGGGATATCTACAGTTTTCGGAAATGCCTCATTAGCGAAAACCACGCCAAATGCCTCGTCCATCTTGACTGCCCTAGGGAAGGCTGATATCCCGATTTACCCCGGTCACGCCAACCCACTTCACCGCGCACCAATGCATGACCCAGCCTGTTCCATCCACGGAGAATCCGGTCTTGATGGGACAGACCTGTTACCCGTTGGAACGGCAACTATCCACGATGACGCTGACACGATCTTGGAAATGAGGAATGCGTTGATGGGGACAAAGGAGGGGTCGGCTTGGTTGGTTGCTACGGGTAGTATGACGAATGCGGCAGCCTTGTTTGAGAGGTTTCCTGAGGTGGCGGGGTATATCGCGGGTTTTAGCCTTATGGGGGGAGCTGTTGGTGGGGACTTTACAGAGGCGATTCTGGGGGAGGTTGATGGGGTGAAGAGAATTGGGAATTGGAGTCCCTTTGCTGAATTTAATATCTTGGTGGATCCTGAGGCTGCGAAGAGTTTGTTTGATAATGAGGTGTTGAGGGGGAAGATGGTTATGGTGGGATTGGATTTGACACATCAGGTTCTTGTTACGGAGGATGTTAGAAAGAGTCTTCTTTATGGTCCTACTGGGTCGGGACAGACGGTGCTTAGAAAGATGTTGGTTGAGTTGATGATGTTTTTCGCCAAGACATATGCGTAAGTTCCCCATCCCCGTGGCTCTTCATGAAACTAACACGCCCAGCGACGTATTCGGAATCACCGACGGCCCCCCACTTCATGACCCGTTAGCCGTAGCCGTTGCCTTGCTATCAACCCCCTCCGCCATCCCATTCACCACCACCGATCCAGAGAACCCCACAGTCCAAGAACGGTACTCGGTTGACGTGGTGACCGCTGGCTCCTACACTGAAGCACAATCGGGACATGCCGAGACCGGTAGAACCATAGTCACTAAGCTACCCCCTGGAGAACCCGGTGTGATGATTCCCCGGGCTGTCGATTTAAAGGCTTTTTGGACCACGATAGAAGAGTGTATTGAACGGGCGGATAAAGCTAATGAGTTGGCTGGTTGGCCGTGGGTTCAAGTGTAATCAGATACTTAATCTAATCTCCGTTCCTGTACCTCTTCAATCTTCTTTAACCCCTCCATTACACGACCATATACCCACACTGTAATTGAATTACCAGGGCTACTCTTGACTAAACTGATTCCCAACCCTCTGTAGAACCCGCGGATGCCTTCGCGCGCCGCAATACTCTTGCATGCTGCCCAGGTACTCTTGTACTCGGGGATATCCCGATAGACATATAACGCCCGAGTGGGCCCTTGGACTTGCATTCGTTTGCGAAGAAGATCAAACGGGAACACCGCCATCTTGGATACCGCACCAGCTACACTTCCCGCTGTAGCGTCGTCAGCGCCGTATGGTAGTTCCCAGCGACCAAGGGCACTTCGTAACCCTTCATAAACAGTAAAGAAGATACCCATCTGCGGCAACGCTTGAACCAAGGTAGGCGATAGCCCTCTAAAGAACCCTTTAACACCTTCATCCCTCCAAATCACTTGGCACGCACCCCCAAGGGACCCGTAAACTCTCTGATTCCCCTGCATTGCGAACCGCGTCCGTAACAAATCCAACGGATAAGTAACAGCCGTAGCCGCAGCTCCACCCACCGCACCCGCCAAAAACGCCTCTTGCCCATGCGGCAGCCTCGGCACTCCTAAGCCGTCGGAAATGCGGTGGAGCACATGTGCAGTGGTCCGGTAGCTGATGAATTGAACACCCGTATAGCTCGCGTACATCACTTCGGCGGGAATGTTTCCCTTCCAGAAGGCCCGGAGACCTTCATTGCAAAAGATGGATTTTATAGTGGAGATGGTTCCGAGGGGTGCTGGACCGGAGCCTGAAGTGTGGATTGATTGTAGTTGGAGACGGATTTTGACTACATCGAGAGGGGAGATGACGAAGCGGGTTACCAGGCCGGCGGTTAGGCCTGCGATAAACGATTGGGTTTTTGTTCCCTGGTCTCGTTAGCAAGGTGCTGGCCATGTAGCCTTTCAATACTCACCTTGTCCTTTATATGCTCTTTTCCTGCACCGGCCATTATCAATATTGTTAGACATCAGCTATCATCATCAAGCGCGCTGTAAAAAACCCTAATTGGAAAGCCGAAGCGCCAAGAGTCATAGGGTCGATTAGGGCTATATGTCACGTGCTCCCGTTTATTCATGTATGACGTCGTTGGGGTAGCGGGGTCGTAAGTAGGTCACACTCTATCAAGCTATCAATTTCTTTAACAGTATACTTACCTCTCATTTTCAGTCGACAAAATGGCTACACCATTGACAGCTACAGCGTTAGAAGCGGCCTTGGGTCCACTACTCACGGCCCTCGCCAGTCCCGCGGCCTCAGCGGCTCCCCCGGCTGGTCTCCTACCTTTCCTGACGCCTCTGCTTCGCCATCGGCTTACCTATCTCTCCAGCGAGGCGTCTCCATGGCCGCAACACCTATCGCCGAATCCGGGGTTACCTAGTTTCTTGAGCGGGTTGAGAGAAAGTGGACTTCTCGAGATGCATCCTGTTTCGGGGATGGTGGAAGTTGATTGGGAGGATTGTGAGGTTGTATACCAGCGCGTTGATGTGGAGAGTTTGACGTGCTGGGTTACTATTCGGTCTTTGGAAGGTATGCGGGTTTTTCTTGTTTGGAGGGACGATGAGGATGGGAAGGGCTGGGGAGTTTCGGGGGTTTACCTGGCGGGTCATGAGGTTCCACCGGATGTAAAGATGACTATTGAGGAGGCGGAGGCCGCTTTCAAGGAGTGGGTTAAGACACAGACTCCTGTTAAAAAGGCTGAGGAAGCCCAGGATGATGACTATTGGAATCAATATGATGACCTCCCATCAGAGACTCCAGGTGCTGGAACACCTATTCCAGCGGGGACATCGACACTGAAGGCTCCCTCGGAAAAGAAAGAGACTACTGAGGAAGATTCCTATTATGCGCAGTATGAATCTGTTCAACCAGCACTTGATAGCCACGACCCCGATGAACAAGCCCATTTGGATATTGCCGGGATATCATCAACTCTCGGCTCCGCCCAGTCAAGGTCGATTCCCGCCCCCGTGGTCACCGACATCCCTCTACACCAGCCTCTTCCTATGTCATCCCCTAAATCCGTACGAACCCTCGAACAAAAAGCGTCTAAGGAGAGTCACCGTGACCTTGCTCTGCACCACCACATCTCCTCCAGTGTACAAAATCTCTGGCATTTAGCACGGGACTCGGGCATGGATTGGAGGGCTTTTAACAACCTTGTTGCTCAGTCGTTGCAGGACGAAGCAGATGCGATTTAGCGGCGTGGAGTAGGATATATATAGAACGAATGGATTGGCGGATCATTTCTGGGGCCGGGGGTTCGGCTGGGCTAGACTTTCCTGGGTAGGGTTGGATTGGGGGCCATTGTGGGTGTCATTTTTCTTGGGCTTGGGGTTTTTAGGATACTAGTCGGGCCGTTTCTGGTGGCTCGAATATCTTGATTAGATCATGTTGAGAAAATAGCCCCCAACTTTGTATCTCCAGAGGTTGTCTATACAATGCAAACATTCTCATTCTCAGCTCCGCACTGACTTTTATATACACTAGGAACGCTACCACCAGTCATGGGTTGTTCTGAGGGCGGTCGGTTGCGGTCGGATAGCCAATTCATTACACACAGGCTTCCTAGTGATGGACCCAAGGCCGTGGATTCTCGGGCGTTTTTTCAGCGTGTGTGCGTAGCAAGTACACGTGCAATTTAGGGTTCATGGACCCTGTCCGAAACGGATATGAAGGTCGGCGATTGAATTGTACTTTTGGGGACTTTGCAATTTGACGTGGGTGGTTTGATGACTTGCAAGGAGGAAGAGCATGGCATCAGCTTTGCTGGAAATAAACGTACGTGTATACTGTATGTACATAGTCTTTGGAGGAAGAGAAACGGAAGGTAGATCTTATCCATCATCATCTGGGAACACACACACAGATATTTGTTAGGCACACCCGGGGGTGAAGGCCCGGGGGTGAAGGATGCACAAGGTGCGTTACGTCGAGAGAACCGGTCTGCAGGGTGTCAGGGTCGTCTATGTTTTGTGGCATTCTGAGAAGCTCCGGGGATTTGATGTCCCGGTGAGGAGGAAGAAGGGAATAGAAAAGGTTGTTTAAAAGGCGAAATGTCATTTATTATGCACATACAAGTTTGTATTGGATATCCACTTTGACAGGGAGAGCAGACCGAAAGGAAAGGCAATTAAGGTGGGTTAGTGCCGGATGACGTGTGTTTTTTACATTCGGGGCGGTGTGCATGACCAAGTGATTCCGACGGTTCGGTGTAGTGACGATTCCAAAGGGATCTGTGTCATTAAAGGCTTAAAAAACAAACAAACTAAAAAGTGAATGCTATCGGTCCAAACACACCCGAGTTCATATCCAAAAGGATATCCTATCCAGTACTAATCTATACTCCAAATCCAACTGCAACCTCCCATTCCCGTTCCTTATTAGTCAACCACTGTAACTCCAGACTTCCGCGACCATCGTCATCTAAAAGGCACACTGGGCATGTCCTCAGTTCAGCCAAATCTGAGGCTACCCCTCTCCAAGCCTCTTCGAGTCCAGTCCCTTCTCTCTTGGCCTTGAGTAGCCGGTACATAGCCGGCTCTGCGATTCTCTCTGTGCATGAACAGCCCCGTTGACTAGAATGGTCTTCACTAAAGGAACTTGAGGCGCGTTGGTCCACGGGGGCTGTCGCTATTGAATATCCCGGGAGCATGAGATATTGTGAAGATACCGGATGTCCCATACCCATATGTCCACTCGGCGAAACATTCGGAGGGAAGAAACATGGCGGCATGTTCACCTCGTAGCAGGACACTGGCGGCGAACTAACTATTGTATGCGGCATTCTCCCCGCCATAGTAACCGGTTCACCCTGTTGGCTTTCGGCAGGTGACAACGGGAGAGACCGCTCGATGAACTCTTCTGGCTTCCAAATCGGCGGGCTATCACGCGGGGCTGACTCCCGCTTCACGGGCGTGTGTAGTAGATATGAATGAGAGGTTTGTGAGACGGATGGAGGGGTTGTCGGGGTTAGAGGACGCGCTTTACACGGACGGCCCATTCGTAGGCGGTTTTCAAAGTGGCATGGGAGACCTTCTGCGATGCATCGTTCACAGCTGGCTTTGTTCCTGGTGCAACCTAGTTTGCGGTTGCCTTGGATGGGTTAGACGGGTGGAGATGGAGATGTATAAGACATGACTTACGGCATTGTTCGCAGGCGCTGCGCTTTACTGGGGCTTGAGGTTTTCCGTGTGGAGCGCGGGGAGACCGGCGTTTGGAGTCGGTGATGCGGGTCATTTTGTTGGATTATAGAGTATGTAAATGATAAGATGGTGGAAACTGTGTATGTATGTACACAAGATGCGTTCAAGTCGAATCCGTGACGACTCTGATGCAAGTATTTATACTCATGTCCGTTGCTACATCCATACACCATCTTGACACCCCACCCCGCCAGGTCTTTCTACGACACCCAGGTGTGGGAATATGTATGGCACCGTAGCATCCTTAAATTCGGGAATTTATAAAGATGCTGCGAGCTGAGAACAAGAGATCTAGCCTGAATCCCAATTGACGTTTATAGAGATAATATGGCGTAAAAAAGCCCAAATTCCCAAAGGGGTATATTGACCGATTCCATCCGCGCTCTCGGCTCGATATATCGCAGTTTTGACGTGCTCTAATCTATTCAGCTGGTATATTTGTGGCGGTTAATGAAGAAGATAGTATGCTCAAGACATTTCCAACGGCCGTTTTGAAGAGCATACAGAGTCCGGGTATTCTGCGATCCTCCGCCCCCAAAGTGAGCATGTGTGTAGAACAGAATCTGTGGATTAGCGGCCCATTCGTTGAGTGGAGTGGGCTTTTTTTGACAAGGTTTCCCCGCTATATGATAGATCAGGACACTAGGCTACGGGCGCAGGTAACAGTTTCCATCCGGCAGAACCGGGTGCTGAGAATCCGTCGGTATAGAAACCATTGAAGACCACCGTTTCATGGAGTCTCCGATCGGCCGTATCTTTGAGGCCCGACAACCGTTATTCGACGCGGGTATAATTAACCTTGTTCTTTTTCCCCTCTCTCGCCCTTCTAGAGTCTGATTCACACGGACGTTCACATGTGTACATATGTACACACAATTGTATTACTTACATATACACACAGAGACAAGTTTAAATTAAGCTAGTTTCTATTGTCCTCGTCGCTCGTGCTTCCCTCCTTCCCGAGATATTAGCCGTGGCGAAAACAACGGGAACGTCAAATGTCGATGACCGAAAAAAAGAAGGACGACGTGGATATACATACATACCATCCCAGTCAGCCTAGGGAATAAGTCAGAACCACATGATAAGTCATGGTCCGACCATAAACCCACCCTCCATGAGCCGCCCGCTTGTCTTGATGGATTAGTTGCCTGCCGGCTTGCCCACCTGTTCTCACTATTCGCTCGCTAACATCCAGGCGTATCTATCAATCAGGGCATTATAATAGTCTGGGAAATGCCCCAGTAGTTTGACACATCCATAAACATGTTTAGTTTGTTTCGCCCGGCTTGTTCCTTTGTAGTGCATGAGTGACAAGGGTATCGCTGAACGTCAGGCCCTGTGGGGCATGTAAAAAAAACGTCATATGTTTGGCATGGCACGGTTTAGACTGGCCAGGTGGATTGCTTGAATTCCTCAACGGCCTATGGGGTCGACTTTCTTGTCAATGGTGATCTCACTCACTTCTTCTTGATCCAATGGAAGGAAATCACACGGCTGGATAGACTTAATTTACTCCTTCTGCAAATTAAAGTTACCAACCACCTGCTATCCACGTACATATGTGTGTATGTACGTTTTCAAGTCTTACGTGCATCAAACAACATCCATCTCATCCACTTTATTTTCTAGTTCCGCAATTTTAAGTGTATTCACGGGAAAATACTTAAAAAATCAAACCCGTGTGACAGACAAACAAACAACCAAAGCTACACAAGTCCAACTAATCATATCCTTTTCTGCCTAATCTGGAATTGGTTTCTCTTTATTTTTGGTATTTCACTGTTAGGGTTACATGGGTTAATGTGGTGTTACTATGACGGACATCCTAGATCTGAAAAAAGGTTGATCTATTATTGGAATTTGTTTTCTGTCAGACAGAGCGTTTTCGGGCGAAGATTATTTCCGAGGCTGGACTGGGTATGTGAGGAGTTTGAAAAGTTAGACATGCATGCGTGAAGAAATAGATTGAGAGACCCCGAGAACGCCAATCAAAACGATTGTGTATTCTCGACAAAAGGACAAACAATAACGTCGATTGTACATACATACTCCGAAAGACCTAAACCTTAAGAATAGTCCCCATCATCTATCATTTTCCCAAAAAAGAAATATCCCCATATATACCCAACAAAACCAACAAAACCCAGCTGATCTTTCTAAAGAATCCTACAGGATTGAATGCGTATACCCATCCAAGTCACCCTATTAACTAGAAAGCCAGTGCCATTCTTCACATCAAATCTGTCACATTTGCGCGTCTATACACGGACAGTCAGACAGACAACCGAGAGACAGGCTATCAGCCTGGCTAGTACCCCCAACGCCACCCTCCATAGCTACCCATAAAACAACCTTTCGGTGGCCCGGTACACGTCTGTCTTCTTGGGTTGGCTTTGCCCCGTTGGTTAAGGCACTGCTGGGTGACATTGTAGGACAAAGACCCCACTTACTTGCATTATACCCTATCCATTCTATGGATTTGTCTCTGCTTGAAATTGTATCAATCATGATCCTATCCTGTATTCCCCCAAACAAGGTTATTATGAAAAGCAGAGGAAGAAGAAGACGTGGTTTTCATCGGGCCATCAATGTAGCCTTCCTACTACTGACTTTACCATACATTCCCGATGAGGCAATGGAATAATCCGAGATCACCACAAGGGACAAATCCCACTCTCCGTCCCCAGCTCCCGCTAAACGCCGTTCTCAAATCGTCATCACATCATAGCTCGTCTGTTTTTTATCTGCTTGCTTGCGTGTAACTTTCTTTTCTCATCTTCTTGTCTCCCCGCTTCAGTGGATCCGGTTAACCGAGCCACCTACAAGGTCACCTAAAAGGCCACACGTACAGCTAGCCGCAGGTCAATAGACGCTGCCGACAAAATTATACCATCAACTTCCTTCGTCCTTCGTCCGACGCAAGAGTACCCCGTAGATATGGATTATATAATCGCCATGGGACTCCCGTTGGTACCAGTCATGGGAATCTTGACAACCAGTAGACACCCGACCCAACCATATTCCAGGTTGCATATGTGTGTCCATCCATCTAGACAGGAATCTATAGGCACGTATGTAGGTCTACGCCAATCTGACTCTATATATGTACGCCCCTAACAACCACTCCACCGCCATCCCATCACCCGAATAATGATATCCTTATATGCTTATGTACATGGAACGCCACTGCAGGGATTCCACATCCAAAATCGTCTTCGGTCACGAATCTGGTAAACCAAGTGCCAAATCAATGTAACCTCTTGCCGCGGTCATTGGCAGCTTGCCACATAATCGGGCAACCCCCCTCCCCCCGCTCCTAGAAAGGATTAAATTCAGGTCTTTTTTGTTCCATAGGTATACTCAAAAGACACAGGCTCAAAAGAATTACGTCGTTGGTTGGTCAGCCGACAAGAAACGCCCGCCACTAGGAATATGTATAGACCCTTTCTAGACCACTAATGGACATGTACCGATGGTATGTTACGTGACTATGAATGTGATTAAAAGGGGTACTTACAACCATACATATGTACAGAAAGTCAAGCATTACAGAATCGACTTCCTAGTTTGGTGATTTACTCCGATGGTAAAGACCAGATGGATATACCGACATACACACTCAAACATGAGACACAACAACGGAGGACACAACCAAATCAAAACCTAGTTCTTTTCCATCACTCTAGCCTGGTCTAATTCAGTCCAGCCCAGGATATTCAACAACATCGTCTCCGCACCAATCAACGTGCAGTATATCTTGCCCATGCTGTCACACAAAGTCAACCAAAAAGCAAAGTAACCCAAATTTCCCAAACAAGCTCATCCCACCCAAAGTTAACTTCACCGAGCCCATTCTCGGGCATTGTGATCCTCCCTTTCTCTTCATCCTCTCTGTAGATCTCCGCCACGGCACAGACATATACACATTCCCATATAAATGTACACATATACTTACATACATGCGACAAGAGGCTTTTCCCCACCCCCATCTGCCACCACCATGCATGTGTCGACTGGATAGATGTATAGTATTCTGTCCACCGGTTCATACTATACCGAGTATATCCGTGCCACAATGCAGCAGACATGCCTAACTTTTGCAAAACGAGGCCGGCTCCGAGTATACACATCTTAATACTCGTTTTTGTTATTCAAGGGACTCCCATGAAGCCACAGAGATAATCACCTTCCACCCATCAACAAACTTCCCCCAAAATACGCAAGTCAAGTCCATATCCATATCCACAATCCCAATCACTCGGCTGCGCCGCTTAAAAAGGCATCCCCGTCAAACTATCAAGTACGTACATATGCACATACACCCCCTCATCCTCGGCCTCGCGCGACTCGGTACTTTCCATTCTTGGTAAACTTACTGTCTTCCATTTACATCGACCCATCAGTCAAAAAACTAAACTTTCAGAAACCTCAAACTTATGCCCCAAAGAAGCCAACATCACATCATCCATAGTCCCTTGTATTACACAACACAACCCTAAAACCCTTATCGCTTATCACCGTGTAACCTACAGAAAAAAATAGCCCCACTATCGCAAGGCGGTGACTTGTAGTGGCCGCTTTGAGAAATTTGGACGGCAGAAAATAAAAAGTTCCGCAAAATTTTTGGATACTTGAGTTTGAAGTGGGAGGGCTGTAGACGTGGTTTAGAAGAGTAGGTTTGTCTAGATTGTACTTTTTTTTTCTATTTTTGAAGAGGGATTGATCTTCTTGGTGGTTCCATCTGACCTTGCCTTTTTTTGTAAGAGGTGTTTGTGGAATTTTCCTTTCTTTTTTTTGCTTGCTACTTGCTGCTTGCTTACCCGACGACGATACCAAGAACGCCACTTGTACCCTCGCCCCTTTGTTGAACGATATCTTGGTTTTGTGGATATGGGACCACGGACTACCACTGGTGCGGCCGGCGCACGTAAGCGCAAGGTGGAGGATGAGGCCGTCTTATCGGATAGCGAGAATGAGTTTGGGGATGCCCATCTCGAGGGTGTTTTATCCGGCAGTGACGATGACGAGGAGGACGACGAGGAAGAACCCGTTGCAGAGGATGATGAGGACTCTGAGGAGGAACTCGAAAGTGACCCCGACATTAGCGAGCCAGAAGAGGAGGAGGAAGACGACGACGAAGAAACCACTTCTACACCCCTCGTCTCCCGCCCAAAGGAGGCCCAGCCCTTCACCAACGAATTCGACGATCCTCTTTGGAATGCGCCCCCCGCTGAACCTACCGACTACCGCGTAACCACCGATGCGAACGGCGGTGTCCGTTACGAGTACCCTGAGATTGACCCTGTTTACGACTCGGACGATACTGACGCCGGCGAGGCGACGAACACCATTGGAAACATTCCTTTGTCTTTCTACGATACTTACCCCCACATCGGTTATGATATCAACGGAAAGAAGATTATGCGCCCGGCGGCTGGTGATGCGTTGGACTCGCTGCTGGATTCTATCGAGTTGCCCAAGGGCTGGACCAACATGGTGGATCCGGAGACCGGCTTGCCAAAGGAGATTACCCAGGAAGAACTCGAGCTTATTTCCCGCATTCAGCGTAACGAGATGCACGAAGAATACGATCCATACCCCGTAAGTCTATTACCCACTGTCCAGACCGCCAAAACCTAACCGTCTCTCTCTTTAGGAAATGGTCGAATACTTCACTAGCCACGTCGAAACCATGCCTCTCAGCGCCGCCCCCGAACCCAAGCGCCGTTTCGTCCCCTCCAAGCACGAAGCCAAGCGAGTCGCCAAGATGGTCCGCGCCATCCGCGAAGGCAGAATCCTCCCGTACAAGCCGCCTACCGAGAAGACCGAGGATGACATCGAGAACGAGGCCGCACAGTCCTTCTTTGATCTTTGGGCTAACGAGGAGCCTCGCGAAGAACACATCATGCATATCCCCGCTCCCAAGCCCCCGCCACCCGGCTACGATCTTTCTTACAACCCGCCACCCGAGTATCTTCCTACGGATGAGGAGAGAGCTGCGTGGGAGGCTCTGGATCCCGAAGAGAGAGAGAAAGAGTATCTTCCCCAACGCTACGATTCGCTGCGCAAGGTCCCTGCTTATGGCGAGTTTGTCAAGGAGCGCTTCGAGAGATCGCTGGATCTTTACCTGGCCCCTCGTGTCCGGAAGAACCGTCTCAACATCGACCCTGACTCTCTTCTTCCCAAGCTTCCTTCTCCCGAAGACCTCCGTCCCTTCCCTACCACTTGCCAGACCATTTTCCGCGGCTCCACTGGTCGTGTCCGTGCTGTTGCTGTGTCTCCTGACGGTGACTGGGTGGCTAGCGGTGGTGACGATGGTATTGTCCGTGTGCACGATCTCAACGGTCACTTGGAATGGTCTGCGCGCATCAGCAGTGACGAACCCATTGACTGTGTTCGTTGGAGACCAACTAAGGAGACCATGGTTCTCGCCGCTGCTGTTGGTGAGGACGTCTTCCTTATGATTCCCTCTGCTATCTTGACCAGTGAGATGGAGGCTGCTTCTCGCGCCGCTATTGATACCGGCTTCGGTTATGCCACTGGCGGTAAACAGGCCGGTGTGACTACCACGGCGTCTGGCCAACGGAAAGATCCCCCCGGTAAGTGGGCTCGGCCAGGCTCCAAGTTGGAGGCGGCAGGTGTCTTGGTTCGGATTACGGTGCGCTCAGCTATCAAGACTATCAGCTGGCATCGTCGGGGTGACTTCTTCTGCACGGTTAGTCCCACGGGTCAACGTAGTGCGGTTGCTATTCACACATTGAGTAAGCATCTTACTCAGATCCCCTTCCGCAAGCTCCCTGGCCTTGCGCAGACGGCACACTTCCACCCTACCAGACCGTACTTCTTCGTGGCGACGCAGAGATTGATTCGCTGCTATGACTTGCAGAGACAAGAGTTGATCAAGGTGTTGCAGCCGGGTGCTCGGTGGATCTCCTCGTTTGATATCCACCCTGGTGGTGACAACGTCATTGTGGGATCCTACGACCGGAGACTTTTGTGGCACGATATGGACTTGTCGGCGCGGCCGTACAAGACTATGCGGTTCCACGCGCAGGCCGTTCGTGCGGTGCGGTACCACAAGGGTGGCTTCCCACTGTTTGCCGATGCCTCAGATGACGGAACTATCCAGGTGTTCCATGGAAAGGTTGTTGCTGATCTTATGGAGAACCCTACTATTGTGCCGGTTAAGGTGCTGCGGGGTCATAAGGTGGTTAACAAGTTGGGTGTTATGGACGTGGATTGGCACGGCAAGCATCCTTGGTGTGTATCGGCTGGTGCTGATATGACATGTCGGTTGTGGGCTTAGATGGTGTGGAAAAGAAAATGAGTGTTTTTGTTTTTTAGGCGTAATTTGTTGGAATATATTGGGTTTTTTTCACATTCTTTTCTTCTTTTCATCATAGGATTTCATGATTCACCTTGACCCACTTTCATGCCATGACGTCTACTTTAGGGTCATATGTCATCAACCCTACCGATTGTATGCCCAATCGATCTACCTATCAAAAAATTAGCTTCTAATTGTGTTTCACCAATAACGACATCCCCTGACTACTAAACATCTAAACCCTAAGTGATAACCAGCCACCCGGGTGATTTTGGAGAGATTGGCTGACCCCACTAGGACCAGGAAGGGCCCAGATTAGAGTTGCTTGAGGTTGGATAGGAAGGCAGGTGAAAAGGAACCCCTGAGTTTATGGCGATTTTTTTCAGACGGAAGGGGCCGGGGGCGGGGGATTTGGGCGGTGGCAGGTAGGAGGAGCAGCGGGAAAGAGCTTGTGAGATGGGGATTGATAGATGATGGTGTTGTGGTTCATGAGATGAGATTTAGAGATTGTGTCTTGGTGATGTAGATACAAACGACTATCTTCATTCACGTGGAATTCCTAGAGAACTGTCATTAACACTCCCTCGTCATCCCCAAAATCACAATCTGTTATCCTGATTCCTTCCTCCTCCTCCTAAGAAGCTACCCCTAGCTACCACCTGGCAGCTCGCAACTCCTGAAGGTTCCCAACCAATCACATCTTCCAAAGCACTTGATATGCTTCCGTGACAACTACACCACCGTAACCACATCCCCAAAAAACGAACAGCACCTTCCATTCCGTCCGCCTCCTTCCCCATCCATCCATCCCCTTAGTCTTTTCCACCGTAGTACTTCTTCTTCGCCTATCAATCCATCTATACAACATACACACGTAGCCTACCATTTCCTGCTGTTCCTCCCTATTCTCCACGTCCCGTAACAATAGAAGTTGCCCCCCCCCCCCTCTATGCCTCCCCAAACTATCCTGTCAAGGCCAGTTCACCCCAATTCAGCAGTAACCAGCGTAACCTGTCCGGTCGCCTGCCAGCGAGACAGCTAAACCTAGTAAAAGTAAAAGCCAAAAAAAAAGCCGACCAGGCCAGCACCAGATCACGACCCGCCGCCTCGACCCTTTTTGCACTTGTGAACATTTCTCCCCCCAACGACGAAATTGCAACTTATTTTTTCTTTTTTCTTTTTTCTCGGTTTGTTGATATTGAATTTCGCCGTCGTTTTTTCTTTTGCCTTTTTCCTTTTTTTTTCTTTGTTTTTTTCCTTCTTTTTTGAACGCTTTTATCGGTTGATTACGAACAATGCACGGCGAGGTAAACTATTACCCCTCACTCCCTATATACTACACCAAACAGACCCCTTTTTTTGTTGTATGGCGACCGGAGACCCGTCCCGAGGAATGGCGATGTACGGTTCCGCGATGCGAGAGCCCGGGCCGAAATATACAGCGGGAAACGCGATTTTACGGGGAAACGTCAAGACGGAGCGGCGTGGAAATTATGGGGTGCAATTGGTGGGAAGAGACGCCAATTGGCGCCAATGAGTCCCGCTAGAGCTAGCCATTGTTGTCGCCACTATAAACTACTATCATCGTCAATTGTTTTTGATGGATTGGGATGCTGACACGCCATTCTCATTGTCCAGATTCTTCACCTCCACCTGGGTCAGGCTGGTGTCCAGCTTGGTAACTCTGCTTGGGAGCTGTACGTATACTTGATAACGCAATTAACCCGTCCCGAATTCTATCTAACACGTCTCTTGACTTCTTGGACAGTTACCTTCTCGAGCACGGTCTTGGCCAAGATGGTCGCCCCGATCCCAACATCAAGGACGCCTCCGAGGGTGGTTCTTACGAGACTTTCTTCACTGAGACCAGCTCTGGCAAGTACGTGCCTCGCGCTCTCTTCGTCGATCTTGACCCTTCGCCTATTGATGAGATCCGCACTGGCTCTTACAAGTCGCTTTTCCACCCTGAGATGTTGATGAACGCCAATGAGGATGCCGCCAACAACTACGCCCGTGGTCACTACACCATTGGCAAGGAGATGGTTGAGGATGTCAGCGAGCGCATTCGTCGCGTCATTGGTAAGTAACGACTGACTCGTGTATACATGTGACCCCCTGCTAACCCAGCGTCTTCTGCTATTACACAGACAACTGCAGCTCCCTCCAAGGTTTCCTTATCTTCCACTCTTTCGGTGGTGGTACCGGTTCCGGTTTCGGTGCCCTCATGCTTGAGCGCCTTGCTCACGAGTACGGCAAGAAGTGCAAGCTCGAGTTCGCCGTCTACCCCGCTCCCCGTGTTTCCAACGCCATTGTTGAGCCTTACAACGCCGTTCTGTCCACCCACAGCACCATTGAGAACGCCGACTGCACTTTCCTTGTCGATAACGAGGCCGTTTACGACATCTGCCGCCGCAACCTGGATGTCTCGCGCCCTTCGTACGAGCACCTTAACCGTCTGATCGCCCAGGTCGTCTCTTCGATTACCTCGTCGCTGCGTTTCGATGGTGCCCTGAACGTCGATCTCAACGAGTTCCAGACCAACCTGGTTCCCTTCCCCCGTATTCACTACCCCTTGATTTCGTACGCTCCCGTTGTCTCCGCCAACAAGAGCTCTCACGAGTCTTTCAAGGTCCACGACCTTACCTTCCAGTGTAAGTGTAACTCCGATTACCTGAAGATGAATCTCCGCTAACTCTCCTCAAGGCTTCGAGCCCAACAACCAGATGGTCGTCTGCGACCCCCGCAAGGGTAAGTACATGGCCGTCGCTCTGCTGTACCGTGGTGATGTCGTCCCCCGCGACTGCAACGCCGCCGTTGCCGCTGTCAAGGCCAAGGCTTCCTTCAACCTGGTCGAATGGTGCCCTACTGGTTTCAAGCTGGGTATCAACTACCAGAAGCCCGTCGCCGTTCCTACCTCCAGCCCCGAGGATGGTGGTCTGGCTTCCGTCGATCGCTCCGTGTCCATGCTTTCCAACACCACTGCCATCTCGGAGGCGTGGTCGCGTCTGGACCACAAGTTCGACCTCATGTACTCGAAGCGTGCTTTCGTCCACTGGTATGTGGGTGAGGGTATGGAGGAAGGTGAATTCTCCGAGGCCCGTGAGGATCTCGCTGCCCTGGAGAAGGATTACGAAGAGGTTGCTGGCGAGGGTGGTTTCGAGGACGAGATGGAGGGCGAGTACTAAGTGCTAGAATCGCTTTTGGTCTCGTAGGGTTTGGGATTTTGGGCTGTTGTTCGCTTCGTTTGGGCTTCTTTTTTAATTTTGTTGTTTATTTGGCGATTGTTTTGTTCGGCTGTGTACTTTTTTATTTGTGACTGTAGTGTTAATGGATGGTTACGAGTGAATGATTGTGATTAATGTCACGTGATGGTGCCTGATGTATCAAGGTGGTATGGACCCACTATTTAGTGTTTTTGGGTGTGTTGCTGGGCGGGAAGTTTATTGGAGGATTGGGTGGCGAATAAGGTTATTTGGTGGTGTGGTGCTGTTGTGTAAATGGGTGCTCGTCGACTTTTGATATGATACTTGAGACAAGGGATTCCGCTTACTGAGACTGGGTATCTAGAAATATTGTGCTGGTGGTATGTATAAGTCTTGAAGACTCGGATATGCATACTCGGGCATGTATACGATTCACGAATTTGAAGTAATTGCCGGCGCCAGAGATATACGGGCTCTTGGAAGGAAGGTATCACGGGAATGTCACACGGGAATGTCACACGGGAATGTCACACGGAGAGATAAGAGAGCGTATGTCCAGTAGTAAGTGTATTTATCAGAGAACTTTATCAAGAGGGGAAAGAAGTTTTCCATGGCAACTGGATGAGATTTTATAAAGGTATAGTGGGGGTATAGGTTATCCTTTGTGCAACATGTTAGTCCACGATCATTTCCGCGTTTCAACTGATGATACATACCAAAGGACCTCATGTAGAAAGTCGAAAACGACTTTACATGAGGGTGCAACCGCTGGACTGGTCAACACCGCGCATGAGGGTGCAGCCGCTGGACTGGTCAACACCGCGCATGACGGAGCAACCGCTGGACTGGTCAACGCCACGCATGACGCTGCATCCGCTGGATTGGTCGACGCCGCGGGCGGCGTTCTTGGAGGAGGTGGTGTTCTTGATAGCGGCCATTTTGAATATTTGACTGAGTGTGGTGAGGAGAGGAGAGGTTGGTGATTTTGCGGGAGGGTGAGGTGGTATTTATGGTGTTGGGAGACTTGGTGATGGTGGAGATGGGTTGAGGATATCTGGGTGGATGTGAGATTGAGTGGATGGTTGAATGAATCTGACTATCAAAACAATCATAAGCGTCCTCTGCAAAAGTCCATTCACGGCCATGCTAATGAAGTCCTAATCTCTCCCATGTATATCTACAAAGAAAGTGTCAAGTCCAAATTAGGAAATAGTGAAACCCGATGTCATTCAAAAAACGTAACAATTGTAAGCACCCCTGGAGAAGGCTAGAGTATGGCTTTGATAGGTGTGCGCTTGGAAGGGAGGCATCCTTGGTCGAGTGGGTCTTTGGCTTTGACTTCAAGGATGGATTAGTGTGACCACGGAAGCTGAGCGGTGATCGGTTATCGGAGGTCGTGTGGGATGAGATGCCGGAGGTGTTGCCGGGAGGTCATGTCGGATACTTTTGAAAAGTTACCGTTATCGTTGGTTTTTGGGATGGTCAAAGGGGGCTCGATGACATTGTCAGTGAATTCAAAAGATTGTGCCGTGATGAGTATATCAGCACCCATGTTATAGATCAGATACGATTGTGTGCGAGTAGATTGGTCTTGTTGGTGGAGGGACTATGTAGTGATTTACACAACTATGCTATCTTACTGTATGTGAGACACGAAAGGTGCCTACGTTGGCGCAACGACGATATTGATTATCCGATATACGGCGGGCTTAGTAGTAATCGGTATACATTGGAGCTACGATATACACAGAAGGCATAAACACAGGTGGCATAAGGCTTCATAATATATAGCCACTAGAACGATTAGGCTGGACCATTTCCCGCACAGCTTATCACATAAGGATTCATGAATTCGACGTAGAAATTGCACCCATTATTGCGAAAGTATCTATGACAAGTAGAAGAGATATTGCCTACAGTACCGTCCGGGACTCCATCATCAACAGAAAAAGGAAAAGGATGCAGATGTTTAGTCGATTTAATCTACGCAGATGTCAGTATTGAGTATGCCTCATAGATTAAATATCAACTCACCAAGTATATTGTGCCGAAATGAGTGATGTAGAAACATCTTACATGACGCTGCAAATCCCGTGCGGGTCAATAAGGAAAAAGCGCTGGGCGGTGCGGGGGTTGGACTGGTCAACACTGCGCATGACAGAGCAGCCGCTGGACTGGTCGACGCCGCGGGCGGCGCGCTTGGAAGAGGTGATGTTCTTGAGAGAGGCCATTTTGAATATTTGACTGAGTGTGGTGAGAAGACAACAACCTTTGGGACCATGAGGGAGGATGAGTTGGCATTTATGTAACAGTGAGAATTCGTTAAGACCAAAGTACCTCATGTGTTATCAGGAAGTCAACAAGTCAATGGAATAGACTAACCATAACAACCGTGACTTTAAGTTTGTGGTGTGTACTTTGACGGGAAGAAGTATAACTCTAATTCCGCAAGGAAGCTCATACAAAGAAGTACCGAGGCCTAAATGGGAAATAAAAAGTTCCATTGTCATTCATGCTGTACAACAATATGAAGGGCCCTGTCAGAGGATTTTCGGCTCTTGGCTGAAATGGTGACTCGGGTGATTGCCAAGGTTTCACTTCAAAGGACTCTGTAATATATGAGTTTTTCACATGCGAGTAGACGTTGGAGATGTAATATCTTATCTGCCTTGAGGTTTGTTTTTACTGCTCATTCCGTGTGACATGTTCTAGGTGGCGACTAAACGGCGACACCGCTGGTAGGGTTAACAAATGTCAGCCGCTGCCCTGTCTGATGGCTGCTCACTAAGCGTTCGCTTCTCACGGTTTAGGAATGTCCGGTCGTGCGCCCTATATAGAATCTGATAGAACATGCACTAGTAACAAAGTCCAAAGATTCCATTTCCTTTTGGCGCAGTGGTATGCTGATATCTCCCAGCCCGTCAATGACTCAACGCCACTCATGTCAAGTCCTTAGATAGGATAGTAAGCCTTTATGATGATGAAGAAAAAAAACCGAACGCCACATTGCTTTCCTTCGGAGGACAGATAATACGGACGACGCATACATCAAACGGAGATAGATATCACACGAGGTTACGTGTCGGTTCATTTGCTATCACTTATCTTGGAATCTGTAAGCTATCCAACTTAAGTACTATCTTTGTTGGATGACGTACGTTGCCTGCAGAAGTGTTGGCGGAAGCGACACACGACCCCGCGACGACATCGATTCGTTATCTCCAATACATATGAAAAACTCCATCTACAGTTTTGAAAGAACCCATTGGCTAAGATACGAAAGAGATAGATCTAATTTCCGACCCACTTGACAAAACATTCATGCACGTGAAGACATCACTAGAGTGGCCAACCCGGATTTACCAAGGAAAATTTCCGGACCTTGATATCTACTCCAAATCGACCACCCGAGTCAGCTGAATCTGTTATCTACTTCTTTGACAACCAACTGTCAAAGGTATCCGGATTCCCGGGCGTACTTTTGCCCTTCGACTCGTGTTCTATGCCAGGGGTGCTTAATATTGTTGTCGTGAGAAGAATGCAGTGGCAAATATTTATTTCCTATTTCGGACATGATGGTTCCTTGTAAGTGGCCATTTTTGGACAGGTGAGCGGAAATGGCTAAGACTTGAAAGAGAGTTTGACTGTTTTGGTCGTGGTAGTCGTGATTGTAATGTATTCGTCTTCAACACTTAGTAAGAAAGATATTCCAAACTTTTCTCTATAAATACTGGCTGATTCTCCCTCATCAACACGTCTATCTCTGTCCTCACCACCGCACACAATCACCTCTCTCGAATCACTACATTCACTCAACAACTTTCAAAATGGCCTCTGTCAAGAACACCACCTCCTCCAAGACTGCTGCCCGCGGCGTCGACCAGTCCAGCGGCTGCTCTGTCATGCGCGGCGTTGACCAGTCCAGCGGCTGCTCTGTCATGCGCGGTGTTGACCAGTCCAGCGGTTGCACCGTCATGCGCGGTGTTGACCAGTCCAGCGGCTGCACCGTCATGTAAGATGCTTCAACATCTTTCATTTCTCCTAGTATCATAAGTGAGTCTTCATATCTTGTTCGTTATTCCTATTCCCTATTAACCTCTATTGGCAGAAAAGGAACTCATATTCACTCCATTCCGGACGTTCTTTTCTCCTTCTAGTACCGAAGAGTGGCAACATAGGATATCATGCTTAGTTCGCTAGTGGAAATTTCTTAGACAATATATGTGATTATTTGATTTCAAACAAATGTTCTTTTGACATGTGATTCGTCTTGTGGTACTGGCTGAACTGTACATTTGATCAAGTTGCTGTGAACCCCCCGTGATCTCACTAAACGCTATGTGTTTACTGTGTTCAAGTTGATTCATTGGCATATTCCGAATGGGTACGAGTCAAGACACCACCTTCATTGTTGTGGTTTCAAATGCCACTCCACCTTCGCCTCCGGGTCTGGGACTATCTAGGCGGTTAGAAAAGCATATCTTATAGTCTGTTTTGCATCCTCGTGTTGAGATGTTTTCGATGCCATCTGACCCACACCACGATTCCATGTTGAACTTAAATCTGTGGTTCAGAGCACCTACATACGTCACATACCGCAGAGGTCCACATATTGGCTTCCTTTTGCTCCAGTATATACTCGTCAAAATCAAATTATCTACTGTCATAGTCCCTGCCTTTCCAGGTGGCACACAAGATAATTCCTATACCTTTGTTACCTATTCCAGACATGGTACATCTTCCACATTTTACTATGGACCATCTGCCTGGAATATTCTACTCCCACAAAATTACTCTCAAAATTTGTTTGTTTCCTTACTTGGCTAGCTTTCCAGAGCACTATAAAACAGAGACCTTCCTCCCACTTGAAACTTTCTCTCTTTCTCTTCCTTTTTTTTTGCAACATCTCGACACACACAACATCCTGCATCACCGCATACTCTAAAGAAACGACTCAATCAGAACCAACAACTGTCTTTCAAAATGCCTTCCATCAAGAACCACACATCGTCTACCAAGACCTCTGATCGCGAGACCATCCAGCTACCCACTAGCAACGTCGGGCGCGGACCTCTTCAGACTCCTACCAACCCGCCCACACGATCTATCAATCAATCTTCGCCTTGCACTGTGATGCGCTCTATCAACCAGTCGTCTCCTTGCAATGTCATGTAAAGGATATGTTGAGATCTCGTCAATCTTGTTATCTCCGGATGTTTACTGGAGGACCTATGGGTGAGTTCTATTATCTTGCTAAACACCATGATCAAAGCTAACAACCAATTGGACAATGTAGACAACGCGACCCCATTTGTGGCAATACCTTGGCCGATAAAAGTTCCCTTCTATATAGACCTGAAGTGTCTACCCTCACAACAACATCCTATGTGATGCCTAATCCTTTGCGAAGCACCTTCACTTCCCTTCCCTTCGCTGCCCGCAGAGCTTTCAGGGCATGTGACGACCGATGTATGTTGAGCGTTCATACTAATGATAGCATTCGCTTAGCTTTTGAATATGTTGGCAGTGGCGGGCCAGGAACGGTGTTTCTTTAATTTTTAATTTGTTTTTCCTAATACACTTGTTTTTTTACTTGCATCTCACATCATTGTACAGCCACAAGTAGCCCCTTATAAGGGCCCGTAACCACTCCCGTGACGATACCGACACCGAGAACTTTGGCCTGCGAACTTTTTGATTCTCCATATTGTGATCTGGCCTTCGCAAAACAGTAATTTGACATGACAACAGGGAGTCACTACGATAGACTGAGAACATTTAGGCACCAAGCTGCCTGACTCTTTAGTAAACAAGGTGACAGCAATAAGCGTGTGAATATTACAGATGACAGAAATAACACATTATCAATCGCTGATAAAATATGTTGCATACATGTTGGCAGTGGCCAGTTTTGATTCTCAATTCTGCCATCTTCAATGTGTACCATATAGACATCGTTAAATTAGGCATTTCCTCTTCATACGAGATGCCTCCCGGAGATGACAAACACGGCAAAACCAGGAGGTTGATGGCAATATACCAATAGGCAACTACCACAAAGTATATCCATCAAAGGCTATTACGGTATTTGACTTACATCGATCGAGTCCCTTGATCTCGTACTACTTCACACAGATTTCACGCCGATTCAACACAGGGATCTAGCCCGTAACATAATCCAAGCAGGTTCCTGTCCTAACCCTAGAGTAATCCTGGCAGCGCTGTGATGAGTTGAAAACAAACAAAGTGGGGAAAGTCTGGTCAACATGTGGGGCATATGCTGCGATGACATCACTTTCACTTTTGTACATATGACCGCTGGAAAGTGAGCGACAACCTATAGGACATCTTGTCGCATTCACTTGAAATTCAAACTTTCCCACTAAGCATACGAAGTTGTAATCAACGTGAAGCTTGACACGCCAATTGATTTATACAACGACATACCATCAGTACAATCTAAGGGATGCACATATGTGTATATACGGCCGCTTATGATCAACGTTCCCATGGGGTATTGTATTTAACTGATGTTACAAAGCAGAATCATGATTAACAAAATGTACCTTATTTTACAAAAAGCAAAGCGCCCTCTCTAAACTGCCCGTCTCTATTTAGATCCCTTCTTCTTCCACTCCTGTGCTCTCTCCGCGCGACGCCCTGAGAGTCTCTTCTTCTTCTTGACACCACCATTACCCTTTTTGCTAAACTTGATGTCGTTTGGCTTGCCATCCTTTGCGGAGGCTCTGCGACCCTCAAGGATGACATTCTCAGGTGTCTTAATCTCAGGAACACTCCGTCCCGGTCTCTCTCCTCTCCCGGCACCGTTTCTATCATCCCTCCGTCCTGACTTAGCCGCGCGGACTTGTCTGTGAGCACCAGCCTTACCCAGCAACTTCGCCGCACGACCAGCCATAGACTGTTCCTCGGCGGTAGTCTTAGCGACATACTTCAGTGAAGTTGACTTGGGCGCAGCCTTCGCCTTGGCAGCCTCCATGGCCTTGGCTTTGGAGCGCTCCATAGCGTTGTTGGTCTTCTTGGGATCTTTAGCGCGGGTTACGCGGAGAGCACGGGGGAGCATGGGAGGGAACTTCTTCTCGTTGAGAAGAAGCGCCTTCTCAACGTGGTTGGAGTCGTGGAACTGGACGTAGGCGAAACCCTTGCCAACACGGGTGACGGGGTCACGGATGACACGGACGGATTCAACGGGACCAGCCTGTTGAGAGAAGGTGCGCCACAAGCCCTCCTCGATGTCACTGGGGACCTTGTTGCGCTTCTTGCGCTCGACTGTACCAGTCTTAGCATCAGTGGCAAAAACAGACTCGTCATCCACAAAACCCAAGTTTCCAACAAATACGCAGCGGCGGCTATCAATGGGAGCGGGATGGGCGACACTGTCGACACGGATGTGACGGTCCAGAACAGTGGTACCGTTGAGGGTGGAGCAAGCCTTGCGAGCAGCGGCGACAGTGCTGTAGACAACGTAGGCGTTGCAAGAGGGAGTAGTGGCGGTCTGAGTGGCCTTGGTGATGAAAGCAGCGCGCTTAGGCATTGCGGCGGTGGCGAAAGCAAGGGAGCGGAAGCGGATAGACTCGATGGTTTCTGGGGCGGTGAGTGCGGTGGAAAGATGGGCCATGAGAGTCTTCTTGTCGGTTTTGGAGGTACTGGCGGAAACAGCAACATTGGCGATGAAAACAGTGCGGTTGGCCTTTTCGATATCGGTGGGAGGGCCGTCACTGGCACCAGACGCGGGCTTCTTGAGAGATTCGTGGACAAGTTCGGCGTCGGACTCGGCGTCAGACTCGGCATCGGAAGTGGTATCTTCGGTCTTGGTCTCCTCAGGCTTGGCTTCTTGAGCCTTAATGCGCTTCTGTGGCTGATCTTCCGCGGCGAGCTTCTCAAGGTACTTGGTCTCGAGTTCCTCGTCGGCCTGTTTCCGCTTGCGCTTGCGATCTTTGGCAGTCTCAACCACAGTTTCCTCCTCTTCTTCTTCCTCATCCTCGTCATCCTCGTCCTCGTCCTCGTCCTCGTCTACATTCTCGGTAGCGACCTTCTTAGAGGTCTTCTTAGGGCGGGTGGCAGATACAGTCTTGTCGAGCTTAGCAGGGCCAACCTACACAAAGAGAAATTGTTGTCAGTAAAACAAATTAAGGAAAGTACCATATTACACTTACACTGCTGCTGAACAGCGCGCTCAGCGACGAATCGAGCGCCTTAGAGGAAACGCCAAGTATAGAACTCCTAAACCCAATTATTAGCCACACAGCCCAGTTATGAACAAATTATCTGCCAAAACATACAAACCCATTATGATAGTTGACAACGAAAGAGTCCAAAAATCACTAAGAAAGATCAAGGTTTCCGCTTTCACTTGTTCGTGATCCCGTCCCTGCCAATCGCCGGCAAAACGACAATCCAAAAAATATTCCACCAACTTTTTTAGTGGGGCCGCAGCAGAATGCGACTCTCACCGCTTTCTAGGGTTATATATCCTTCTTCCACGGGCCAGCCGTCGATGACGTCTTTTTAGGGTTCTGCTAATTCTTATCAGCACGCCTTAGCGTGATTTGCTCAGCCCGATAAGAAATCCTATGGATTTTCTCATCTGCACGCTATTTGGACGCCACTAATGCGCCAGGCGCTGCCACTCGCTGGCGGAGTGCCAAAAGTAGTGCGCCAGCCCGACATTACCCAATTCACACTAAATGGGCCCTTTGGCCGGCGTGGGATAACTCGCAGGCGAATCGCCTCGGCACCCCCCAGAAGCAGCAGTGCAAGAAACAGGCCCAAAGCGTGGGACGAACTTCTCTTTTCATTGCCAATTCCACACACCACGCTTGCAAGCCCGCTTCTCAAGTCCCGTTTCCCGGATCAGCAAACTACCTTCCTCACGCAATAAACCCGCTTGTGAACTTTTTCGCTTCTTTCCAGATTCATTCTGTCTATTTGCATAGACTGTTAGTTATTGCCTTGATCTCACCTGTTTCTCTCCGATGCTACTTTTGCAGCTTTAGCAGTGATTGTTTGGACAATCTCATACCCGGTATTATTTTTTCTTTCATACATTTAACAACTCTTTCTGCATCTATTCGGGCAACGACCCCATCTCTCTGCCTCATACTTTGTTTTCGGTGGCTTCGAGAGCCAAGGCTTGTTCTGGATCGTTACAGCGCTTGCTTCTTGGGCTTTTGCCTCTTCTCGAAAGTCATTTTACGCTCGACACCCACGACTATTTACGATCGAATTGCCTCTATACTTAACTCTGCCATTCAATCGCGTCAACTTACTGGTTAACAGTGTTTGTTGCTATGGCCCTCACTACAACGACTACTAGTGCGGCTCAGATCGTTAACGGTCTTCACGGTCTCGACTCCAACACAGCTGACGCTGAGGTTAGCACCACAACTAGCCCATTGAGTGAAGTTGAGGACAAGGACGGTCTGCCTGACGACATGGACGACGTAGTGTTGGGCGATCCCAAACACAACACCCTCACCAATGAGGACTCGGACAGCAATCTCTCTGACGCCGGCAACGTCACTGAAGCAGAGACTGAACGCATGTTCGACACGCCGCAGGTCCAGCGCCATAAGAAGGTCATTGTCGATCAGTTCAGTCAAGATCATGTAATTGAAAAGACTCCAACTCGGCCTCTCCCGCGCCTGATCGCCGGCTTGCCAGTTGGCTCTGATGCTGAAGACTCCTATGGTAGCGACGCCGCGCCCATCTTGCCTCTGCAGAGCGTCGCATCTAAGTTG
Source organism: Huntiella abstrusa (assembly GCA_025685495.1). Lineage (NCBI taxonomy): Eukaryota > Fungi > Ascomycota > Sordariomycetes > Microascales > Ceratocystidaceae > Huntiella > Huntiella abstrusa. Next base: position 398,076 of record JAJNMT010000156.1, on the reverse strand, counting down.
GCCAGCCATAAGCGGAAGCGCCAGCCTGACGCCGACTTGGCTGAGACGAGCGAACCGACCACTAAGCGCAGCGTTTCGGGTCAGCTTGGTCACATTCGGAATGACGCGCCAACAGTTACACCCAAGATTACGGTCGATTCAAGCAACCTGACTAACGGCCACCGCGGGCGCGATATTCCAGTCGCCCCTCACAAAGAGGCGAAAGAACTCAAACGGGCTACTAGGAGTCGTAGAAACTCAGTTGAGCCCCGCGACGGTGCTGGCACTGCTACTGACGAAGGACCGAGCGACCAAGACATTGACAATGACCTTGATCATGATCTCGATCACGATGACGAAGCTGAGGCGGCACTTCGGAACGAAGAAGAATGTATGAACACTATCCAACAACATTTCGCTAAAAATTGAACAATCGCTAACTCTTATGACGTTGGTAGTGGAAAAGAAACGGATCGCCATGGAAGAATGGCAAGACATTGAGGCCAGATTCAGTGTTTTCAGAGATAGGTTAGTCTCCGCCGCTATACAATCATATCATTTCAGAACTAACCATCGGCTATCCCCTATTTAGACTATACAAGGACCGACTCGAAAAACTTGAGAAGGAAGAGCAAGCCCTCTTGGCCGATGAACCGTACCACCCCGAATATCTCGCCATGCTCCAATGCATCGACGCCCGCTACGAAGAAAAAATGAAGCACATCAATAGTCTCTATGAGCATATTTTGCGCGCTCATGAAGAAGTCGCCGTTTCGACAAGAACACAAATATGGTCGCAATTCTATCAAAGCATGCGGGAAAAGCGGGAAGAATCTCTCGAAATCTTGTGCCGCGAGCACTACGATACGATGCACTCCCGGCGCAAGGCTCGTTCAGGACCTGACTTGGCCATTCTTTTCCCGACTGATCCAGCACAACAGACGCGCAATGCTGTGGCGTATCACAATGAGATTTCGATGCTCTCGGACATTGCTAAGAATGTCGGCTTCCCAGCTGTACCCCACATGCACGGCGCGTCGGAGTTGGAGATTGAAGATGATTTTCACATGATGCAGGTGAGTCACATAATGCAATGTATTGCTACTACAGTAATCAAATGACTAACATACTTTAGACTATCATGGATGAAGCGCAACTACATCAGGAGCGTGAAATTCAAGCGATGCGTCAGCAGGAGTACCAACAACACCAGCAAACAGCCGCGGCACACGCAAATTCTGCAACCCCATCCAAACCTCCTACAGCTCGGAGTAAGGCCAAGGGCAATAAGTCACAAGCCCATCAGATGGTGCAAGTGACGACGGCCGAAGATGCTGCCGCCGCTGCGGTACTCTCCGCGCCAAAAATGGGAGCGTTACCACAACATGCATCATTACCACATGGTGTAGCGCCATCACCTTCGCCACAACTGCCGATTACGAATCGGCGAGTAAGTCAAGCCAAGGCGAAGGAAAAGACGCGATTGGGGAGTCATGTTGGAGGTGTAGGAATGCCACAACCAATGCGGGCTTCGGTTGATCCGTCCCGGGTATGAGGCTCATTGTTTTAAAAGGACTCAGTAGTCTGGTCCGGTCTTGTTTTCTGTTTCCCCTCATTTTTTCGGTCCTTGGCGTTACGCAGACTCGTTTATAGTCTAGCGGTGGTGGTGTCTTTCTCTCTTTATCATACTTGGGTTTCTCATTTTGGGTTATGGATACCCTAGATACTGGCTTGTCTGTTTTGTTTGGCCTTGTTTCTCAGTTTTAATTGACGATTTTTGTATTCTGTATTCTGTATTCAACGTTTGGGCTTTATTGCAACTAATGTACAGTGTCATTGATGTGGTGACGTAAAACAAAGGCTTGGTGTATAATGTACAAATCATGGATGTTGGCCTAATTCATCCTTGGAACTCGGTATATCCTCCGGTGACTCAATCACTCTTCAATCAACATAACAGTCGGGTAATTCTGGTGTCTCCATATCCATCCCAAACTCTGTAAACCCTCTACTTCTTCTCGGCCGGCGGGGCGTCTGGAACCTTGACATCGTCGAAGTTGTCCTGGCCAACGGCGTTCAGTGTGTACCAGTCTACCTCTTACGTTAGCATATCTTTCTCCATCCCAATCACTCTGTAGTCAACGTACAAACAGCACCCACAACCGCTGTCAAACCAAGGCCTACAACAGCGTTCTTCACAATATACGGCTTACGGGCACGCACAAGGGCAGCGCCCTGGCCGTAGGAACGGGTGTAGTAGGAGTTGTCACTGGTGATTGTTAGTTTGCATTACTACTTTGTGGTGCATAGTCTCTTACGCGGGCATTTTGAATACGCAATTATTAAATCACTTCGTACGTTCAAATCGCTGCTGAATCGCAATCGTATGTCGCCAATCTGCTGATGAATCTGAAATCTGCGATGGCTAAACTTCGGTTCCTCGTACTCAAATTCACTCCTGCACAGTGACGTCGCAAAAAGTACAACCCTAGTGACCATGTGCTTAGGGTAGCTCCACCATGCTGCATGCACGCGGACCTGGTATTTTGTCTGTTCTGTGCCTTCCTTGACATCGCGACAAGGCTTCGTGAATTATTGTTTTTTTTTTCAATTCTGTTTGTGGAATTTGAGGGTTTGTTGGATTCCTTTTTTTACGTTCTTTTTTCCTGGGGTTTTGCAATATCGGTCATCGATGATTGTTGTTGGATGCGGCGGATTTCCTTGATTGACTTTAGACTTGATTAATCGGCCGGACCTTGTCCAAAACTCGACTTTCCATCCATCGCCAACCGCACCATAGAGCTCCCGGCTCAATCGCCTGATAAAGATGAGCGTCCAGGAGCAGATCCGGCAGCTTGACGAAGCTCGCAAGCTTGTCCTTAATGACATGCATTATTGTCCTGAGGTCGTAAAGGGCCTCTTGCCAATTGTGCAGCCGTCTGCGCCTATGTTGGAGCTGCGCAGATGGGGCGCTGACTTCCTAGCGGAGGCTTTTGCTACACCGGCTCTTTCTACGAAGGACAAGGAGACGATGCAGGTTGGTGGTGTGTTGGATACTTTGGAGGCTGTGTTGAATAATCCAAAGGAAGATCTCGAAGTGTTGCGCAGTATCATCCTGACTTGTGCCAGTATATATCCGATCACCTTGCGGTGGACGTAAGTTCAGATGATTTATATGTGTGGTAGTTTCTTAACTAACTCCAATTGGCCACTATACAGCATGGAAAACGCCTACGACACAATTTCATGGCAAAAGATCCAGACTATCAAGGCCCGTATATTCGAAATCTGGGAGACTGCACCCAGCTCCATTCGCGTCTGCTGTGTCAAATTTGCACAGAGAGTCGTGCTTTCCCAGACGCCCACCACCGGTATTGAGCCATGGAGGGGCGATGGAATGGATGTATCACTAGACAAGATCCCACCTGGTCACAGTCTTCTTGACCCGCGCCGCATGGAAGCCGAGGCCCATGGCTTACTCGATCGTATTCTCTTTTCCCTCCAGGACGCCAACATGTACGTAGGCAAGGCAAGCTAAAGCCAGTGGCTAGCTATTGATATGTGTTGATTTTGCTATTATCAACCAGTAGCCGCAATAACCGTGGCAAACTCTCTAACCCGTTTCTCGTTCTTTTCTCTTACTTTTAGGTTCCCTTTGTACGACAATGCGCTTCTTGTTGACGCCACAGTAAACTGCCTAGCTGTTCTTGTGCGCTCCCGGCAAAACATTGGCACCCGCATCCTTAATGTTATGCTCAACTACGACCCGTTCCGGGGCAACGAGCCCAAGACACCTCGCGAAAAGGTGCTTCTTAAATCGATTTCAAAGACGGTTCGTGTGTTTTTTATCGGTTTCCTCAAGCGTGACCCGCAAAACCCCTTCAACCAGCGGATCCATGGTCGCCTCGAATGGCTCAGTAGTCGCTGCCAAAGCGTTTTCGATGAGTCCGGACGCAAACGTCCACTAGAGCCTCCCAACATGGCACAGTCCGATCCTAAACGCCAAAGAATGGGCCAACCGCCAGCGCCAGCGCCACAAGCTCAGCCACCGCCACCAGTCCGACCAACAGTCCGCTACGAAACTCCAGTTCTGGGCCCCGGGCCGCACAGTTTAGCGGATATGTTCACTCTCACTGCCTCGACCTCTTCATCGGTCAAAGACTTTGATGTCCACATGCTTCCGGCGCATCTAGTGTCCCGGATTGTAGTCCGGGCACTGGCTACAACGGAGCATGGTGTATTGGAGCGCAAGATTGCGGATGTACGACGAAGGCTGGACGAGGCTCGGGCACAGGCTGAGCAACAACAGGCTGCGGCAGGTACGACTACGGATACTTCGATGATGGATCCCAACACACAGCCTCTCGGGGTAGACGACGACGATGACGATGACTACGAGCCGGACTTTTACGGGGCCGATGAGCAAATGGTGAATAAGATGAAACGAGGCCGAGGGCGGGCGATGGCGGGCAAAAGTTCGGCGTCGCTGTCGCTCGAGGCCTTTAAGCTCCCCACCGCACCTCCTCTAACTCAAGATTCAGCGCTAGGGATGGGTCAAATTGCCCTGAGGCAGGTCTTTGAGGACCGTGTGACGCGGGTCGGCGACGACTCTGTGGTTACATCTACAACGGCCAATAAGGGCCCATTGGGCTGGCGACAGTTTGCCGTTAATTCTGGTGACAGTGACTCGTGGGTTGCGATGATTATTCGTATCGCGAGCCGGTCACCAGTGGAGGCTGATAATACCAAGGACGATGACCAAGATGGCAGTACCGACGACAACAAAGATAGCGATGACGACAAGACCAAGACGGAAGAACAATCAACAGCAATTACCAAGAAGCCCTCAACAACAAACAAACCAGTGCTTAGCACTGTTCTTAGGGAAATGATTTTCCGGTATATCATGGTTGACTTCCGCAAACGTATTGACACGGCTGTTTTATGGCTCTGTGAAGAGTGGTATAACGACCGGATTCAAGCGAAGCAAGGTCAAAAATCAAATCACCAGGCACAATATAACAATCTTGTACTACGTCTCCTCGATGGATTCCTGCCTTACCTTCATCAGGGTGATGCCAAAGTACTGACACGGTTCCTTTCGGAGATTCCCGAGGTCAACGCAGCGGTGTTGCAACGGGTGAAGAGGTCATGCCGGGATCCTACGGTGGTGGGCTTGGTACTGAACAGTTTGTTGTACATGGTAATGATGCGGCCACCTGTTAAGGAGATTGCTTTAGATGTAATTCAGGATGTATGGTTGGAGATTGAGGATGCTCGGCCAATGGCAGCGAAGTATCTGAGCAGGTTCCGTGGAGAATGGTTAAAGGCTTCCCAAGAAGGAATGGCTGTAAAGAAGGAGGGCACTCCAGTTGCTGCTTGAGGGTTTTGTTAGGGTTTGGTATGGTTGCTTTCTTGGTTTTCTAGGTTTAGAGTGACGAAGTCGTTTGTCTACTATTTTGGAGTTTTGTTTTTCTGGTCTTCGTTATTTGGGGGGTAAGGTTGTCATTGGCGTATAAATGGGTTTCTTTCGGGTGTACATAATCTTCCAAAATTCAAGTTGTCTTTGATATTCATAATGCAATAGGGTTAGGGCTTTGCATACCATGTAACTTTTGAACTCTAATTGGACATGAGATTCGGATACACAAGCGGTTTTGATTTATTAGATTAGGAATTCTCAAACTCCCTGGTATTGAACATAGGCGAAGGCATGTATACCGGGGAACGGGCCGTTAGTTGAGGGATGAGTGAAAGTATATATAGAGAGAGACCCGTGATGTTCCAGAAGAACCACCTTTTGTCATTATCAACAAAGTCTCATCCGATTCCATTGTATCTTCATCAAGTCCTCGATACTTCACTACCAGCCTCGTCCAAACAAGCAACAAACACCCCTGCCAAGCAACCAATCGGCCTCTTCTTCTGCATCCAAACGAATCGCGTCGTGCACCGTGGCCGTGGAGCATAGCAACCTTGCCGCCAAAGTGGTTGGGACAAGTCCATGATTATCCAGACAGGTCCATTTACTTTAAAACTGCGTCTGCACCTTATTCTTTGAACCTGGATTCGGCTTCATCACATCCAATATTGCCGTTTTTCTCTTTGTCACTTTTTGCAACCCCCTTCTTTCGGAATTCAGCTGACGTTAAAATCAATTCTGAACTTCAAGCCGCGCCAACAAAAAAAGGAACCCACTCTTACTAAATCTTTCACTTCTTTCCACCCCCTGAGTTCGCTCCTTCCTTTTATTTATAATGGCTAAGCACTTTTTAAGAAAGAGCCGTTCAAGTACGGCTTCTTCTGTTGACGATTTAGGTGGTTCAAAGAATAGATCCCTTTCTGGTAAGTTTTTTTCCTTGTCGAGAAATTTTGGGGGGGGTTTTTGTTTGTTGGTCTGTCCAAGCGGATCAGATCGTTCAGCTTTTTGCGGTTAGATGTGCTCTCTCTAAAAAAAGAAGGAAGCTAGATTTCCAATCAAAGATTAGATTGGATAAGTCAATCAGGGCAGTTTCCTGTGGTGAGACACTGTTACTAGACTACATACAAAGTACTGGACACAACTGAATTACAGGTTGTCTGGTCTACACTTTTATTCAGTCTACTGTGATTCTCTATTCATTCTTTTACACCTTTAGTATCAACACATTCCTCAGTAGTAAGATTTAGCCCTTTGATTCCCCCCAAATGTCTATTTCCTACCAACATTCCGTCGGACGATAGCGCCACATTGATGACTTGCCGACGCCATCAGTGGACTACCGAGAAGGGAGATGGCCTAACTCAAAGTAGGCTTGTCTCGTAGCAGTGGATGATGACAGAACCCGACGATGAAGCCAACAAAGACACGCCCAAAAAAGAAAGTCAAGTGACAGACAAAGAACCATCTTTCCCATTCATCATCATCATCAAGCTTCTCCGCATCCGTCGACGCCGTCGTCGTCGCCAAAAAAAAACATATTTCCTATTTGAGAACGAACCGCACCCAAAGCCTGGACCTGCACTCCACCCACCCCCCATGGCGCTCGACCTTTGTCTCCTCCTGGTGCTGACTTTTGTTTACTTTTACGTAGTCTCTCGACCCCGACCAAGTTTCCTGCGCTCACCCTCGGCCAGCTCTCCAAGCACCAATAATAATAATACAAGCGCCGCACCACAATCACCTGTTCTTACAACTGCAGCATCACCATCAGGTTCCCGTAAACCGTCAATTTCCTCGCCTTTAGCCTCCCCGGCTCTCTCATTACCATTATCGTCGCGGAAATCACAGACTCCATCATTCAGCCTTGCCTCGCCAACAAACTCCTTCCGCTCGTCCCTGCCGCCTGCCACGTTGCACTTGACGGATCCCGAGGTTCAATCGGCTCTAGCTTCTCCCGCATTCACGGCCGATTCTGTAGAGTCCGTTGACACAGCTGCTTCGTCGCCGTTGCCGTCGCCGCTTATTGTCGTTGGTGGAGGGTCGTCGTCTTCAACAAGAAATAACCTGTCAGCGGCTTCTGCCAGTGCCCTGAGCTCTGTGAAACAAGGCCTGAACGTTCTTAGCAGGAAACGATCTCCCGCTCTCCCAAAAACAAAGTCTGCAAAATCAACGGTCTCGACTGTGCAATCCCAGAATCAGTCAGGGCATTTGTCGCAGCTACCCCCGTCACTTTTATCTCCTGTATCATCAGCACCAGCACCAGCATCAGCCCTGGACACGACTATTATGACTACTACTCCTACTACTACCACCACTATTCGATCGGTCCCTAGCTCAGAAGGCGTTGCATCCGACTCGAGCTCGGACGCACCATCCACCACCACTACCGCCACCGCCCGCAACTCGGCCTTTTCCAGTTCTGTGAACAGCACGGCTTCCATGGCCAGTAGTCACGACGACAAGTCTTCTTGCCCTCCGCATTCCGCCTCTCGTGCACCGGGCTCGGCATCTCCATTGCCGCAATCACTTTCGTCACCACAAATTCCATCGTCATCACGAAACACGTCCGATACCCTGTCTGACGCGCCATTTTCTCTCAATTCGACCACCGGCCCGTCATCGTCATACCCTACTTCGTTACAAGACTCGCCTGGCGCGGCTACTATTACCAATGGTGCCAGTATCTCCTCGACTCCTTCTACTATTCCCAAACCAGATTCGCTGTCTTTTGCCTCGACTGGCCTCGCTCCCTCCTCGCACAACCAACACCCTACGCTTACCCTTCTGGCCTCTTCGGACAGGTCCGGCGCATCAAACACAATCGACGACACAAACATTCTCTCGGCCGACTCAATAGATTCGAAATTCCCGCCCGTAGCGCCACCATTGCCGTCCCCGGAACAATCGCTAGAAATGGCGCCAGCAGCAGCGGCCGAAAATGGCGGTGTGGTGGCCAACTCCAATTCCAGTAACCAGGCAAACGACCCCTCATGGGACTCGACGATTGGCAAGGCAGGTTTGGGTAAGACTGGACGTGTCATCAACAAGCTCGTTAGTGACAATGAGGCACTGAAGCGCGATATCCAGATCGAAAGGCTACGCGCCGAAGAATCCAAACAGGCCGCCAAGATGATTGAGGAGAAGATGGATCGGATTGTCAGTGACTATGAGAGTCGTCTGCTCGAGGCCAACGTTACCAAGACACTTCTCTCCCGCAAGGAACGCCAGGTGGAATCCCTCACAGCGTCTCTCGATATGGAGAAAGCCCGGGCAAAGGAGGCTCTGGGTCGGGAAAAGACATGGCAGGATGAAGCCGACAAGTTACGACAATCTTCACAAGCACAAATCGACGAGGCGAACAACATGGCGCAACTAATGGAAGGACGGTACAACGCAATTGCGTCACACTGGAAAGATCAAGGCGAGGAGACGATGCGTGCGGTGGGAAAGATCCAGGGGGAAATTGGGGCGATCGTCGAGGAACGACGGAAGGACGACGACAAGATTAATACGTTACGAGAACTTTGCGACCAGCAACATTTGAACATTGTCATGTTACAAAGACAAAAGGATGAGTTGCAAGCAGGGTTCGCGGCGTATAAGAGGGAGCAGGAGTTGCAGTTGCGGGATATCAAGGAGTTGTCGAAGCAGAGAGAAGAGCATATGGAGGCGCTCTTGAGAGAGTCCAAGGAGGCATTGGATAAGTTAAGGTGGGCCTTGAATGTTAAGGAGAATGTCAAGGGTGCGATGTAAAGCTGGTGAAGTGCGACAGACCTGTTTTCTTTTTTTCTTTTGTCTGGGTGTTGGCATGGTATCATGTATGGGGTTTCGCCGGTCCGGTTGTTTTTTTTTTTCAGTTTGGGTCTTGTCCTTTTGGGTGGTACTAGCATGGCATGGCATGGCATGGCAAGGGCGGATGGTTATGAGGTTCCTTTTGTTTTTTATTTATCTTCTTCTTCTTTGTTTTTTGAGACCCGGGTAGGTTGGGATCTTGTCTGTATATTGATTGCTTGCTTGCTTGTTACATGTGGTTGCGATGTTGAATAGATTATTTTGTATTTCACTCCTTGTTTATCTGTGAGACTGTCTTGTATCTTCTCTCTGTCTTTGTATCCCACGTCTCGTCTTCAAGTCTCGCGGGGTGTGTGTATGGTCTTCGCCTACTGACACGGACATGTGTAACCTCCATTTTGTTGGAGGTTATTGTATGGAACCCTAACCCTATCAGTGGTATTTAAAGGCTGTTTGGCGAAGGGGAAGTAACTGAAAATATAACAAGCTTCGATGGCGCAGTGGTAGCGCAGTGGTCTCATAATTATGAGGAGTTTGATTTTCTCTAGTTAATGCCATCCAAAGGTCGTGAGTTCGACCCTCACTCGGAGCATCTTCTTTTTTTCGGGGTTCTTTTTTGTGAAAAGAAGATGGTTGAAAACAGTTTTGGCGGGGTTTTTTTATTTTTGGAGATGATGAATTGGGGTGGTTGGGATGGTTTGATGGATTGATGGATGACGTGGGATGTTGGATGCATAGTGAGCATAGATTAACTGATCTGTAATGTAATCATGATCATGGTAAGTGACATGTGTCTATAAACTGATAGGACGTGCCGTGCCTCGAGCATCTACGGGTCAGTTCCCTTTGATCCCGATATAGTACATATGTAGGATATCCAAGATAGAATAGACTAAGGAAGAGTCGGGACTCTTGTCTATGCTCGGATCACGGTATGACGCAGTTAGGTGCGAGCTTTGACAAGGGGGTGCGGGCGCGGGCGGACTTCTTTCTCTTCGGTATTGGATTGATTGATTGATTGACGAGAAGAGAAAGAGAGAAAAAAAAGGACGGAGAAAAGCTACAGATGGTTGTTTGTCAGGGGGTTAATGGCTGGGTTAGGAGTTTATTGAAGAGGAGGGGGAGAGGATCTACTCATGGGTTAGTTTTGGTGGTTTCATTGTGATGTCAGAGCTGGAATTTTCAAAGATTTACTGCGTTCCTTGGGTGTTTGGTGGATTTCTTACTATTGCATCCCTCGCATTCTTAATTCCGAGAGTGGGTTTTTTTCTTCTCTCTGTTTAGAAAGCGTGTTGTACATGAGGATTTATAGTGCTTATCTTGAAGGGTGTTGTTGTAAGAATGAATGGTTCGGATATGGATCGATTTGACCTGACCAAACACGGTATGCGGAATTGACTTTCTGTCTTTCTGGTTATGTACATACAGTATGTCGTGTCTGGTGGGAATCTGGGAAGGATTTGAGGATTTGGGGGGAGAAAAGAAAATGAGAAGAGATAGGGACAGATAATGGGCGGTGGGTTCCTGCGTAAGGAGATGGGGGAGAAACCGGCTATGAATGAGGTTGTGAGATCATGTTATCATGGCTACTTACATAGATTGATACACAAGTTTCTGTGGAAAAGCCGTTGAACAGGGCGGTTAGAGACTGGCCATACATTCCATTTCTTCCCGCTAGTTTCCATCATCATGTCTCAGTAAAGACCGACAAAAATCCACACGACGTGGCTGGCTTCAAAAACCCACAGGTACAGTTCCAACTAACCAAGTTAGGAAACCCCCTACCGCCCATGCCAGTCTTGGCAGCCATCAATTGTACTCCGTGATAGACAACAAAAAAGCCCAAAGCCAAGGGGACCTTTCTGTTCCCCCAAGCGCGATCAAAGGGCATGAATCTGCGTTAAGCCGTCCGTGAACATCTCCAGTGTGTGGACGAAGGAACGAACAAAACCGATCATTGTCGCTACCGTTGTCGCCGCTGCCCAACCGGACTTTCCTGTCCTGTTCGTCTCGTTTTTTTCTTGTCTACTTGGATCCTGAATCCTGAGTAGCTGGTTGTACGGCTAGGGGTTTTCAATCCTTTGTAATCCTTTGACTTGGTTTGTTTTGGTCAATGGGAATGATGGTGACGACGACCTGGGATTTTTCTTGCCAGACGGGGATAACGCTGGTTTTAACGTGGATTTGTTTGTCTTTGGCAGGTGAGTGTTGGTGACATGGTTTGATGTGGCGTGTATGTTTATTATCCTTCTCAAGCAAGCCATTTGTAGTGGCTAGGTCATGACTCTCGGAGGCGCAGAAGTGGCTTGTGACGAAGGTCGTGTTGTAGGGCGTATAGTAAGTAGGTAGAAATCCGTAGAGAAAACAACCAGATAACAGCGTAACCCAGCCAGCTGGTGGCTCCTAGTTCATGTCCGTACTTTTCTCTTCCTAAAAGGCAGATAAGCCGGCAACTAAACTGCATGGCTAAGACCAGCCAGCCCAGCTAGTTAGCTTCTGTTAAAAAAGTTGTGTCGTCATGGGTTGGTGCACCAACATGGATGGCAGTGGTGACGGGGGACGGCTGACCTGCTGGTGCTGGCTTGTTGACTGGTTGGCCAGGGCTCTGGTTGCACATGCCTGAGGGGGATATCTTGGGCATGGTGGTGACGTTGTTTGTTATCAAGGGAGACGAGAAGGCCTCATTGACCATGTATTTTGGTGATAGAATCAATGAATCATGATGGAGGACAGACCCTTCTTTTTCAAAGGTTGGTGACGAGCTGATATATTCTTGACACCATTTGTATCAAACTATACAACCAGATTGTCAGCCGTGAACAACCATCCATCATCGGGCTAGAATCCCACGCGACTTCCTTCCCTTCTTCAGCCCAACCACACCACCAACCGTAATCGCCTACGCAACCGGGTCCATGCCTCCCCGTCAAATCCACCATGATCAAGGCCTCTTCCGGTGAAGTGGGGGCCCATCTCCATGTGTCAATCCTATCGTAATAACAATTGAACAACCGAAGAAAACAGGAGAAGAGTCTTTGTATTTGGCGATGAAGAAGAGAGAACCCAATTGACTCTATCTGGGGGAGACAACAATCATCAAGTATCCACATGAGCTATCTCCATTGGAATTCAACAGCTTGCAAACTCACGGCAACTACATACGCACCAGTAGATCTAAAATCAATCCGATCAGTGTATTAAGTCCAGTCCAAATCAGTTTACACTGGCGCCAGTCCAATCCAATCCAGTGCACCACGCACCCACTGCCCTGGGGTGTGTGGGGGCAACAAGCGACGCAACGCAATAGTTTTCTCAAATTTTCTCCAAGTAGCGGACGGATCCCCGGGGCATGTCCCAAGTAGAGGAGTGAGAGAGGGAGTGAGGTTCGCAGGTTTCAGCATTTTGTATAATAAGGCCGCTTGTTTCCTGATTTTCCGCTCCTGTCGTTGATTCCCGATTTTTTTCCTCCTTCTTGTTTTCTTGTTTGGTGTTGATTTGTTGAACATAATTTCCAATTCGTTTTCGTTTCGCTTTAAAGATTGATTCTTTTGCTTTTTTAAGGTTTGTCTCCCCTGTTATTATCCACGCCCAGTTTCTACTATTCTTATCATCGTCATCGTCATCGCTCGTATCATACGAGGTCATCTGCATACTATTCCCTTTCTTTCCTAAATTTTCACAAGTCATTGCTTTCTACCAAAGTAGCCTTGTCATACCTACCCTATTCCCAAAATCACTTTTTACGGCAGGGACCGCCCCTAGAAAAATCACAAGCCATTTTGAATCTAGACTAACCATCTTGCTGATCTGCAGAACCCAGACCATCCACATCCCCAAACGTCAAAATGCGCGCTTTCACTGTCGTTGCCGCTCTGGCCATTGGTGCCAATGCTGCTACCTACACTTACGCCAACACTACCGTTGACATTTCTCAGATTTCTTCTTCTGATAAGTGTAAGTAGCCTTATGCATACCACGCCGATTGAGACCTCATGGACTAACTGATTTTCTAGCCGCCTACTGCCGTGGCGAGCGCAACATCTGTGACGAGCTGTGCGATAACAACACTGATAGCAACACGTGTGATACTGTGAGTTTCCTTCCAACCACCACCTTAATCGTCTACCCCGCTAACCTCCTTTTTTCTTCTTCTCCTAGTCCACACTTGATTACACCTGCACTTGTTCCGACGGCTCCGCCCCATCTGACCTGAGCGAGTACTCTACTTCCATGGATGCTTACATGTGCCAGGAGGCCTACTCTCAGTGCATTGCCGCCAGCGTTGGTGACGCCAACGCTCAGTCCGACTGCAAGTCCAACATCTACGACACTTGCGGCACCAAGACCTACTCTGAGTCTTCCACCACCAGCGCTTCTGCCTCGGCCACCGCCAGCGAGACCGCCTCGTCGACCGCCTCTGCGACTGCTGCTGCCAGCACCACTGCCACCTCTGGCTCCAAGGCCGTTGCCATGAGCGGCAGCGGTCTTTTCGCCGCTATCATTGCTGCCCTTCTGTAAGGGTCGTTTATGACAGATGACGGAATGTTTTAGGAGTTTGGATGGATGGGGATTTTTCTGGAGTTTTTTTTTTCTTTTATTGATTTTCTTTTCCTTTCCTTCGCTTGTTTTGCATTATCATGTCAATTACGACAAAAGGAATAAGAAAAGCAGGAAAAAGATATCACACATACAAGTAGATTTAATAATGAAGAGAAGAGAGACGATACCCGGTTTTGGGCAAGTAACAAAGCAGAATGCATCATGGGATTGTGATTATGTCAGCTGATGGGTATGATTATAGACATTGTTAGTTTCCTATTTGGGATGGATGGGATTCGTGGACGGATTCATGTCTTGTAACCTTGAGGTGCCGTGAAAGGTAGGCTGCATGTATTTCGGTGGGCAAGAGAGTGAGGAGACGGGGTTTAAGAAGCATCGGGCATCCCCGATGTCAGAAGAGTTGAATTACTTGGTAGGGCGAGGTACTATATTTGGTCATTGGGCGATTCTACAGATTGCGGAAACAAGGTTGACAGATAATGATGTCACCGAGATGGCCTTGGCCATGTGTTGAGTTGATTGGATGACTTGTAGGTAACATTTACATGTTAAAGTGGCCATTCTCTAGGCCAATCAGGCTTCAGATAGAGAGGTTACGGGTATACCTGAGTAATTAACTTGTAACGCTGGCACTGAGACTTTATGTGTGAGTTTCGTAGGAACCATGGATGAAATGGAAGAAGCCTTGGTGGATTTGATATTACCATCTAGATAGAGGACGAGGTTCTATCAGGTCTCTTTCGATTGGTGATTCTTCTCTTTGTTTTGTACAATTTCATTGTTATATGTCTTCTTTGAATTGTGCTACCGAGGCGCGGAAAGTTTGTGGTTGCACTCATCTGCTGCAGATATCTTATGCTCCATTGGGATGTCATAACTTAGTCTTCTTTTTCTGTTTAATTGAGGTCCTTATACAGAGTTGTCGCCATTTGTAGCTCGTTGTATCTCGAATGTTCATCACGTTTTCTTGTTCTAAATCAAGACTACCAACCGACGCCTCAGAAACCAACCAAAAAACAACCCATATCTATAGATTCAACAGAAACCCCTCACAAAGCAGCTTCTCCAAGTCTATCTATTATCCTTGATTGTCTGGCAATTAATTTCCTATTCCGGCCATGTGTAAGCAAAAACCCAATAGTGTTGGTTCCTTTGACAAATCGATCAAAGACCGTCTGTTTTGTGATAATCAAAGACAAAGCGGGGACTTCTATTCTGAGCCTTTCCTTTGATGATATATGACTGATGAGAAATGACGAGCGACGAGAATCAACATAAAGGGGAACTCCCGCCAGTTATGAGAATACCACTCTTTATCTCTCCACAGAACAAACTCATCTATTGATCATTGTCCATTGTGTATCTCAACGCTCCCGAAATGGCCGACGACCTACTCAACCCGCAAGCGCAACCGGACCAACCGCCGCCCCGTGGCCCTCCCCCTCCGTTAAACGAAATAACCCCGCCCAAACAACGCGATGCCTCCGGAAACCCCCGATCGAACCCCTATCTTCGGCTAATTCATGAAGTATACCTCGATGAATTCCGGAAAAAGCCAACGTCAAATTTGGGGAATACATGGCAAAACCGGGACACCAGCGAACCTGTGGATTATCTCAATGACATGTGGTCCGCAGTACGACCGAATCCGTCACCGGTCGTGACGCCGATCTTGCAGCGGTTGGCTTCGAATGATCTAGTTTACACGTTGGTGAATGAGCCGGAATACAAGGAGCCCGCTGAGACGAAGGAGGAAGTTCAGGAGAAGGAGGAGCTTAAGAAGAAGATTGAGACGAAGGGGATCATGGGGTCTCTGGATCCGCAGTTTAAACCTGGTCTGAAAACCTTTGGTATTGAGCTGGAATTATTAATTGGCTGCTACTACCCCGGAAACCCCCCTCTAATAGCCGAATCCGGAGTAGCCCCGAACCTCGTTAAAATCCCGCTGAAATATGAAGTTGAATCATCTCAACGCCGCTTCGTCACGCAACACATCACCAATACACTCATAAAACACGGTTTCCGTGTACACATAGGTGAAGATCGACATGACGGACGAATTCGCAAGAATCCTGACCCGGATGACTCCCGGTTGAAGCGGAACGATTTCCTCCCCCGTGGCGAAATGCGTGCGGATTTGAATCATCCGACTGATTTATCAGCCGAGGAGGCGTCGTTTTATTGGAGTATCGTACAGGACGGATCTCTGCACGGTGACCAGGCTGGCGGGGACGGGTTAGTTTGGTTGGCGATTGAGATTACATCGCCCGCGCTATGGGAAGGTGACGCATCGACAAGACAGGTTGAACGACTAATGATGGTTCTCCACAAGTTCTACGAAGTCCGTGTTAACGAAACCTGTGGACTCCACGTCCATGTAGGTTGTGGCCATGAACGATACACCCTCGACCACTTCCGCAAGTCCGCCGCCCTCCTCATAGCTCTCGAACCACTCCTCGAACGACTCCACATTCGCGGCCGTGGCAGACAATTCTACTCCCGCCGAGCCCGCGAAGAACATGCTAACCCGGCTGCAGCGGGGAAGTCACCCGATGAAGTGTGGGCGTCGTTTTATGAGTGGCAGCCAACTAGGGCGTTGAATATGTTGGCGGGGAGTCGGCAGAGGAGATTTGTGGATGAGGGGATGACGATTGATCCGAGAGATTTGTGGATTCCGAGGGCCACGGAGACTATGCAGGATGTTTGGATGGGCGGGGGGGTTCAGAGGGTTGATCGGCGGTTGGACTGTACCGAGGAGTTTGAGAGGGTTTTTGGTGGCATGGCGAATGATTTGATGGGGATTCATGGGACGGCGTTTTCAAGGCCGGATTTGGATACGCCCATTGGATATCCTAATGTTAATGTCGTTATGGAGCAGAAATTGCCCATGGGCACCGTTAAGCACGATTGGCTTGAACCTGTTGGACCATCGAGTGGACGGATGCCTAATGACCTATGGGGTGTCGCGCACCCTGCGAATCGCTACAGGGGATACTTCTGTCTTGACGACGATACAAATCTGTATAAAAAGACAGTCGAATCAACACACAAGGAGAATGTCAAAGCCCACAAACGGATGGCCGAAGTAGCTGAGGCAAAAGCTAATAAGACACCCTACGAAGGAGGCAAGAAGATTACAGATCCACAAGTCTACACTGCCAAGATCTCAGAACTCGTTTCTACCCATGGAATCCAACAACCAATCGACTGGCAACACCACCGAGAAATCCGCCGTGCAAACGGTCTTCTCCGTCCTCTCGCCCCTAGCGGCCCACCCCGGGAAAAATACTACGAGCCCGAAGAGTCAAGCCACCCGGACATGAAGAAGGTTCATCCAAAGTTCTCACATGCCGATTTATCATCTACCTCCAACATCAGCATGTGGTCCATGGTAACCAAGATTCTGTCCTGTGATGTGAACAGTGCGCAACTCGCATATCTCCTAACGACCTGGTCTGCCAAATACACCATGTTCAATTTCATGCGCATGGGTGGAAACCCTCTTCCGGGAGCTGATACAATTGAGATCCGTATGGGAAGTCCCTCGGTCGACCCCGCCTGGATCGCAACTTGGGCTCGGGTATGCGTGGCAATTATCTCCTTTGCCGGCCGCGCTAACTACCGGGAATACATGCATATGCTTCGACTTGTCTCTAACGCGCAAATACCCGTGGACCCGTTATCCCGACTTACCACGCGGCGAGAATACGACATCGTTTCGTTCCTAGAAGACATTGGTGAATCGGATCTCTCCCGACGTGTGAACGCACGACTCCAGAAGCCTAGAGATGAATACGTCGAGTTCCATACCTTCTTCAACCGTGGACATTACGAAGATCAACCGATTTGGGAGCGCTGGCGGACTAGAGCTGTTCAGGAAATGGAGAATCGTGGTGATGATGAGGAAGATCAACGTGCATGGGAAGACGAAACGGGTGGCGAAGGAGAAGACTGGGCACGTCTCCGACAACAACAAAACGAAGAAGCAAGAAGATTTGACGCCATCTACGGAAAAGACACCCGACCCCCCGGGAGAAGATGGCGCTGGAAGAAGGACTGGTGGTCCATAAACAAACAAGTCAGGGACCGCGCAGAGTTAATCATGGATACGACCAAACTTCCAGAGTAGGCTGAACCACAGCCCACAGCTAGATAACAAGACAACATGAAGTGGGAATAAAGTTTCGATTAGGGTTAAGCTTGTGTGACAATGAGATATATGTACGTGCGTGACCTGTTTGTGCATGGTGGACCATGTTAGTTACGCCCGGAATGTGTGCTGCCAAGAATTGGATCTGCGAGGCGGGCGAGTGGCGAGAGAAGATGGATTAGAGGAGGATATTGTAGTTGCCCGACGGAAGTGGGTTATGACGATGAATGCATGTGATGGGGCGATACATATTGTGGAGTTGAAAAGTATTGATACTGCCGCCCGGTTTATGGGGATACCTTGGGGGATAAAGGGGGGATGTTCCGCCGTCTTTTCCCCCTTCGTTTCTGTTATTCCCGTTGTTGTGGACTGTCAGACTTATACATACATACATACCTTAATCATCCTATATCAAAATGCCTTTCTTACCTTTACTGTACCTGGTGGCTCCGGTAGTGGCATTAGTCCCTCCGACCTCCACACCGACACCGACGAATGCCGTGATTACAGGGCAATTCGATGATATCATCGGCACCGCCCCAGAACCCACGCCTATGGCCGCTTTGATGCCAAGATTAGATGGGTATACCATGGACAGTGACACCTGTGGCTTCGTTACATCTTCATGGAGTAAGTCTCTCTCATACCACGTATCTAGTAAATACTAACGAATCAGGTGAACCCATCGTCTGCGTTGCCTCCGGCTACACCTGTACCAACAGCGGTACCTACCGCGGCTGCTGTAACGATCCATCCTGCAGTGCCATTAAAACCCGCTGTCTCGACTACTCTCAATCCGTCCTCGGGTCCTGCACGGCCGACGATTACCATACTGTTTGCTGCTCGCAGGCTACCGCCCCATACTGCTACACCTATCTTTTCGAGGAAGAGAGTACCACTTACAGAGCATTGGCTTGTGACACAACTAGTGGGAATGCTGAGTTGTTGGATTACCCGCCTATTGCCACGGCTAGTGGATATAGTGGGAGTGCCACTGATAGTGGCTCTGTAACTGAGGATTACTGGGGTTCTCTTACTTCGACTTCCGCCTCAACTAGTGCCCGGACAACACTTGGTTCATCATCATCTTCCTCTTCATCCACCACCTCCTCCTCCAAAAAGTCCAAGCCCGTCGGCGCCATAGTAGGCGGTGTCGTCGGCGGTGTCGGCGCCATCTCCATCCTCATCGCCGCCATCCTCTTCTACCTCCGCAAGAAAAAGGCTGTTGCTGCCCCCGCCACCGCCCCTTTAATGTCTGCCGCCCCTCCACCAACATACTCACCTCCAGTCCAAGACAGCTACACCGACGCCTACGGAAACAAGTTCGTAAACGGCCAACTAGTCGCTCCCGCTGCTCCCCCTCCAGCTGTCTCTCCCGTCTCCCCTGTTTCTAACTCCCCTCCCCCCATCGAACTAGGCAACGAGCCCACAATAGGAACCCAAGGAAACCGTGCCGAACTTCGTAGTTAAAGATCAAGATTATAATAGAACCCTTAATACAACCCTATATCTGTGTAACCTATCCATCTAGTCCCTTGTTGAGAAACACGGGCCAATTAACAGGCAATCCCGTCCGTCTAGACTCCTCCGCAGCAAAAACGACACCGTGACTTCGAACAACTTCATCGACGGTACAACCTAGACAGTCCCTCTGAGCCTTGTCAACAGAGCCACCGGCACGGACTCGTTCAACGGCTTCGACGAACATCTTTGCAAGGCCAGTATCTCCACCTCCATGACCGGTTTCACTAGCTTTGGGCTCATGGATTGTCACTTCGCCTGTGCGGAAGTCAACGACACGGATGGTTTTTGAGTCGGCTTGGACTTCCCCGTTTGTTCCGTAAAAGCGGCTGTATCGTTGGCAGATCTTCTCGCTTTGTGCAGCCATGTGGATGGTGGCTCTCTTGGCTAGTCTGTTGCCTGAATCCTTCCAAGTGATAGATACAGTTTGGTGATCAGTAACATCGTTATCTGCATCGAAAACACAACGTCCAAAGAAGTTTGCCCCCTTAACTCTGTCGTCGTTTCGATCCTCCACAGGCCAATCCCGTTCCAACTCCTTCATCACTATCTCTCTTCTTTCAGCCAACGTCATATCAGTTGTAACAACCGGTGCAACAACCTGCACAGGCCATCCGACGTTACCCGTGTCTACCCCTTGTAGTTCCTTTCCAAGATAGACCCTCGTGGCATCAAACTCACACCCGTCTTTGCCAGGACAAGTTAGACAGTTGGTCGCCCCATTTGCCTCAATCGGTTTCCGCTCCTTTCGGAACATGTAACGACCGCCATCCGACCAGATAGTATCCGGTTCATGTGGAGGACTCCCATCACATACTGGGGGACTCGACATAAGCCACATGACCAAATCAACATCATGACATGACTTCGTCAGTAACGACGGTCCTGATGTATCCTCTCGTCTCCAGTTCCCACGTACATAAGAATGGGCAAAATGCCAATAACCGACCGGCTCAGTATGTTCCAATGACAAAATATCCCCAATAACCCTCTTCTCGATCAAGAGCCTCCTCAATAACACATTATGCGGCGAATACCGCAAGACATGGCCCACGGCAAAAATCCGATTCTTCTCAATCCCGCCTAATGCTCTCCCCATTCTAACGCAATCTTTCCAGCTCGTAGCTAAAGGCTTCTCGCACATGATATGCAAGCCTAATTCCTCCAAGGCCAAAACAGCCTGCACATGTAATCCATCCTGTACACAGACGAAAACCCCATCCACAGTAGATTTCCCCGCCCGTCTTCGTTCCTGTTCAAACAAGATAAAATCGCCCCAACTGTGAAATTCCTCTCCTTCTTCAGCTTCTCGGTCGCCCCAGATGAACTGCTTGCCCAACTGTTTCCGACGCAATATCGAAATGTCTGCCACTGCGACGATTCGGGAGTCGGTATGATGGGTCACAGCGGCTGCATATGCCAAGCCTCGTTGGCCTGCGCCTAGAATCAAAAAGCGAGAGGATTTTCTTGGTTCTGGCGTCATTTTGGGTTGCTCTCGTTGGGTTGTGTTGATACAGATACGTTCGGGATAGATAGAACAACTCAACCAATCAGTGCCTAACAAAATAAGTATGTGGACCGAGCGGCTTCTATATATAGCAATATAACCCCTGTTAACCCTATCGATTGTATACCTTTATTTCTATGAGACTGCAAATACAATGTAAATGAACATAGAGTTGTTGTATGTAACAATGGAAAACAAACACACGGTTAAATGGACACAATCTAGGCGTATTCTTGTCTCAGCTCATTGTATACAAGGCGTATCTTATAATCCTTTAGTATGCATGTAAGCATCCGTTTGTAGATATCTCCGGATGAACACCATAATCTGCAGTCAGAGCGGAATCAAGTTCTTAAGAGTCCATACTTTCCCGCATAAGTTCGGCGATCAAAGGCCTTGATTTGGAACGCCGAGCCGTTTGAGACAGTGTCAATAACAAGGCGTACACAGTGTACACAGTGTTACAGCGGATAGCCGCATCTCATGTATCAACCTGGTTTCTTCATGGCTGTAAGACTTTGGATGTACATAAATACATAAGAGTCAGCCAGAATATTGATAGGGTGTTGAAAGAAGTCCGATAAATCCTTCAGGATACTGAAAGAAAGCATTTTCGAGGACGCATGCATTTTTCCGCGGCCATGATCATACCCCAGCCGCCTATTTTCCTCGCTACCGAATTTCTTGACTCCTACATACAAAAGCTCGCTAAATAATCAGTATCGTCGATGACGTCAAAGTCGCTGGCGGAAATACCCCGCCTCCCACCATTACCTTGCACTTCTGTTGAAACCGAAAGACTATTGCATATATCCATATACAGGGGGAACTACCTTCTGTTCAGATCGGACAGCAAGTGAGTAATTTTCAAGTAGGGTTGCATTTAGGTGTGACGCCCGGTTGATATACAATGTGATGCGTCCCAAGGGTAAAGATAACGGGCGCTTATTTGGAAGTGTCAGGGGTTGATGTTGTCACGAACTTGAAAAAGTTAGTGATTCTGGGTATTGTGTGGATGCCATTGATGCTTTGTGTGTGAGAATAGCTGTCACTATTGGCGGTGATATGTGGCTAGTCATCTCTCCATAGGCTTTGGCTGGCATGAGAGTAATTCCAAAAAGAATGTAGCTAGTTGTTTGCGCGTCACTTGATATGGGTTCAAAACTTCCTTCTTGAATTAAGGCAAGTAAAAAAGGCGTATCGTGCACCCTCGTATTGCTAAGAACCACCTTTGCGCAGGGCTGGTTTTCTATTGGCTCAGCCAGTTCTTTCCCTGTCGATCGTGGTTAGGTGTACACATATAGTTATATCTAGTACCAACAGAGCAACGAAATTCAATTGGGTGGTGAAGCCAGAAGCGCTAGAGCACACGCGGATGACTTATCTACATTTGAGAGGCTCAACCATTGTTTTCATAAGATGCTTCAGTCAATCCAATAGTTATTTACTTCAACTACTTACGAAACCAGTTTCTCGCGACTGTATCTGACCTAACCCCTTTCAGCCCCAAAGCTACTTGGAACGTTCATAGATAGGAGAGAGAATGCCCGCTACAATTCCAGCCATACTTTACCAACTCATAGCATCAACAAACAATATAGTTTCTCGACTTGAAAATATCACTAGCGGCACCACCACATCTCCTAGATAGGAGACACCGTGCTTTATGTCACTCAAATAGTCTATAAAGCTCTGTGGACAGTTGTTTTTTTGAACAAAAGGACAAGTACACAAAGGAAGCGACACGACATCAGTATGCGCTTCTTAAGACTGTTTCCAGATGCACGGTGGTAGACATACACCAATATTGCATTGACGGAGATGGGGTACAGCTGGCGGATGTCACAAATTATGTCGCAGAAGTTGGTTGCCGCGCTTGAAGGGTCTGATGGAAAGGTGACTTCTCAGTTGTGCTCATCACAGGAGATCGCAATCTTCACGAGGTTGGTATCTAGTTCATAAAAGGAGTGATCAAGAGCTCGTACACACTTGATCTGTATCGTTTCTGACGCTCATTGTTGTATATCTACCTAGGTTTTCAGCCAAGTAGATGATTAGTGTAACTCAGAGACACCGCGCCACCACCACCCCAACGCTATACCATATAAGCGGCCTTCCTCAAATACGAATATATCATAAGCTCGTGTGAGGCTTATCGCGTAATATCGCAAGATATCCCGACGATGGTTGTGTGGCTTTGCGCCTAGGTTAATGGTCAATCTTCCGAGGAGTTGCCAACCTGGATTCTCGACCGTTAGCGACCAATATCAAGTTACCAAGCCTCTTTATTCATAACAAGTACCACCTATCGAAAGAGATTGGTGACAATGTCAAATTACCTGCTCAGTTTGGGTACCTACATGTGACGGGACATTTTCGCAAACTATTTACCGACTTGCTGTTTCCGTGGCTGCTAGTACGTAATGTTTTCCCGGAGAGGTAGGAGCCAACGGTCCAGTCCAATGTCGCCCAGTTTTTGTCGATTTTCGCAAAGCGGTAGTTTCATATGACGGTGGTTAGCACAGTCACATCTAAACTTTATCTGCAGAGTTTGTATGTATCTCGGAGACTTACAAATCTCTTATTAATGGCCTCAATGGAATCCATTGGCTAGTAATGGATTAACCAGTCACATGGAGATAGGAGATCATTAACCACCACACCACAAAGACTTGAGTGTTGATCTGATTGACTTCTAGTCGTTGGTGATAGCGGTCACCTATCATTTACAAATCCCAAAGGACTCAGACAGTTGAATACAACCACGCCTTTGTCTGAGAGCTGCTACCTAGCGTGCATAATATATAGGTCTGTGAGGTTACAAACGATATAGGTATATCTATACTATGTGGGCGAGCAATACATGTATGCATCGTGGCATGAGAAAAGGCCCAATGCGGCAGCTCGATCATTTCCCATGATAAACACAATTACAAGAAAAGATTCTAAAGCAAACTCTCAACATGTGTATGGCTATGCGTAGGATTATACGGGGTGAAGTATGTACATGTGTATGCACACACACACGATACTCAATGAAACCGAGATTCACCATGGGGATCAATCCTCTTCGCATATGCGTCTGCCTTTTGGGTCAAGCTGGAGAGCTCCGGAGGATAAATGCGCGCTTGCCTATTCAGTCGGACGCACCGGACGACAAAAACCCTCTGTTATTACCTCCCTTATAGAGGCCGCGCGCCAGAAGTCTCCTCAGATAGTGTGATATGAATACGCCCTCCTGAGAAGAGGGAGTGTCGCACAGTCTACATGTGGACATATATAAAGCTGTCTCAAAACCTCTCCATGAGAACTCTTTGGTTTCTCTGTCATAATTCTCATCTTCTCAGACGACCATGTCTTCATACCTGGCTCACTCACTTTTTATTCTTGTGGACGACTTTGTTACGCGATAATTATGTTGCTACCTCGACTCAGATACCCAAGTTTCCATTTCACTGCATTCCAACAAACATTACATTGCCAACAAGATCGTTCTGAACTCTTCTCTTGGACTGAACCACACCATATAAAACGACACAGAATCCCCACAAAAGGAAGCATGCCCAAATACAAACAAAGATATGAACGCCAAACAAAGTGATCATCGACTATAACTCCATCCCTTTTCCTTCCTGCGGAAGAGCCCGAAAAAAGGGATAAAACTCGACGACCGACCCTCAAACGCAAGACTCGATACGTAAAGATTGATTGGTGAATCAGAAACTCAAAATTGATCCGTTGACTAGTGTTAGCGGATGGATGTCGAAGTGGTGATGTGCTCGAACTTACAAAAAAACAAAAAACAAAAGTGGTCAAAATCAGAACGCATAACAACGAAAAAAAATGCCGTTCTGGAAAGACTGGCCACAAGATGTCCCCAAAAGGATTTAAAGTAGCCTATAGATACTACTTTGTACCTGGAATAGCTTTCATGGAGGGTGACGTAAATGCGGAGCCAACCAATCAACACGGTGATTGATAACAAGCGTTACTGCTTGGTGATTGAAAAGGAAGCTTTTCGACGAGCTCTCAAAGTAGAGGACCCACAGCGGGTAGTAGGTTTCTGAGAGAAGCGTTCGCTCTTCGGATCGATATCCGCGAGAGGATCATCACTGTCAGTCGCGACGCAACTGGAGGCTTCAAATGGCCTGGAACCGCCAGAACAACCACGAGTTTGTTGAAGGACTATATCCTTATCAGGGCCAGCGCCGTTGTTGCCGTTAGACGACATGATGGATCGTCGAAAGGGCTAGTTGATGAACGTTGTGATGGTGTCGTCAATAGACGAAGTTCAAAGAGCGTCGAAGGCTGCGCGTAAACTAGCAAAAATAGCGTCAAAATGACGAGAAGTTAGCAAACGAAGGGGTAGTAGTCACCAAATAGCAGTAATCAGTGATAGTACCTTTTGTGAATCAGTTTTCCGTAGAAGTTAACGAGGGAGGACCTCCAGTAAGTAACACGCAGATATCTGAGTAACTAAGAAGTTTGAAGGGAAAGAAAGAGAACTGCGCGTAAGACGAGATGGCCCAGTCTCAATAAGACCTCGCGCGTTGTCAGCCTAACCAGGATACGGAGGCCGCCCATGAGCCATTACAGGAGTACTTGCTGCACCTAAGAGCACGCTGGAAAGCGCGCATACAAGACTCACTAGCATGCAAAACTCTTATGGCGCCTATGACGTAGACCACGCATACTGGTCCCTTGGGTCCATGGGCCCAATCAGTGGCAAACCAGGTGTAGATTGTTCTGGGCAGAAGCGGATACGAGCATGATAGAGGGTGGATGAGGGGCGACGAACTGGGGGGGTTCACAGAGCAAGAAGGCTGGTACTGGCCCCCGGGAGGGACTTTTAGAAGGATGCGACTTGGGGGAAGGCTGTGAAGATGCACCGGAAGTTGACTACAAGTAAGAGGTATGTCCATGTTACCATGCATAGCTCCAGACTGTCTGTTGTGTATCAGAAGGGTTCTGTATTTTATGGGGAAAAGGCGAGGCTGGGAGTCAATAAAGGTGGGTATGGTGGTAAATGTCGACTTATTACTTCCTTATCTGCCGCATGATAGCTCACATATCAGCTCTTTGCTGTTGACCTAGACTACCGGGACAACACGTAAATATGGATTTGATTATGATGTATCGCTGTGTACTTATCAGGTCGTTGTATGTTCTCAGTCTTTTTTATTTAGAAGCTTCTATTGTCTCTACTATACAATTCATTTCTTCCATTCCTATCCCTTTGTCGCTAGGGAGTTTGTAAGGCCTATTCTTTGTTGGCCCTATGTACAATTCCCCACAAGGGCTAGGTTTTCTACACAGAAGGGTCAGCACATTCTTCACTGGTTCTTCACTGATTCTTCATCACAAATTACGCGAGCCAACATCACAACATTTGATAGTTAACGGGTTTTGTTAAAAAGGCAACACTTACTAATCAGCATTCGATAAAAAGGCATTCCAGGGGTAACAAAAAAAGCAATTACAATGTGGGTGGTTTGCAGAAAAAAGCAAGACGAGCTCTTCTTTTCATCTATTCTTCTTTCTTTAGAAGCTTTGCTCTGGGAAGAAAAGTATAAATTGAACATTCCTCTATCTCAACTTGTGTTTATCTCGAGACATCGCTTGTACGACTCAATCCTGAACAACGGACTGTTATCGTTGCCAACAACCACACAAATAGCTACTTGATACATTGGTACCTGTTGAACAGCGCTTTGCCTTTCAGACAATCCGAACTTTGCGTTGCAAAATAACGTCGATGGCTTCCGCGATTCATACTCTTCCACGCAACCAGGACTTAATTTGTAAGTTGACGAGTACAGAATGATTGGGTTAACTTTTATTGGTTTGGTAAATGAAGCATATACTGACTCTATGTGGATTTTATGGGTGGTATGTAGATATGTACATGTGTATCAGCCAGCGCCACGATCTCAGGAGATATAAAGAGACGCTCGGTTACTTACATGACGTCAGTGTTTGCAGATTGTGCAACGTCAATTCTTGTCACGTCATGACAAACGAATGGCAATCGCTCGCCAAAATTACCGAGAATTTCTCCCGACAATAGCTTCCACAAAGTGCCAATCAGCTTTGATGTTGTTAGACTTCACTTGCATGGTTAGCCATGGTTGTGGCAACCGAATTGATGCAGCGACTTTCCTCGAAAATTTAGTGGAAAAGTAAACAAGGATCGCAAGCATGCGATGTTTTCTCCATACCGGACCGCTAGCTTTGAGAGCATAGAGACAGGTAGGTATCTTGACAATGTAACATGAGGTACAACTATCAAGTAGCTAAGAGACCCGTGTAGTTGAGCTTGGAATGACAGACAGCACTGAATCAACAGCGCATACCCCAAAGGCAATGCGGAACCTTGGCCGTATTAATATTCAGGTAAATGCTATGCGCTCAAAGGACAAGGAGCTACGTTCTCCAACTCGTACATACGTCAAACATGCCCCCACGATAGGCCCATACGAGTGAATCAATTCTAGCCGGAGTGTCGTCTTGGCACCCATGGTACCTGGGGTTATACAGAAACAAGTTACACGATTGAGAGCGCTTCACATAGAAACAATCGTAGACCACTCGGGACTTTCATGATACACCAGTCACTGCAGCTCATGCGGGCGATTAACATACATACGTCGATGCAGCAAGTATGCATATGCACATGCAGTATCGCTCTAGATCCCTTTTCTTTTTATGCCGGTCACATTTTTTGCATCCCTTGGGGGTGAATCCTTATGATCGTCGAGCCTCGCGAAATGTCGGTTGATTAAGCGAGTCGTCAACCCTTCAGACGGCAATGGCCGCTTCTTAATCAGTCAAAGTGTGAGAAAGTTCCACAACGATAAGAGTGAGGAGGCTTAAAAGGTTAACCATGGAAAGCAGCTCGTTCTGCCAACGCATCACAGGAAACCTGTCAGCTTTGCCAACAGATGGTTGGAGAACAGTCAACTTGGCCGAAGCACCGAAGCCAAGTTTTCTATATAAGCCAAGACCTCAACGGTGGCCTGTTAGTTAGCTGGTCTTATTCCCCTCGTGAGTAATCATATTCCATTACCGCCAAGTACAGTACATAGTGCTTGATACCTTGTGCCTTATAACACAGAGTGCCAGTTTTAGTGTCCTAATTCTGACATAACCGATAGGAAGAAGGATGATCAATATGACTTGAAATAGTCATCAAAAGAGAACTCATACTACCAAACAGACGGTGTCGTTCTATCTATCAAGTTACAGATCCAGAACATAGTGGTCAGCCAATATCGAACCCCCCCTCTGCTACCACTTTGCTACGCATGCGCGTTCTGTAAGCCAACAAGCGCTTGCTCGCTGGATCCGCTATCACCCTGTTCATTCGGAGCCCAACCGATACCGCCGATAGCGATGTCGAGGCGTTAAAGGAGGGAAACGCTAAGCCGTTGTTCGGTGTTTTCTGCTGAGAGTTGAAGTACGGTCACACACTCAGCCACGCAGTCCAAAAGAGGAGAAGCTCGTGTTAATGGCTCCATGTGCAAAAGCGACAGATGCAAAAGGGATGGCTGATCATCGCTTTCCACGGGTTGATGTTTTTAGACCACGGAGGGACATAGGAAGGGGTACCCGTAGGTGAGGGGAACATGAAGTTGTGTGTCTGTACGGAAAGTCACAGTGAACACCAGAGCCACTGGTGTAGCCCATGCCGCTAGGGCGTCCTTGAAGACCGCTATTTCAGTCCCAAAGATACCGACGGGCCCTCCAAAGCTGCAGCTTTCCTCTGGTTCATTCACCACAAGCGGCCTTTGGCCTCGTCCTCCAGAAGACATCAGCGTAGCCGGGTTTTAAAGTGCCCTCGCCTACTGCATTTGCGGTCTGCTGGCTCATGCCCTGTTCCACACTGTCATTCGCGAGTCTTCCAGTTTGCACACTGGCGTCGTATGTATATGTCCGCAGGTTCTACATCTGGCACACTGAACTTTGCGTGGTAATGGTAGGGATCGTTCGGCCCTCACGGGCGTCTCGAAGAAGTAGCAATAAAACATGTGCCATATATGTGTATGACAAACCATGAATATGCCACGAAGGAGAACATATTCTTGATTGATGCTATTTTTGGCCATTCATGGCTTCGGTTTATGTTTCCGTAGTTGGTTCCGTGAATTGTCTTTACAGCGTAAGGACAAACATATTGACGTACGGCGGAGTTTCGTTCGCCCCAAAATCAAGGCAATATTGCTAGTAAGCACTAACTAAAGTACTGCCCATCTTTATTGCCCTGTTTGTTACGAAGCATATTTACCGGGCATATTTTTACGTACATATACCAATATAGGCGGCTCTGCCAAGAAACTGACCGCCAGCAGAATGGATCTAGACCATTGGAGACACTCCGTGTAACCCTGGTTTTATGGCATGTATTGTAGCTTCACTGGGACACTCGGTATTCGTTTTGCTACGCCCGCATGCTTTGATCGAGAGTATTTAGCCACACCTTTCTTTATTTCGTATTGATAGGCATGGCTAGCATTTAGAAGCACTGCAGCACCTATAGGTCTCTGGGGGTAGATCCCCATGCCGGGATCCCCATTTGGGTCACAACAATGCTGTTTTAGGCGACACTGAGGAATGGCAACTTTCTAGTGGATAACCTTATTTGCTGACAGTGGCTTTAAATTTAGAGTTTTTTGGTCAGATCACTAATCTCACTGGACACACTTGATTTGGTGGTGTACACCCTTCAATCCAACCACAATATGACTCGGCGCCCTGGCATTACATGATGTGAAAGAACACTGCCTATCTTGAGCGACCACCATGCTTCAGACTCCACATGACATTGGTGTTGAAAAGCCATTGGAGTCGGCGTTGTAAAGCGCGTTCCAAACAGGCGCTTCTACTCGGTACATAAAAGAGTTGGTTCTCTCACCTCCACGTCCAGTCTATCTTTTCCCTACAAACCTGCTAGTTAAAAATTCACTCTGCCCTGACACATCCTTTCTTTGATATCTGATCTCGCCCTATAATTTCTCTTCTCAATCTCCCATCACCTTGTTAATCATCACGGTCTCCCCATCCACATTCTTCATAGCAAACGCCGTTCTCTTCGCCTCATTGGCTACCGCTATCCCCATCGCTTCACCAGGTGGTACCGCTCTTCAGGAAATCGCTTCACCAGACAGCACTGATATTCAGGACATCGCTTCGCCAGGAAGCACCGATATTCAGGACATTGCCAGTTCTCTGCCTGGTAGCACAACCAGCATGCAAAACTCGGGAACCAACGGGAACGCAAACCCTCAGATACCTAGCTCGGGAGGCAGCGGGAGCGGAAACACCGAGTTAGGTAACTCAGGAGCCAGCGGGAACGCCAACCCTCAGATACCTAGCTCGGGAGGCAGCGGGAGCGGAAACACTGGGTTAGGTTCCAGTGGCTCTGGTTCCACTTAGCTTGGATCCAGTGGTGGTGGTCTTCCCGATCTTAGTAACATTCCTTCGCAAATCTCCGACATCCCCAATGGAAACCAAGCCATGGGAGCTCGTTTTTCATAGAGCCCTAATACATGCGTCTTGAATTTCTACACTTTTGTGCGATTTGTTCTCAGGTTGCTTGGTGTGGAAAGTCAACGGGTCTGTTCGACTTACAACAGTTCTCCCGAGCTTACATGATGTAGTTGGGGAAGCCGTACTACCTACCTAAGACGGTAGCACTAACTTGTGCAGGGGTGACCAGGAGTTCACGGCAATAGGGCTAGTGTCGAGGAAGGTTTCACCAAAAGTTAGTTCTATATCGCTCAATTTGAATTCTTATGATTGATTATACCATTGCATGTGCGTCTATTTGTAGCCTCGGAAGTAAAAGAATCACCGGAATAGACCTGGTTTGTTCAAACTACAGCCAGAACCCATCATCTTTATCACTGGCTTCATTGAATAAGGTGGCTAGCTATGGCCAACAGTTCACAAGCTTGTTACCCATGTGCTAAAGTTGATCTTCGCTAACCCTAGCTACTCGAATCACGTGTAGCACATGTGCACCTTATATACCGTAGATTCTTTCGTCGCTCAGAGACCAGGCTGGCTTGGCCGAGTGGTTAAGGCGATGGTTTTAAGTCACTATACTTGATACACCATTATCTCTACGATGCGCAGGTTCGAACCCTGCAGCCAGCATTTCCTTTTTGTACCGAGCATGCCCCTACATGGGGAAATATGTGCATGTATAAATGGTTGTGAAAAAAACGTGTTCACTGGTGGCCTAGATTGTGAATACAACCTTTTTTTGAAGTGCCACAAAGGAACAGCCTCTCGTTTGTGGGGAATATTGTCTTGGTGGTTGCATTGGATGTGGATGAAGTGCCCGTGGTGAAATCAATAATGTGGGGCTTCTTCAGGAGCGGGGTGTAATTGTGATGGAGCGGATGTCAACGCTCTGAGAGACTTGGAGGCAACGGACGGGTGGCGGGTGGCTTCTGAAAAGTTGGAATCATCATGTAGCCCGCCCACAAAGCTAACGGGCAAGTATTTTATTGTTTCGTATGCATGTATATTATAGAACTACAAGGTCTTTAGCACTCGTCGATGAAATATACAAAGTCTTGAAACGAGTTGTCATTAAGTCCTGCAGATTGTAGGTGCGGCTGATTCTGTCGTTACCAGTAGCAGCTAGGCTTGGCCGTGGTAGACTTATACTACATTCACTCCGAGGGCTTCCAGAATCACTATTAATCACCCCAAAGATACCAAAACATATATATTCATAACCCTCCAACTACTTGTTAATAACGGCCTTGGAAAAGTCCATTTCCGGATGGTCCTTCTGGAACTTCTTCAAAATATCCAACTTCTTCTGCTCATCCGAAGTGGGTAAGCCCTTCTCCTTTTGATTCTGATCATACATCATCTTCTCTACCATCGCCCTAGTATCGCCCGAGAGATCCGACAACTTCGAGGTCTCGGGAGTAATTCTAGTGACGTCAATCTTAGGGGCGTCCGTAGTAACATGAGGCCACCAGCGCATCTTATCAGCCTTGTCAAGGGTAATTTCGACAGATTTGGTTCCGTCTGGAAGAGTATCGAGGGTCCAGGTGGAGTCTTCGGTGAGAATGGAGTGGGGGAATGTTCCCTAGTTTGGTGTGTTAGATGGGTTCTATTGGTAGAGACGGACGACGAACCTTAATCACGGGGTCTTGACCCTTAATTCCGGCGGAAATGGACCCCTTCTGAAGAGACACGACGATATCGCGACCCTTGAGGTTTCCAGGAACGGTAAAAGAGATCGACAGGTCCCCAATAGTCTGGGTCCATTTATACGGGAGAGTCGCCTGTTCGGCTTCCTCCTTGGCCTTAGCCGCAGCAATTTCTTCGGGGGTTTTCACTACGCACGGTTAATACACATATACTTTACAGACTCAAATGACTTACCTTCGGTAGACATTATAAATTATTCTGTATATATGATAAAGAATCACCGTTCCTATGACGTGAGCGGAGGTTGAACGAGGCTGAAATATATGGTGGGGTTGACCCCTGTCGTGTAACACGGACTAACCAATTA
Source organism: Huntiella abstrusa (assembly GCA_025685495.1). Lineage (NCBI taxonomy): Eukaryota > Fungi > Ascomycota > Sordariomycetes > Microascales > Ceratocystidaceae > Huntiella > Huntiella abstrusa. The sequence continues at coordinate 365,606 of JAJNMT010000156.1, read as the reverse complement.
GAGAGCTATCGCCAACTGCTACTCAGCCTTGCGAATTGTTAAACCCACAAGCCCGACGACCAATTCCACGATAACCAAGCCCTCTCAACCCACTAAGAACCATCCAAAACCAAATAACCAAAATGTCTCGACAACCACCCGACGTCCTCCGCAACAGCACCTCCGCCCTCCCCTATTTATCCTCCGACAACCCCGCCGAAGACATCTGCCCCGTCTGCAAAACCTCCCGCTACCTCAACCGCGACCTCGAATTCCTCATAAACCCCGAATGTTACCACCCCATGTGCACCAACTGCGTCAACCGCATCTTCAACGACGGCCCCAACACATGTCCATACGCCGGATGTCCCCGTACTCTGCGCCGCAAAGGCTTCCGTCCCCCATGGTTCAACGATCTCTCTATTGAGCGGGAATGCGACATCCGCAAGCGTGTGGCCGCCGTGTTTAACAGGGTAGCCGAGGACTTTGAAAGTCTCCGGGCCTTCAACGATTATCTGGAGCGGGTAGAGGATCTAACAGCTGATCTAATAAGCGGTCTTGAACCAGCAAGGAAAAAGGCCGAAGCCGAGCTCATCGAATGGGAAACCGCGAATAAAGCCCAAATCGACGCATCCCGCCGTCGCCGCGGCGAAGCCGAAGAACGCGCCCGCCAAGCCATGGCCGCCGAAGCCGAAAAGTCACGAGCCCTCCGGGAATCCCTCGCCATTGCAGACGCCCAGGAGAAACAGGAAGAGAAGAATCTTGTTCAGGAACGACTTGATGCTCTGGCTGCGGGTGACGAAGGACGGGCAGAAGCTGTGCTTAATAAGATCCAATTGAAGAAGCGTGGAAAGGAAACTGGAGTCAAGGCCGCGACGGGTCGTACGTCCCTGTCTATTCGGGGTCTTAAGGAGCGGAAGCTGCGGAGTGCTAGGGAGAGAGAGGAGAGAGAAGGCCCGTATGATCCGTTTGGAGGGACTGATTTGGTGCCGAAACGGTTTAAGATGGCGGAGGGTATGGCGTATCATAATGAGTGGATTAACCGGGCGAGACATAAAGATGAGTGGAGAGTTGGTGGGTATGATGCGGACGAGTACATCAAGCGTGGTTTCTATGAGGCATTTGCCGGATTAGCGGTGTTCATCGATGAAGAACAGGATATCCAAGAGGCTGACGGTCTCGACGTCGACGTAAAAATGGAAGGCATCTCAACATAGCTTGGTAACAATGGTAACGGTATATTAACAGCAAAAAACAAGAAAAAATCATAAATAAACCCCAACTCCTTTTCCCCCATCCATCCACCGGACCGCCTCTACCACTGCTGTCCTTGCTGGCGGGGAAACGCTGGGATAGTAGGAACACTATCCAACCCGCCGCCAATCCACCCCGTATTCTGCGGCATCATCGACTGTCTAAATGGATTTGTGCCCGTAGCCTGCGCCACCAACGGAGCCGGTCCCGTCGCAGCAGAGACAAGAGAGGGCTGCTTAGCAAATGGATTCTTCCCCGTCGCTGAAGGCAAAAGGGGTGCCTGGCCAGGGAAGCCGGGAGACGTCGGACCAGCGCTAGTAGCCGGACGTGCAAACGGGTTCGTTGACCGAGGACTATTAGGACCGCCAGTGTTGGAAGGGAGCATGGACTGGCGGAAGGGATTCGTCCCTGTGGCGGTGGGAACGAGCGGTTGTAGAGTCTGTTGCGGGACGGGCGGCGGTGGCATGAATTGTTGTTGAGAGAATTGTGAAGTACCCTGGGGGATTTGTAGACCGGTTTGTTGGTATTGTTGCTGTTGGGGTTGCTGTTGCGCAAGGGGGGTGAATCCGCCGAAGCCCGCGCCGGTAGCCATGGGCGATTGCATTGGAGCGAAACCCTGTGGAACAGCCGGGGCGGCGGGGAAACCGGCGGCTTGGAAGGGGTTTGTGCTAGCAAGTCCGGTAGGCTGAGATGGGATTTGCTGTTGTTGGAATTGCATTTGCTGGAATTGCATTTGCATTTGTTGCTGCTGCTGCAGTTGTTGTTGCTGTTGCTGCTGCTGTGGTAATTGGAAAGTCTGGCTTGCCTGAGGCGCTGGGGCGTCATCAAACAAATCAATCAAGTTCTGTTCCATCCCCCCAATGACAGGTAACGCCGGAGCAGCAGCAGGTTGAACAGCAGCCTTCTGGGGACCACCCGCAGTCCTTGGTCGGGCAATATCTGGGAATCTCGCAGTCTCGGGAGACCGGCCAGGGGCGGAACTAGTGCCTAGGCCACCACCGCCACCACTCTTTCCGCCGAGTTTCTTGGCTGCTTGCTCGGCAATGTATTGGCGTCTGTGGATCTCGAAATCTGGGTCTTTAACGTAGTCTTCGAGTTGTTTGCCGAGGTTTACAGGGGCGTGTTTTAGCTTGGGAACTTCGACGCGGGTGAGGTGTTCGAATTGGCGGGCTACGGTTAGGTAGTTTACTACAAAGTCTGTTTGGTCGACAAAGGTTGTGTAGATTTCGAGAGCTCTTTCGGCATCGGGTTTGGACATGTTGAAAAAGGTGCCTGGTTATGGTTAGCAGAATACATCAAACAATGCTATGGCAACTTACCCAGGATGTTAATCATCCCCAGGTTAACGGCCTGAAAGATCTTTAAAAGATCCAATACCAACAATCTAAACACTGTGATATTGATCTCGTCATGTTCATCATCCATAACCTGGCACTTCAACAACGCCTGCAACTGCGCCTGAACACACTCTGTCTCTCTCAACAAGCCCTTCTCCACCGTCAGCTTCTCCAAACGACTCTCTGAATCATTAACCCAATCAATCTTTGTATTCCGATAAGCCTTGGCTCTCTCCGAAAGATACCCCGCATATCCACGAATAGTCATAGCATGTGACTGTGCATCGGTATAAGCGCTTATCGCCAGCATATTCCGGTGTTGGCTGAGATAGGCAAGGGTGACGTCGCGCTTGCCATCGCGTATCATGAAGTGGATTGTAATTAGACTCTTGATGACGATTGTCCAGGCGGTTTCGCGCAGTTGAATGGATAAGGTTCGGAAGACCTCGGCCACACCGGCCTCGCCTAGATGCGTGGCGCCGAGGATATGTTCGATGTATTTTGGCTTTGGAGGGGCGGCCTATTGAGAGGGGCTGTTAGTTGTGTATACTTTCCTGCGACGGACGTGTGGTTACCTTGATTTTGGTGGCGCCCTTTACTGATTTTTCATACGAAGACACCATCTTGTCGATAGTTTTAGATATCAATTAAAAAGCTCAGTCGTAAAGAGCGCGATGGAATACCACGTATACTTTGGCGATGGAATGTGGTTTATATATGCGCCTAAACGGCAGGAATGTGAATAACAAATAATAGCGATATCTCGACGTGTCGCAATGATGTAATCGACTCCACCTGACCCGTTCGCGCGCACAATCAACGGCAGAAATCGAAAAAGAAGTCAACGATCTTTTAACCCCGTCAGCAAGGAAGGAGCACCTCTCTTCGCTTGGTTTTTGGTCCTTCCTGTGGTTTAGCTAGAGCCAGGGTATTTTATCAGTCTTGGTCTATTTCAATGGAACAAAGGTCCAATAACCGGGGCGTGAATATGTCAAACAAAGAGGGGAAGGAGCGCAGGAAGCGATGCGACAGAAGATGAGAGATTAAGAAATTGTAGATGTAGAGACGACTTATGACGATGAATCAGCCACGAAGTAATGGGAAAGACCCGGTTGATACGAATCTTGAGCGTAGGTAAGAAACTAAAAATGGTGGTGGTACAGGTCGGTCGGTGCATTGAGGCTTGACAACGACGAACGGGGAGTTTCTATTTGTGGTGATGACAGGGAGGAGCTACAGAGAGAGAGAGAGACCCTAGACAGCTTGACACGGCTCTTCGGGGTCCGAAGAATAGAACGTGTTTTGAGGGGATATATTGAGGAGATTGATCTACGGATATCTCCACTTAGGGAAGCTCTACTGTGTGATTATAGCTGGCTGCGGATCAAGACATTGACAATTCGACATGCGGAAAACCGGCAATTGCCTTGGATTATGCACCGCCTAGATAATGACGACACACAGGCCTATATAGGATGTATTCCAGTCCGTCTGACATGGTCGTAATGACGTTGCAAAGGGAGGAAATGAAGGATTCACGGCGTTTCTTATCGCAATCGATAAGATAAGATTTCAAAAATTCATGATCAACAGGTTTAGCAAATGGCTATATTTCTATCTACCTCGCCATCAACGGGGGCCGTCCATACAGAATAGCACCGCACCGTCTCTGACAAGTGAACAAGCTCGCCACTCGGCAGCCGTCCATATATCGTATATTGAAACCCCGGAAACGACGCATAACTAGTGAAAGTTTCCCGTCACCTCCACTCGTTAAAACCAGATATCCGAAAACATCAGCTTCAACAAGTCCAATTCTTTAAAAGTCAGAGTTGCCTTTCTTCGCGTCCATAGGTAACAAGGTCCATGTGCTGAACGCATAGATCAGAGACCCCTCATTTCGCCCGCCTAAACCACTGAAGCCCGAAGGAGGGTTTTTGACGTTTGAAGATTGGGGGCCTTGTCATCTACTACACCGGCTTCATCATCTGTGTGATGGTTAGTATTTTGTCTTGGAAACGAAAAGAAGAGAAATTGCAAAAGTTGCTACTTACATGTATTTGAATTGGAAGGGATAGAAAAGAAAAGAAAGAAAAACTAAAAAATCAACGCGCCCATTCGCGCCTTTTATGTTCATATCTGCCCCACTATAGACCCGCCAAAACTGCCAGCTGGCATGGACCCTAACCAACCCTGTTGCGAACATGACCTCATGTGAAATCTGCAAGTGAAATGTCTTGTCATGAGATGTATGTCTTGTATCGACATGTCGCAAGTTTTCAAGACAGGTATAATTCGTGGAGGGTTAACCAGGGTGGCTCTAGGTGGCATCCCCCGGGCACCAGCTTTTTCCACGTATGGACGGGCTTCTAAGGATGTTTCTGGGTCTGGTGATAAGTCCATCTTATTGGAAGAGTATAAATCATTGTGTAAGCTTCTTGGTCACATGATAGAATATCCATCTAACACACGTAGTCAATCTTCCCCGCGCGGATAACTTCCGCAAAATCACCCCCGACACCGGGTCCCCCGTGACACTTACCGGGTTCCTAGGGAAACGCCGTGATGTCTCCTCCAAGCTATCCTTTGTCGACCTCACATTGGATTCCACCACGCGGATCTCCGTAGTTTCCAACTCCACCAGTGACGTACACGCTGATTTAAAGAAGACCCCCTCGTATAGTCCTGTGTCAATCACCGGAATGTACATCACCAAGCCCGGCACCACGAAAGCCGAACTCCATCTCCACTCACTAACCTGTCTCAACCCCTTCCCAAAATCCATAATCGTCTCCAAAAACGCCATATACCCTCCCTCCTCCCGGCACCTGCAACTCCGTTTCCAATCACAATATCCCCTCCGTCTCCTTTTCCGCTCCTGGTTGAAAACCCAGTTAGCAAAGGAAGCCGACCAACTTGGGTACACCGACATAGAAACGCCCATGCTCTTCAAATCCACACCCGAAGGAGCCCGGGAATTCCTCGTGCCGACACGCACGAAGGGGAAGGTCTATGCCCTTCCGCAGAGTCCGCAGCAGTATAAACAGGTTCTTATGGCGTCGGGAATCCGTGGGTATCGCCAGTTTGCTAGGTGTTTTAGAGATGAAGATCTTAGAGCGGATAGACAGCCGGAGTTTACGCAGTTTGATTTGGAGAAGAGCTTTGCTAGTGGTGAGGATGTTATGAGGGATGTTGAAGACATGGTTAAGGGAGTTTGGAAGGAGATGAAGAAGGACTTTGGAAGAGTTGATATTGCTGGAGGTTTGGTCCCGGTGAAGAAGGGTAGTGACGTTACGGGTGAAATTCACGATATTGAGGGGTTACCAGAGGAGCCGTTTGTCCGCTTGACATATGAAGAATGTATGTCCTGGTACGGCATCGACAAACCCGACCTACGTATCCCCAACAAAGTAAGTTCAAGAACCCACTTTCCCAAACCACAATCTAACAATCCAGATAACCCGCATCGACAACCTCGTCCACCCCACCTTCTCCTCCATGATCTCCTCACTTCCCACCCCCGCAGTCGACGCTTGGGTTCTCCGGCCCTCGGAAAACTCCGAAGTCGACCCACAATCCTTCATTGTGGAGTTCCTCGAGAGTCTTCCTACGGAATACAAAGAGAACCCTGTTGGTGCGCCCACCGCCATCGTACATAACCCTCGTCTTCCCATGTGCGGGTTCTCCTCTTTCGGACCTGGTGGGTATGACAACGTAGTTGATAACGCGCCCGCGGAGTCCGGCTTAAATGACCTTGAACCCGGCGATATAGTCCTTTTCCAGGCCCGTGAGGACTTGCCATTCCAAGGGGGTTCTACGAAGATGGGTGAGCTACGTCTCCTCCTACACCGATTCGCTGTGTCAAAGGGCCTCATTGAGAAGCCCACAGGATTCAAATTCCTCTGGGTGACACATTTCCCCCTCTTCACTCCTACATCACCCGACTCGGTCCCCGGCGAAGGCCAAGGCGGGTCCTCCGGATTCTCCTCAACTCATCACCCGTTCACCGCCCCCTTGACCGAAGAAGACTTCAAATTACTCTTCACCGACCCACTTTCCGCCAAAGCAGACCACTACGATCTTGTGCTGAACGGGACGGAACTCGGCGGTGGAAGTCGTCGTATCCACGTTTCCGAGATTCAGGAATTCGTCATGCGGGATATCCTACAGATGACACCGCAAGGTATCTCTGAGTTCTCACATCTCCTGGAGGCTCTTAAAGCAGGGTGTCCGCCACATGCCGGTTTCGCTTTTGGCTTCGATAGGTTGACCGCTTTGTTGACTGATACCCCGAGTATCCGAGATGTTATTCCCTTTCCCAAAAATATGAAAGGTGAAGATATGTTTGCTAAGAGTCCCTGTAAGATTACAGATGAACAATTACAAACATATCATCTGGCTAGGAGAAAGTAACTAGGCAGTCTAGAGATTCCAAAGTTGTACGATATTATGTAGTGTAACAATTCGCAGGGTTATATATCCAATAGGGTTAAACGCATTGATAGTTGGGGTTGTAATTTAACAGAATCGCGAGATGCTTGTTGCGTGTGTGAGGTAATTCTGTTTAAACAGTCCATACGAATCGCGTTTTGTCGCATTTATTTCTCTGAATTATATCCCGGGTTTCCCAAACAACCCACCCACCAACGCAACCACAATAAAACGACGCAACCCGCCAAAATGCGCAGCAACCTTCCCACCCTCGCGGCCCTCCTAACCGCCTCAGCCTCCTCCGTGTCCGCGGTTTCCGCCCCAGCCTACCTCCTCCAATCTGCCTCCTTCCCCCACTCCTCTCCCCCGCCGTCTCTCTCGGCGCCGCTCGCCCGACTGATTCTCGACCAACGCCTTGATACACCCAACATCTACCTGTCAGATGTGATCCCCGCGGCCACGCGCGAGTCGTCGATTCAGCGGATTAATGCGTTTGGTCGGCACCCGGCATTGTTTAGTGGAGAGGATGAAAGTGCTGTGAAGCAGTTGGTTGTGTTGGTGGAGGGCGTGGATGAGGACGAGGTTTTGAAAGTACTTGGGGAGCCGGCTTTTGTAGTGGGAGAGGCGCCGGGGAAGGTTGCTAGTGAGGGGTTTTTGAGGGGACATCCGGCTGTGGCGGGGTGTGGATTGCAGGAGACGGTGGATATGGAGAGGGATGAGTGTTGGGAGGGCATGTCTTCGCTTGTACACTTTGATGCTCAAAAGGTGAGTTTCGTGGGTCCCATCTCATGATATCGTAACTAACCAACAACCCTAGGACTCCTCAATCCTCTCAACCATCAGCACCCTCCTGCCCAAACTGACGCACCTCTCTACAACCCACCAAATGGAATCTCTCCTCCTCTTCCTCCCATCGTCATCCTCCCACCCCACAACATGGGACACTCCGGCCTCCGAGCTCCGTCGCCGCCAGTCCATCGAAGCCGTAATGACCGAAGCTCCCCTCTCAACCTCCTCCAACGCCACCGCCCCTCCCACCAGCCCGAACAACGCCGTGCCCGTGTTCATCTCCGGCAAGAACGTCCCCGCATGTTTCGCAGATGAGAACGCTTGCCTTTCGGGAACCAACTCTTGCTCTGGTCATGGCGTTTGCATTAACCGGTGGGCTGGGTCTTCCGCTGATGCTTGCTTCGTCTGTAGTTGTGTTGCTAAGACTTCTACTGGAAGCTCCGCTAGTACTGGCTTCGCTGGCAAAGCCTGTGAGAAAGAAGATTATAGCACGCCGTTTGCTCTGTTTGTTGGATTCTCTGTAGTCATGGTTGGTGTCTTGAGTTTCTCTGTTAGTCTTTTATATTCCATTGGTGAGGAGCCTCTTCCTGGTGTGATTGGTGCCGGCGTGGTCAAGAAGTAAGGTAGATTTTGTTTAAGTGGTATCGTTTGTTGATTGGATGTGAATATATTATCTCTATACTGTCGTTTCATTCATTCGCTAGACTTTCTAACCCCCGTTCACGTTGGGGACCTTCTATCCCGAGGATCCCTTCCCCATTAACCCGCCGTAATGTGTCCGCAAGTTCTTTCCCTACCAGATCCAACTCACTCTGTACCTGTTCTTTCCTTACTTCAATATCACCCTTTTCACGTTTCAACTCGTCAAGTCTCCGTCTCCGCTCCTCCAAAACCCCTCTCATCGTAGCAAGTTTCCCCGCCATCCTCCCCAAAACATCATCAACCGTCGGAACATCCGCCAACTTCCCCGGCACCTTCCTCCGTAACTCCTCCCTATCCTTCTCTGAAATTTCCACTCTCGCCTTTCCAATCCCCGCTCTCGCCTGGCCCGTTTCAAAAGCGATACGTCCTTCCACGTCACTCTCAGAGGACTCACTAGCCTCGGCTACGCGGATTAATTCCTCGATTTCAGCAACCTTCTTCTTGCGTGCTGCTCGTTCGGCTTTGGCGCCGAGAGCTACTGTTCCGTCGTTGGTGAATTCGTCGAATCCTTCGAGAATATGTTCATCTTCTCGGACGAGACGGCCGGCATCTTTTTGGCGGGTGCGTAGTTGGGATAGCATGGAACCGTCGTTGGGTCCTTCGGAGTCGGATAGGTGGATTACGTCGGGGAGATCTTCTGTTTTGGCTGCTAGACGGGCTCGTCGGTCTTTGCGTTCTCGGATCTCATGCTCCGTTAATATCCTTGTTTCCTCGGTCTTTTCCCTTTCTGGTTCTACGATTGTCGCCCCGGCAAGTTCCTCTGGTCCTAGGGACATTTCTATGTCTATATCCTCATTCGTCAGGTCTAGATCCGGCGGTGCACTCTTCATGCTACCCGCTAACTCAGCCAAGACCTCTTTAGAATATCCGCCTGCCTCTTCATGGTCAATTTCGGCCCGGCGCATAGGTAGCTTGTTAAGTGCAATGTTCCTCCTTGACGCGTCGCTTTTCGCAGGCTTTTTTATCACGACTTCCTCTTCATCTGACCCAGCAGCGGCAAACGATATTCGACTCGATTTCCCCTTTTTCTTCCCTTTTGAAGTAGGTTTTATCACGGGGGCTAAATGGTGTTAGTCGTGTCCAAGCATCAAGATGAATCAAACATACCTTCATCAATCTCCATCTCAACGTCATCATCATGAGACACCTTAACGGCACGTGCCTTTCTCTTTGCTGCAAATGTCGACATTTTTGTATCTATAATGAATTATATAAAGTAATCTATCATGTAGTCTTCCAATCGTCGCCCTCATAGACATACCCGTGTATAAGCTTATCTAATCAGCACGTGACCCAAAATTTCCAATCCTGAGCTTCAAGCTACCAACCAGGATATAGCGTCTGCCTTGCGCAACCATTCCTCAGCCTTGTTGAATAATCAGCACAACAACAAAAATGGCACCCGCGCAGCCCGAATTGAAGAAGGTATGAGATGTTTATGAAGAGTGATGATGTACAAGACTAACGAGGTTTATAGTATCTTGACAAGAGACTGTTTGTGCAGCTCAATGGGAGTCGTAAGGTTATTGGCGTTTTGAGAGGTTACGATGTGAGTTTGGATGAAAGACGTTAAGGGAGAACATAGGTTAACTGGTTTGGTCTAGGTCTTTTTGAACATTGTTCTTGATGATGCCTTTGAGGAGAAGGACGGAGGTGCAAAGGTTCCTCTTGGTATGGTGGTATGTATCATGGATTCCATCTACAGATTCAGAAACTAACAGATATAGACTATCCGTGGAAACTCAGTCGTCATGCTGGAAGCCCTGGAACCCATTGGAAGAGACGACCGGAGACAATAAATTAATCATAGACAAACTAGACAGACTGTCTAGTTGAATGTTAGGTGGTGTGATAGAGTTATGATCAAGTTAATACACGTTTTTGCCATTGAATCAGATGAGACATGAGACAAAGTCCATTCATTGTCCGCGCCACTTCTTCATACCACGCTATTGATTTATCGAGACGCACCGAGGCTTACCACCACCTACCTATTTTACCAAGCTCGGACTATTCATTTCACCCGGAAAGCCAAGACGCCCAGCCAAGCGGATAATCGACTAGTATCCGACAAAATCGGATACTCGCCGACAAATCAAACAATCATGAAGATTTCCCCAGGCTTAGTAATCGCACCCTTTCAAATCCGGACCAACAGAACACCGCCGGCCCGGCTCTTTTCGAGGTACCGAAATGGTCTGTGATGCTTCAAAATTTAGACATACCCGACCACCTGATTCACACCTTCTAAATATGTAGGTAGGTCCATGCAACTGACCGACACGATCCCCAAACTGTCCCTGTCAAGAAACTTGCAGTCTGTTTTATCTAGTCCTCCTCCGCACTGACACTACCCACCCACCCTGTGCACAGATCAAAACCCCAACCCTACACCCATTTATATGCGCCAGCCGACGACGCCAGAAAAATCCCGGGACTATCATCTTGTTTTTTTTAAACTACATGCAACTTTCAAAATGACAAACATCCTACGCACATTAATCCCGTCGAAACCACGCAGCTCCGAAGGCTGCTGGACGTGTCGACTACGCAGGAAGAAATGCGACGAACATAGACCGGTTTGCGATAATTGCGCACAGTTGGGAATTCAATGTCTTTACAGCGAGGAGAAGCCGGCTTGGATGGATAATGGAGCTAGACAGGCGGCGAGGGCTGAAGCTGTTAAGAGGGAGGTTAAAGAGCAGGCACGGGTGAGAAGGGAAAGGAGACATCGGACGGGCGTTGGCGAACCGGATCATGATGGGGAGGCCGGGATGACGACGGCGACGGCAACGGCGACGGCAAAGGTGACAAATTCGATACCGGGGCAGAGACAGTTACCGGAGGGTGTGGTTGCTGGACCTATGAATTTCTCATTACCAAGGAATACCAAGTCGGCTCAACTGCAACATACAGAATGTGATCCAACAGACCACTTCGCCACCATGGAGATATCCTCATCATCATCAAGTTCTCCATGTTCCAAAGGCACCCCCACATCCCAAACAACCCAAGCCTCCGAATGTTCCATGTCTCCCACCCCGACGGCTTCAGCTCCAGCTCCAGTGTCCACAGAAGTACCAGTCATGGACGACCAATCAACTTACTACGTGGTAATCTATCTAGACTACGTCTTCCCCTACCTATTCCCTCACTACCGGCCCAAGATCCTCGAAGGCGGTCGTGGCTGGCTTCTAGCATTGTTAAACCATAACAAAGCTCTTTTCCACACCGCCGTCTCCTTCAGTTCCTATCTCTTCACCGCTATATATAACCTAGAGAACCCCGAGGCCCAACCATCTACAAACCATCTCTGGCGCCAACTTCAACAACGACAAGCTCTTGCCTTGCAGGAACTACAAAGTTCCATGTCCGAGTTAACACGGAAAGGGATAGAAGGGAATCTTCACGAGGGCGCACGTGTATTGGAGACGATTCTTCAGTTACTCGTTTTTGACGTGTCGATTGGGAATATGGACCATTGGGCACTCCATTTAGATGCGGCAGTAGCGTTATTCTTACAGATTGTTCCGACGCCTGAGGATTGGCCGACGGTGATTTCCAACCTGGCGAGGAATTTCAACCCGGCGATCCCGCAGAATATCCACCCTATGGGTCCTGATATGACGGCGTTCCGATTCTTCTCGGGGGTGCTTATGTATATTGATATCATGTCATCTACTGTCCTCCCACGACTCCCACGGTTACAATCCTATTGGGGTCGTCTCCTACCCTGTACCACATCTCTAGTCCCTCTCTACTCTGCTCCATCGCCCGTCCACATGGAATCCATAATCGGATGTCAAAACTGGATGTTAAAATACATCGGAGAAATCTCCTCCCTCAACCTCTGGAAACAAGCCCAAATAACCTCCGGCACCCTAAACCCCTCGGAACTTCTCCTCCGCGGCCAAAACATCCAATCCAACATATCCTCCGCCCTTGAACTCCTCGCCCTCGAACCCCCCGAACACACCGAAAACCCCTCCTCAGTCCCCCCACTCGTCATGCCCATCCACCAAGTCGGCTGTCCCCTCGGTCGTCGGAAAGCCCAGGCCTTTGGCGACTTTGGCGGGAAAACGAGAGATTTAATCCCCCTGACGACCCATATTTGGGCTTCCGCGGCTTTGATTTATCTGGATACTGTGTTGTACGGGTGGCTTCCTTCGAGAAGTGAAGTCAAGATTCTGGTGTTACAGACTTTGAATATGCTTGAGGAGTTGCCGAATCCAATGTTCATGCAGAGTGTTGTGTGGCCGTTTTTGGTGGCGGGGGTTATGGCGCCGGCGGAGTTACGTAGTCGGTTCCGGTTGTTAGAGAAGAACGCTGGAGTCATCAAAGTTTCTGAAACGACTCGGAAAGCCGTGTCTATCATGGAAGAACTATGGAAACTTGGAGATTTAGGTGATGAGATGGATATAGCAAAGGCATTTAGAATTCTTGGAGCGCCATTTATGGCCATTTGATTGTTTTACATATATACATGAATAATGAATTAATATCCCAACCTCATCTACTTCGTCGTTTCCTTCTCCTTTGCCGCCTTCTCCGCCTTCTTCGCTTCCTTCTCCAGCCACTTTTTCCGCTTACTCTGTTCCACCGCCGCTGCCCTATTATTCTCCCTCTTTCTCTCCCATCCACTTCTCGTCGTAACAGCCGCACTCTGTCCACCCGTCCGTCTGGCTTCTACACCACGCTCACGTAGTCTCTTCCGTTCATTCTTACCCACATTAGGTAAACTGGCAAGTAACGTCTCCGGAACTCCACGATCTTTACCAGTCCGGCCGGCAAGGTTATCGGATTGGTTGATTACCGTGGCGATGATCTTTACATATGGAATGTCATCTTTCGTCCAGAGAGTCACTGCCCTACCACCTGTGCGACCGGCACGTCCCGTGCGACCGGCTCTGTGGATGTATGTTGCGGGGGTAGTTGGGATATCATAGTTAACAACGGCGTTAATCCCTTTGAAATCAACACCTCTAGCAAGAACATCTGTGGTAATCAAGATCCAAATCTCTCCCGCGCGTACTTGTCTCATGATTGACGCACGCTGTTTATCGGTAAGTCCCGAATGTAACGCCGCAATTCTCGATGATCCACCGGCCGCAAGAGGAATATCATATTTAAGTTCCTCCTGGAGAGCACCCGCACGGTCAATCGATTGGGTAAAGATTAAGAAAGGCGGACGGATATGGATTACATCGTCACCAGGTGGTGGCCGGAGGAGTTGCCGGATGGCGTAGATCTTGCCTAGTTCACTTCCTGTGAAAACTAGGTTATGTTTTATCGTTGGCAGCGCGGTATCTTTTAAGCCGACGACGAGTCTGAGGAGGGTGTTTGGCTGGGATGTTCTCTTTTGGAGAAGACTCTTGATATCCGTTTCGATGGCGGATGAAATGGTTGCAGACCAGAGAGAATGAGTTAACTCTGGGTTAGTGAAATGTGACCAGAGTGATGTAGTTTGTTCATGGAATAGAGGATCCAGTAGAACATCTGCCTCGTCAAGAATAAGAGTGTGTACAGTAGGAAGAGTCCGATGGGGCGTCGTTGACCGGAGATGATTCAACAATGGCATGGGAGTAGTCACCAAGATATCAACCTCGGTGATTTTCTCTTCCTCTTCCTCGTCGTCACTTTCTTCGTCGTCATCTTCATCTTGTTCTTGATCCTCCATGTCATCATCACTCTCTTCAACCATGCCTTCTCCATTAACTCTCATTCCCTTCTGCATCATACCAACTTTAACTCCCGTCCCTTTACACATTTTCCTCCCCTCATTAACAATTTGAAACGCCAATTCCCTCGTTGGCGCCACAATCACAACTCCGACACCAACACCATCACCATCCCCACTCCTTCTCTCCAAAACCCTCTTAACAGCAGGAACCAAAAACGCCACCGTCTTACCACTTCCCGTAGGCGCCACCGTAACCAAATCAATGTCCCCATCAATCTCGCCATCAAGAGCCTTTTCCACCCCCATCAGCAACGGTAACGCCCCCATTTGAACCTCGGTAGGAACTCTGAACCCCTCTTTTTCAAGATTGCCCAGAACCCGCTTATCCAATCCATATCCCCTCAAATCATCGAATCCCACCACCGGCTCCGGGAATAACCTTCTCTCCGCCTTCCGTGCCTTCTTAGTCTTCTCTGATTCCTCCTCCCCGCTCATCATAGTCACCTTCAACTTATGAGCATTAAGTAACTCTCGACACTCAGACTCGCTCAGTCTCTCTCTCTCTTCAACCTCACTTTCCTCGTCCTCCTCCACAACTTCCTCAATAACCTCCTCGACGTCTTCCTTTTCTTCCTCCTCCTTTTCCTTCGCAACCATCTTGAAGAAGTCAAAATCGTCATCGTCTTCTTCGGTCTCCTTTTCAACTTCCTTCTCAATCACATCCTGCACCTTCACCCTCTTGACTTCAACATCAGTCTCCCCATCAGTTTCCTCCTTCTTTCCCCGGCCCTTCCCCCGAGTTCCTCTCTTTCTCTTCTTCACCTGAATCGTAACTCCCTCCGTGTTGAAAATTTGCGGATTCACATTCGTCGCTTCTGACGGAACAACCGTCTTCGTCTTGGTCGCATCACTAGCTGCTAAAGCCGTCTTCGATGGCTTCTTTGCGCCACGGGAAAGAACCCGAAGAATATCCATTGTAATCGTTTGTCGAGTATCAAAAACAAAAAGGCAAAGATAGAGAAAACGCTACTTCTTTTAATCCTTCAAGCGCCGTGTTTTTGTCGAGCTTCACCAAGATTCTAGTCTAAATCTCAGTCGTTCGCTACCCATCTTCGCTCACCTCACCTTAATTATTTTTCTTATCGATAACAACCCAATCCGACAGGGGTCGTTTACATCCTACATCTGCCACCTGCCACCACCCGTCAACTTTAAAAACCTCAATTACATCACATCATCATAACATCACTTTCACATGCACGTAGACAACAGGAATTTCAACGCAAAACGCTCTTCTTATTCATTAATCAAGCACCACACATTTACAGCTGACCGCAGTTGACAATGGTAGGGCGCTTGGAGAACTTGACAGCACCGGAAGCAGAGCCAGTGGCCTCGACAGCCTTGACGACGGCCATGGACTCGGCATCAGCGACCTCGCCGAAGACGACGTGGCGGCCGTTGAGCCACGAGGTGACAACGGTGGTGATGAAGAACTGGGAGCCGTTGGTGTTGGGGCCAGCGTTGGCCATGGACAGAAGACCAGGCTTGGAGTGGTTCAACTTGAAGTTCTCATCAGCGAACTTCTCGCCGTAGATGGACTTGCCACCGGTACCCTGTAATCTGTGTTAGTCTTTAAGAGCTCAAAGCACAAAGCAATCATTGAACCTACGTTGGAGCGGGTGAAGTCACCACCCTGGAGCATGAACTCGGGGATGATGCGGTGGAAAGAAGAACCCTTGTAGCCGAAGCCCTTCTCGCCGGTGCAGAGAGCGCGGAAGTTCTCAACGGTCTTGGGGACAACATCATCGTAGAGGTTGAAGTTGATGCGGCCGGAGAAAGGCTGGGGAGAGCCGGAGGGGCCCTGACCTTCCCACTCGAGATCGAAGAAACTAGATATCCAGACGCGTTAGATTATAAACACAGAGCTTTTTGACATCATTGACAATGAGGCTGGCGCGACAGAGCTCCGAGTCGATCCATTGAGCTCCATCACTAGCTCCAATCATCAACGAATCATCGCCAATGTTACTTACACCTTGACAGTCATGTTTGTGTTGGTGGACGAGAAAAATCTGGGTGATGTCTGAACGCGAGAAGAGAGAAAAGGACGAGAAATCGACGAAGCAGCAAAGCCCATAGAAGTAATCTGGCGGGGTAGGGCCACAGTTTTCAGGAAGGAGGGGCTCATCTGCACGGTGTGGAGTTCAACCCGGTTAGTAACGACCTTACAGCCAATGACAGCTCGGAGCAGGGCATGTCTGCTTCCGAAATGGGGTGGTGGGGTAATGCTAGAGCTCTTCCAGAGAGCTCCGAAGCCCTGTAACCAAAGGGCCAACCACTGTAACTAGAGGAGCTTTGGAATTGACAGAGCCCCCTGTACTCTTAGTGGGGCAGAAGCTTGCTTTGCTTTGCCCTTGCCTGTGAGCTTGAGACGCGGAATAAGGCGAATGCATTCCTTTGGTCCTTTGAAGTTGCTTGCGTGGGATGTTGATTCAAAACGCCCAGAAGCTTCTGTGCTCAAGCTACTGGGCCGCACGCTAGTGGTGGGCGGGCAGTGGGCAAGGCGGCTCTAAAGCTCTGTAACTAACAGAACCCATCTAGCTGTCTAGGGCCATTGCATCACGTCAACTGATGACGTCTTGATGTAAACATCTCAGACAGACGCCTGCCTCTCTTCGCCAGCCGTTATCCGCTCGCCCAGCTTCCTTCTCCAATCTTGGTGAACCAACTAAACTGCGCCATCAGCACCCCTGTCAATGAGGGGCAAAGAGGGGTAATCAACTAATCAACCCTCAAGATAATCGGTACCGCCATCACGACCCCTCTTCCTCCTGCCGCCATGCCGCCAAAGCGCCCTCTATTCCCAACCCGCCTGGAAAAGGGAAAGGATTACGCCGGATGCAGTGGTCAGGGGCGTCCCCAATCCAAGCGAATAGTCCACTCGGAACAATTTGGAAACAAGGCTGTTGTTGTATCTACCAGTATCGTCCAAGGCAAACTGACAACTTGCAAGCCGAAGGGATATAAACCGGGCGGTATAGCGGGGGATCCGAAAAGCTGACGATGTTCATGTGACAGTAGCCCGGGATTGCAACGTGGTGACACCGTTGGTTGCATCTCAGCCGAGAAAGAGACCGTCGGACCTTGTTAACTCCCTCATTTCCCAAACAAGCCACTCGACCATGTCAGGGACCAGCTGCATGTCCTATACCTCGCCATCCTCAGGTATACGAGCTGCATTATCGTCGGACAGCATGTTCGCCGACGTCATTGACCCTAGCGGGGAGCTAATAACCCTATATGCCAGAGCTGGGTAGCTCAAGCTGGCAAGATGAATGGGCGAAAGACGGAGGCGAGACGGATGGGTTTGTTCGCTTGAACGGTGTGATATCAGGACAGTCTGTAACTCTAAGGAACAAACACAACTTCGACGAAACAGTACCAGGGGAACCAGAAACTCTCAAAACTTACCTTGACGGTTGACTGATGGTTGAAGACAATCGATAAGGGTGGTGAAAAGAAAAATCCAAGCTTAGGAAGTAGAAAAATTGATGCATTCATCATGTTCACATAGCAGGGAGCCACCTAGAGTCGCCGCCGAAATTTTCAGGCATCACGTGGAAGCATAATAGGGTTACGATGAGTTGATGATATTCATGTCTACGGTTGATGAAATGTTGATTAAGGCAGTTACCAAGGCTATAGACTTGGAATCGTAGAGCCTAAGGGGTGGAATGACTACCTTGAATGAATTGTCAGGCAGAAAGTAACGATTATCACGCAACTTTGATCAGTACACCTTGGTGAACAAGCTTAGTGACTAGGATATCGCATGTTTCTCCATCACGTGATTTTCAACGACATCTCATCACCACGACTTCAAAGCTTGATTTATACGATACATATAGCACCCTCAAAATGAGTTCCTGGCGTTTAACCACCCGGGTCTTCGGGCGCCCAATCCCAATCCGCCCATTGAGGCCCATCCAGCGGTTCTCCGTCCAGCCTATAAGATACATCAGCCAGCGCCACAAGGAGGAAATCATTGAAGAAGATGACGACGAAGACCTAGATGACGATCTCTACAGAGACATACACAATGAAACATATAAGTGCGACCTTCCAAATATCATGCCAACCCCAGAGAGTGTGGCGATTCTCGGTGGTGGTATCACGGGGCTGAGTACCGCGTTTTTCTTGGCCAAGTTTAACCCGGATATCAAAATTGACTTGTTTGAGAAGAGTAACCGCCTTGGTGGATGGATGCAGACCACGGTGAAGAAGGATTTAGAAAGTGGCCTGCCGATATATCTTGAGAATGGGCCGAAGACGTTACGGAGTCTCGGGACAACGGCTACACGGGCGGACGACTTTATCCTGGCGGATCTGGTAAGTATATACCTCATTTCATGAATACTCATACTAACATACCCAGCTATCCTCTCTCGGTCTGATCCCCGCCGTCGCCACCGCAGGCGCAAAATTCGTCCTTGACCAACGCCCCCCGCTAACCCCCGGCGGCCCCACCGAGAACCACCTTCTGCGCGTGCCACCCCCTCTCGTGGTCAAACAGCTCCTCCACCCCGCCTGGAAAGGCTGGGCCAAATCCGTAGTCATGCTCTGGCTTCTAACACTCAAAGTAAAGCTTGGTTTCGCCAAACCTCCCACGGTAGCTGAAGACATGTCTGTTGCCGCGTGGCTACGGAGTCTGGGGATCGGCAAGGAGAAGGGTGCGCCGATGGCGGAGAGTATGTTGAGTGCCATGGCACATGGGATCTACGGAGGGTCGTTGGAGAATCTGAGTGTTCAGAGTTTCCTGGGGCCGAGGCTGTTTAAGCTTTATCAGGAGGTGTTAGATGAGGGGAATCAGAGAATCCCGGTTATAGAGGCGGTCATTATGGAGGAATTTGGTGACGATGAGGATATTGTTGAGTTTGTCAAGTACATGGGTAACGGCGAGTCACTGATGTTCCCCGGCGGCATGAACACCCTCATCAAAGCTCTCGAAAATGCCCTCAGCAAACAAGAAAACGTCACAATCCACAAGGAGACCGACGTCAAGGCCCTCTACCCATCTGTCACCGGCGAAGGGATAACAATCGAAAGTAAGAAGTCCAACGGTGCCATGACAGAAACCACATACGACCGCGCCGTCTCTACAATCTTCTCCCGCCACCTCTTCAACATTGCCCGACCAGCCTACGATTCTCTCATGCCCGGACTCCCCTCGCTAGAAAAGACCCAAGCCGTCTCTGTCGCCAACATCTCCTTCTACTTCCCCAGTACCCTTCCTCTCCCCGAGAACTACACCGGTGTTCTCCCCCTCCCATCCGTCCCCGGCCCCGTCCTCGGCGTCTTCGTCTCCTCGAATCTTACCGGTCCAACCGTCGCCACCGCGATCCGCCCACACGAAGCTCCCGGGACAGTTCTCCACGTTCTCGTCGGTGGAGCGCATTGGGATGGGCTACCAAAGGATGTTCTCTCATCCCCTGAACACCTCGAGTCCGCAACCGAGACGGCAAAGTCCTTCCTTAAAAAGACCCTCTGTATCTCTGAGACCCCCACCATCACCAACGCCACCATGTCCTTGGAATGTATCCCGCAACACCCCGTCGGTCACCAAGCGACCATGGCGGAGCTCCACAAGGAGTTGACCGAGGTATATGGTAACTATCTTTCCGTCGCTGGAGGAAGTTACACTGGTATCGGTGTTCTGCCTTCCATCTCGGCGGCTCATGGGATTGCGCGGATGTTGACCAGAGATGTGGATCCTGAAGTGTGGAGTCAATATGAGGATATGATCGGATACACCGGGTTAGCCATGTTTGAAGATGGTCTGTATTCGGTCCAAAAGTGGATGGTAATTGGAGATACAGACCTTGAGAACTGGGGAAAACGCACCCGTCTGACGGATCCGAACGAGAGAGATAGAGTCACGGAGAAGTTCGTCCGGATCTTGGAAACATTGCAGCCTAAAGTCAAAGGAGAGTAATATATGTACGATAATGTAGAATATTAATCCGCTACATCTACCCAGAAAAGAACGCCAAAAGAAAACCAAAACGCCAACCACCCAACCATACAAAAATAACCTAATCTCGTGAATCTAAGGCCCCCAAACTACCGCG
The DNA here is from genome assembly GCA_025685495.1 of Huntiella abstrusa. Classification (NCBI taxonomy): domain Eukaryota; kingdom Fungi; phylum Ascomycota; class Sordariomycetes; order Microascales; family Ceratocystidaceae; genus Huntiella; species Huntiella abstrusa. Next base: position 345,303 of record JAJNMT010000156.1, on the reverse strand, counting down.
TCTGCCGCTAGAACCATTTCTCTTATATATTGGACTCCTTTGGTAGTCAGGCCTGTTCCCATGGCCGTCCATCTACCCGCTTCATCACCACGCTCAAACAAGACACGTAATCTAGCTAATAACGCTTCATCCGCTACTTCGGGGTTGACACTTAGTGATTTACCATCCAAGGCGACTCTTTCCAAGACCCACCACATCGCTCCGTTACGAACGCGAGCACGAATGTCGAGACGGATAGGGAACCCGGAGGATAGATGGTAAATCAAACATGAAGCACCCGCAGACAAGTGAAGAGCCCGTACGGCACCTTTTCCTTGACCAATACGTGTCGGCGATGTAGCTACCACCTCGGATATCGCTTCCATAAGAGGAAGTGTCCTTGGCAGCGTCCGAACTAACGTGTATATACCAGCAGGACCATTAGCCAGCCTAGTAAGCATGACACCGACCATTTGGTGTGGATCATGGTCATCTAGGATGGGCACAACACGCTCCGGGTTTGACAAATCGAAGATGACCCTCCATACGTGTCCAGCAAGGTCCCGTGGGGGCGTCACCCCGAACCGGAATAAGCTGCTGGTATATATGAAAGAGACTCTCTGTAAAGAAATCGACTCACACTGAACAGAGGGACCAGCTTGGGCCATGGCATCTAAGAAATGAACCACCCGATTGATAGCCTCAAGTCGTGGTTTAAGAAGCGGGATGAGCGGGGTTCCGACGGCCCGGTGGATGCGAATAGAGAAGGAGCCTGTACGATCATTATAGTACAGATCTCGAGCCATAGTTGGACCCATATTTGTGAACTTTGATTTGTCCAGGACGCGAATAATACAAGAAGAAATCCACGTAGGAGTTTTAACACCGGTGAACGGATCAGTAGTCGTAACATCGTTAAAAACTACCGACACAGCATCATGAGCCCACGGGGTCGTCGAACTAGCAGCAATAGCCTTGGAATCGTCCTCTGCAGTCTTGTCCTTCTTGGCTTCTGATATTCCTTCTGGTGGCACTGACGCTCCGGGAACAACGGAGTGTAAGGAAAGCACATTTGCCGAAACCTCCGGCCCATTAGGTGCCAAGAAATCTGCGGTGGTGCTCCTAGAAAGGGGAATGGAAATATCTGGCATGCCAGAGGCATTGAACACGTTGGCCAAGCCTGACCCAGGAGTGATCGGTATCGGCAAGTTAGTCAGGTCGCTGATCTTGTGATGTACAAATGTCGACAACTTGTTCCAAAACTTCGTAGAGAAATCAGGGTTAAGCGCCGCGAGATCCAATTTGATCGGTCTTTGTCCAACGAACCGATGTGTAGCGTGAGTCTTTGTAGGAGGAGCAACTCTGCAAAGATACCACTCATCTCCCTCTGGTCGGATACACATGATGAGTAGCCAATTCGGCATCATGTCCTTCCGTTGTAATCTAAAATGCCAGAACATGGGATCGCGAATCTGTAAATGCGCTTTAACTTCATCTTTGGCCAGTCCCTTGAAGCATATCCACCCGGTACCTCTACTCTTGCGCGAACACTCATCAAATACGAACGAGCAACGCATATTGCCCAGAAGATTCGCTGCGTCATGTGCTGGGTCTGCAGAACTGTTGAAGCTATTCTCTGCATGTAGAGAAGGCTTAGAGTGTGAACTGAGTTTAAACTCGCCAGTGAGAGGTTCGATCCGAATTTCCACAATCTCTGTATCAGAGCATTGAATCTTGAGAAATGACTTGGCGGGATTCTCCGAGTCAATATGTACCTTGAGAGCCGCCGCGCCAGAACTATATCGATGGTGTCGAGAAATACTCCGCATCATCATCTTGAGAATCCACTCAATGTGCATACTAATGGCCTTAGTAACAAGCTTTTCACAGCTCAAGTTACTAGTGTCGAATGGGATGTTGTGCTTAACAACCTGTCTTCCATCACGGAACCACTGAGCAATGAGTTTCGTAGTAGTCTTCGGATTCCTCCATCCCGGAGCAACCTGTGAATCCACACCAACAATAATCCAATGTTTTGCGCCGTTCGGTCCCAGTCGTTTAGGCCAGTACTGCAGAGAAATCGCACGGTCCAGACTCTCCACGGAAAGCGCACCAACCCACGATGTCCGTCCAAGTTCGATAGCCTGGTGTCTCAACGAGGCAATCTTATGAGTCAACGAATACTCGTGCAGAACATTGTAACAACCCGTCAAATTCTCTCTGGCTAACGCATCGTTGACAATTCCCTCCATAATATTCCGCTGGCGCACTGAAATATCCTTTGGCGCAGGCTGACATTTAAAGCGGAAGTCGACGAACCAAAATTGCTTTGTGAAATCCTCATCGCCAATTGTGAGTTCAACTTCAAATTCACCCTCCACGCCAAGCACCACCCGGCCGTCTCGAATCGTGTAATCGCGGAACTGAACGGGAATATTGTCGTAGTCGTCAACATTCAATCTGATCGACAGCAAAGTATTGATATCGTCGATCCATTTGATGATTTCCTCTTTGGTCATAGGTTTTGGTTCAATATAGTTAAACTACAACGGTTAGTCGTGAACCCTCGAAACAAACCAACTATAATACTCACATCTGGCATAAATGAACCATCTCCAGTAGCCAAGACATGCAGCGCAGTCTTCAAATCAGGACTCGGCACCCGCGCAAACGACAACTGTCTCTTCACATCCATCATGTTCAAAAGCAAAGAATCGTAGGCTCCTTGTTGGTGCATTAAATGGGTTCGCAAGTCAATCAACTTGCTGACCTCTTGTGAATCTTTAGTCCAGTCCGTGATGACAGCTGCCTTGATCCACTTGCCGTGAAGCATCTGAATTGTCTGGTTAAGTTGGACTTTCCTCGCTACAGACTCATTGGACTGGTCGTATTCGTCCACTGCCTTGAGGTTCCCATTGCTCGCTTCATTTCCATTTGCCAACGCATGTGGTGATGGCATCGGCATATTCGCAATGCGCTCCAACGTCTCAAACAACTGGTTATGCGTCATCTGAGCCAATCTCGAAATCAACTTCGCCAGTGGAATGAAACCCTCCGAAATATGGACGATTTCCGGTGGCAAATTGTTGCTTCTTATAGGCAAATTCATTTGCACGCCTCCACCGTTAACCTGACCATTCTGTGGTTGCTTTGTCACGACCCCATCTCCATTCGCAGAATGACCATTCTGCTCCATGGTGATCGCACTCGGCATCTCTATCGCGACAATCTTCAATCAAGGCTCCCCCCTCCTCCGATGATACACGGCTCGCTGTTTTCTAAACCTATAGACGCGGGTAACCCGGTGGAGAGGCGAACTTGTTCGTGTCGGGTGTATTGGAATCGAGGCTGTCGAGCTGTTCTGTCGAGCTGTCGCTTTGAAAAGTCGCTGATGCAAGAAACAATGAGTGGAGCGAAAAAGACCTGGAAACACCAGATTGGTTGAATCCAACTGATTTCAACAAGACGAATAAAAAAGGACAAGATTCACCCTTCAACAAACTGATCGCAAAATACGCCGTTTTTTTTACTTCAAGCTATTAAATCTGTGTCTGTGTCTCGTGCGTTTTTCTGACAATCGGCTGGCCGCGTAAATGAAGCAAACCCAGGAAAGAGGGAAAAAAGGTCAAAGGAGAGTTGATCGCAGAACTACAAATTGATATTGATGATTGTTTGGTGTAGGAATCGCGGCCTTCTTTAGAAAGCTGGTAAAATGTGAAAAAAATTAGGTAGACACTTTTTGGTCAGCCTTTTCCTCAAATTCAATGAAATGCTACCAACTAAAGAAACTGCCCGGTTCCCTGACGCTGGTCCCTTTGGATGCTTGCTTCTGCGTCTTATCGATAATCTAAAACATATCCCAGAACCACTTTGCGCGACTCTTGACCGAACTACTATCGTCACCAAATCACGTGTCATTTTAAACATCCTGTACATTTATAACCCTAAGACTCAAAAACGTTCATATCAATTTCATTACATGTTTCCATCGACCTTTTAGTCGTTTTCTTTCTCATAAGGTCCACCTCATGCTACCACTTTTGCCCTCTTTACTCTTATTCCCCACCACCAGATTTACCAGAGCGATTGACTTGGTTAGTAAACTGATATTCCTATCCTTCTTTCCGCCTTTACAGCTTGCGGGGGAGCGCAGAAGTCGTAGGCCACTGGTAACCCGCAGCATCGCTGAACCGGTAACCGTACGAAGCAGTGAAGTCGTCCAGCACAGCCGGACCACGCGAGCCGTAGGGGTACTCCATGGGGATAATCTCCTTGTTGTCCTCAAGGTAGTGAAGGAGAGGAGTGAAGATTCTCCACGAAGCGTCCAGCTCGTCATCACGCACAAAGTTGGAGTGATCGCCCTTGAGGCAGTCCAGAATGAGAGACTCGTAAGCCTCGGGGATCTTGAGATCCGAGAACCGCCGGCGGTAGGTCAGATCCAGCTCCGTCACAACAGTCTGCATGCTGAGACCGGGCAGCTTCGAGTTCATCTTGATGTATACGGACTCGTTAGGCTGAATGCGGATAACCAGCTCGTTGCGGGGAATGTCCTTGAAAATACCAGAAGTCACGTCCTTGAACTGAATGCGCACTTCCGTCTTCTGCTCGTTGAGGGCCTTACCGGCCTTAATGATGAAAGGAACACCGTCCCATCTCTCGTTCTTAATGTAAGCAACAAGCGCGGCGAAGGTGGGGCAGCGGGAGTCTCTGGGCACAGTGTCATCCTCCTTGTACGACGGCTTGCTGCCATCGAGCGAGCGGCCGTACTGACCAATAATAACGTTCTTAGGCTCAATAGCGGGCATGGCACGCAGAACGCGAACCTTCTCGTCACGAACATCCTCAGCCGAGAAAGAGATGGGACGCTCCATAGCAAGAAGAGTCAAAACCTGAAGCAAGTGGTTCTGCATGACATCACGGATGATACCGAACTCATCAAAGTAACCACCACGACCTTCCGTACCAATGGGCTCCTTGAAGGTGATCTGAACACTGTCGATGTGGTGGCGGTTCCAGGTGGCACCAAGGAAAGAGTTACCAAATCTGAGAATGAGGATGTTCTTGACCATCTCCTTACCGAGGTAGTGGTCGATACGGAAAAGCTCGTCCTCAGTCCAGTCGGGCTCCAGAGACTTCTGCAGCTCACGGGAGCTGGCAAGATCCTTACCGAACGGCTTCTCAACCTGTAGTTTCCATTGTATTAGTACCAACAGTGTGTTATGCATGTACCCTCCTGAAACCTAAACTTACAATAACACGGGCGTAACCGTTCTTGGGGTAGCAGCAGCGCTTCAGGTGCTGTGACACAATGGTGAAAACACTGGGAGGGAGAGCCATGTAGAACAGGCGGTGGGTCTCAGTCTGGCCATCCTCAATCTTCTCCAAGGCAGCGGTAAGACCAAGGAAGGACTCGTCCTTGTCGTACTGGCCAGAAACGTAGGTGCAAAGCTTGCAGAAGTCGTCAAGCTGCTGCTCAATCTCTGGGGTCGGGGTCTTCATGTAGGTGCGGATGCGACGAATGTAGTCGTCGTGGTCCATCTTGGTTCTGGCATAACCGACAATCTTGATGCCCTTGGGCAGGAACTGGTTGCGGTACTGTAGGAAGAGAGGGCAGCGAGTGTCAGTAGTCGTTCCAACTTTGATATGCCGGTCTTAATGAAATGCGCATGGTTTTAGGGTTGAGTGGGGTTGTTGATGGACCATGGTATCTTGTTGAAATTTGACCAGGCCGGCCACCCCAACGAGAATGACGACATGGCAAGGATTTGACGGAAAAAAAGCGCCTTTGTCTGCAGCGCTTCAATTGTATCGGCGGGGTGTAAAATCATCACGAGTCTGAGGGGAATTTCTTACCAGACCGAAGAGAGCGGGGTACTAGAGTAGTGAGACATCGTAGGTTAGCACTTGTTTAAGCTTGACAGAACAAAAGCCGATGGCGGAATAGCGTATTCCAGCAGGAATTGGGATGAAGCTTACAGTCTTCTTCTTGGCGAGATCACCAGAAGCACCAAGGACGACAATGACAGTGTTGTCCTTGAACTGGATGGCACTGTTGAATTGGATGGTTAGCTATCACAGCTTCCCCAACTGCGCTGAGCTATTTTGATCGGCGGCTTTTCAATGGCGCTCGGAGGTCCGGCGGGTTCTAATCCGTAGGAAGCGCAAACATGAAAAAAGTGAATGTTGCTGTTGCGACAAGGTCATGCTGATGAGTTTTTTCCATGTAACTATCATGATTGTAGAAAACAGTCATGAAAGACTCGAAAACAATCATTACATCAACATCGCGCCTCTGAGCTATCCAAGTATCGCCAGCCAAGATTGTGAACTAATGAAGAGAAGGCAAGACATACGCGGGGTCGTTCATGTGGCCAGCCATTGTGACGGTATTCTGCTGTTATGACAAACGGTGTGTAAAGTAAAGACAATAAACAAGAAGAAGAGTTATCTACGAAAGAATTAGAGCAACTCGAAATCACGATAACTCAATATCAAAAAGGTCGATAAAGAAAAAGAAGAGAAATCAAAAGACCAGAGACGGGAAACGGAGCCGTAGACTTTGAATAGCGCGGCTATAATTGATTTTATTTTGGCCAACAGAGAGCTATGGGTGGCAGCGGCAGCGGCGAAGAAAGGGTTGTCCCAGAAGGAAGGAAGCAAGCAACGTGCGGGGAGCTAGAAGCAGAAACTGAGAGCTTTCGGTAACTGGAGTCTGAGCTTGGCGGGGGTGCAAATCAACAAAACAGAAAGTCAAAGGGGTGTGACAAATAAGGCCTGGCTGGTAGCTACTGTTTTTAATATCCACTGGTAATGTATATATATACAGAGATCACGATATCATGGTGTGGTACAGACATGACGGCCTTCTCCAATTTGTTGCGGGATGATAAAGTACTGGCTTTTGAGACGTCCGCTAAATAGGATTCCTACGAGACATGGTCCTGGGTGATGGCGTACCTTCTCCAGGCCCCGCTGACGGAATCATGGTCGGAGCGGACAAGGAGGACAAGCTACGGTAATAAGCCAAGACGCACGGAGAGTCCAATCTGTTTGTAAGCGGATACACCATTTTCCGTAAGCGAACATCATCTGTAAGCGGAAGACCACCTGAATCAACAACGTTCTAGATTTTGGCCTGCCAACAAGCAAGCTACCAAGACAACCCCGCTGCATCTATGTAACAATGTTTGCGCCTGCCACCCATCATTCTACAGCGGCGCAACCAACTCCGCATTTTGGCCATGCCCAAATCCATGTTCGCCCAGGCCACTTTAGCTGACGCCCCTGTCCCCCCTCCTCGTCAACCGTCGTCAAACGCCAGAAGCCGAGGCGTACGGACCAGAAAAACACCTCCCGTCGCAGACCAACAACCACGAATTTGACCTCGGCCAACAGCGGGGCAACTCCGAGGTTTATCAGTCTGTCCACCTTGTTTCACCGTCCGCGCCTTCACGGTGGGGGCAGGATGGTTTTTTTTCGTCTTGTTAGCCTAGGGCCTGGGCCACGTTTATCTGTAATGACTGCTGTGTTGTCTGCTTGTTTCCTTGCGTCACGGGGCCGAGTAAGGTCGAGGAAGGCTACGTCAGAGAGCCGCTGCATATGTCCCCGGCCGCGGGATCCTGTGACCACCATCCTTTTCTCTTCCCTATCCTTTTTGCATAATGAAAGCTTCAGTATATCCACCCTACAACGTGGACACCGACCTTCCCAATCAAGAACCCACCAAACCTTGTCCTAGAAAGCGAAAGAGCAAAACCCAAACTAAATCCCAACTCCGGTCTCGAACCGAACCCCAGACTACTAAGCTTTATAAAGCATGGCAACAGCAACAAATTCGCTCTTCACCCCGGCGGCGGCAGCGGAGAGCTTGCTGAATAATCGGGCAAACATGACGTTATCACGGTAGCCTGTACGTAGAAGCTCGGAAGCCGAAATGACACCCTACGGATAACCCCCCATGTCCCCCGTGTTACAAAAAGCATGAAATGTCCGCAGGTCATCAGACACTGAGCCATGAGATTTCAAATCACCGGCCATGCATGCATTGTTGTATCCATGGCCAATTCCAGCGTATCCACGACGCCCCGGATTTTAGCTAATCGCCGCCAAAATCGCCACACAAAGCAAGTCTACAGAACCCACTGACATGACATGCCCATTGCTCGTCCCAGCGGTCATCCACCTAGGTCAATCGCCGGAGAATCATATTTCCGCTATAAACCAGGCACATCACCGCTGAAGCGTTTTACGCCTCCGCTATCGTGGCGTACAATCTGATCATGTCGTGCCGAATTCCAGTCTGGCAGCGCCCACGGGCAGTCTACGTCGTATTGCTGGAATATTGACGGCCTTCTAGGATTTTCCATGACTTGTCGATATTCAAGCCCTCGCGAATTCGGCACTAACGCTCCGATCATATAAGCAGTGAGACGTGAGTGGTGTACTCACCAGAGCATATAAATATAAACTTACTCATCCAAATATTACCCAAAACGGCCATTGATCTGGGCGCAAAGACCGGTGCCGCAGAGTCAACTTGAGCCTCCGGTTTTGCGAATGCATGAGCATCCTTGAAGAGGGGCACACGAACGCTTTGAACGCCTCCGCTCAGTTCGGCTTGGTGGACCTCCGACAGCTTGTTCGTCTTTTCTTGCCCATGTGTAACGAACGGAAGGTCAGTCCGATAGACGAAGACCGAGGCTGTTTTGGACACTGATTGCGTATTTGTGCGGCGACGGTGATTCCAATAAATCAGGTTTCATCTCGAATTTTGAAAGTTATTGCCTATATCAGCTTCACAAGTCCCATTGAGACCCTGCCTCTCTAAACCCGCCCATGAAGTCAGCCAAAACATCACAGGATTGAGCATCTACCAGCGCCACAATCTAATGTGGCGTCGACCGTGGCGCACATCAGCCCCACTTATCTTATCCGACCGCACCCACCAAAATCCACATGCTAAAATACCAGTAACACGTGACATTTACCCTAGATAGCGGGTCCAAAATTTTAGTGGACAATCCTCGAGCGGTGACCATCTCTAACATAGACATCGCCAAAATAGACGTTGTCAGTCAACACAACCGGACTTTCTTTTCGTCAATTTCGTTTGGAAGGATCATATAATCAAAATGCCTTCGGCTGCCGGTCACAGATGTGAGTATTGATATGGAGATGATGGTCATGATGAGGGGGTCCATTTGCGAAGTTGTTGAGGGGTCTGATGATGACGGTGTTGCGATTGGTTTGCGACGGAATGGTGATTTCGCAGAGGGGTATCTTGGGACTTTGACGATTCGCAAATGAGATGGCCCGGGGACATGACTGTATTGTGTTTGAGAAATAGTCGCTAACAATTTCACAGTATACGTTAAGTAAGTTGAAGACACTTTAATGGACGGAACCAATCGAGATCGAGATCGAAACGACTACTCAACCGACAACATCACCCATCTACAACACCTCGCCAAACACACCAGCAACCCAACCAACAAGATCTCGATCGCCAACCCCACCAACAACCAACCTCCCATCAGAACAAAACTAACCTCATCTCAATAGGGCTCGCCACCTGAGCTACCAGCGCTCTCGGCACAACACCAACCCTGGTACCTCTCTGGTCCAGATCGAGGGTGTTGAGAACACCGACGCTGCCAAGTGAGTCCTCCTCGCCAGAGGCAAGGCAGTATAGTGTGTGTCGCGGCCGCCCCCGTTGCACCCAAGGCTATCACGGGTCTCCGACGCAACAAAGGCTCCTCCCCCGCCGACACACACATCTACACGCCCCTCTAAGCTCCCCCAGCCCATGTAAAACTATACCATTCCTTCCCAGTAAACTAACCTAATCTTCCCTCCCCCCTCTCCAGCTTCTACCTCGGCAAGAAGGTCGCCTACGTCTACCGTGGCCACAAGGAGATCCGCGGCAGCAAGATCCGCGTCATCTGGGGCAAGGTCACCCGCACCCACGGCAACTCTGGTGTCGTCCGTGCCAAGTTCGACCACCCTCTTCCCGCCAAGTCGTTCGGTGCCTCGCTCCGCGTCATGCTGTACCCCTCTTCGATATAAACTCTCGACCAGTTGAGTAATAATCGACGAGACTAAAAAGCATTTAAAATTCCCAGAATGAAATGAAACAAAAAAGAAATTGGGATTTCTCAGTCTTGATGGTGTTGTTATTGTGATTTTGAAATGTTGCAGTGATAGCTGGGATGATGGAGTTGGCTGTTTGATCCAATAAACGATTTCGCTCACATTGTCTTTGGATGTTTCCTTGTGATTGTGATGTCTTGATGTATCCCATTGTCAAACGTATTGTGTTCATGTCATTCAATTTTCGGTCCAAAAAGTCAAAAGGTAACTTGTCAGAAGGCCCAACCAGGATTCGAACCTGGGCTTACGGAATCAGAATCCGACGTCCTAACCAACTAGACTATTGGGCCATTTGTTGTTGACGATATCTCCTTGTCACTATCCAAATACGCACGTCATCTGCGTCCGAAATCGGTGATACAAGGATGGTGTCACAAGTATCACAAGACAACCACAACTTCAACAACGTACATATACAAAACGAAAAAATCAGAAAGTCTATTATACCCAATCTATATGCAAACAAAAAGAAACCCCCCTCACTCCTCTACAATGCCCTCCTCAATAGTAACTTCCTCCCGTCTCTCCATCATCTCTCTAACAGCATTCCTCATATCTGCTTCACCATCGCCACTTTCCATACCGGTAACTTTATCAGCCAACTCAATCTTCTTCATACAAGTAGCGTAAATGAGTTCTTCGACGGTTCCCTTGGCAATTAACCTCACAATCTCGACTTCCCTTTTCTGGCCCAGTCTATGCGCGCGGTTCTCGGCTTGCTTGTCGTCTTGGGGGTTACTTGACATGTCGAAGATGACAACCTTGTTGGCAGCAGTCAAGTTGATTCCGGTACCACCGGCCCCGGTTGTTAACAGGAAGACTGGAATTGACGGATCATTCTGGAACCGGTTGATCTCGGATTGACGGGCAGAGACGGCGCTAGCACCAGTTAATGTACAGTGAGAAATCGAGTTCTTGGTAAGAACGAAAGAAAGAATCTCAATAACGAGTGAGAACTTTGAGAAGACAAGCACACGATCACCGTTTTTCTGGTAGGTGTCGATTAGAGAAAGTAGAGTCTGGACCTTTCCAGAGTCATTCCAAGAGTCGGCCGGGATATCAAACTTGGACAAAAGACGAGGAAAGTCAGAACAATACAGATGAAGAGAGAAATCCGAACGGCCAAGAAGATCATTGTGTAAAAGAGGGAACTTGCTTTCGGACAGATCCAGCTCTTTATGGTCCACCTTGTTGTACAAGATAGTAGCCATCTCCTTAACCTTCTGATCATCAAAGTGCTGTCTGAACAACTGTGGATGAAGAGCAGCCTTCTTCAACTGGATCCACACATTATTCATATCGTTTTCTCTCGCGCCAGCCTTCTTAGCAGCCTTCGCCGCCTTCTTTGCAGCTACGACCTTATCTTCACTGTCACCTTCAGCTCTGAAAAGTGACTCGTACTTGTCATATAGTGCGCGTTGTCGTGGCGGCAACTCACAGTGAATGATGCGCTGAATCTTCTTAGGGAGGTTCTGGCCAACATGAGCTTTGAGGCGTTGGAGAATGAATGGCTCCAGAATAGAGCGAGCGCGGTTCACACGTTCACCATACAAAAGAGCAGTGTTGGCCAAGTTCTTGGAGTGAATCTTGTGATCAAACACATACTGGATATGTTCCATCTCATGAGCGAACAGCTTGGGATCAACAAAGTTCAGAAGCGAGATCATCTCCATCAGATGATTCTGTATGGGCGTTCCAGAAAGCAAAAGACGCCAGTGAACACGAAGACGAGCCAGACGCTGGTACTGTTGTGTCATGGGATTCTTCAAAACCTGACCCTCGTCAAAGATTGCATGTTGAACATGCAGATGGTTCATGTTGTTGATATCAGCTTGAGTTCCCATCTGAGTGTAAGAAGTAAGCACGACGTGGGGGACAATTTCATCCTCGACAAGCTCATCGGCAATCTGATTCCGTATATCCTGAGTACCACTGTACTTGACAATAGAAAGGTGTGGGGCAAATTTGCTAAACTCATTGACCCAGTTGTCAAGAGTTGATGGTGGGACAACAATCAAGTTGGGAAATGGCATATCCGTATATAAACCATCATCGTAATCTTGAACCATCCTGCACATAAGACCAATGACCTGGCAGGTCTTTCCCAACCCCATATCATCAGCCAGAATACCACCAAAGCGTTTCCGGCAAAGCAAACTCATCCAGTTGACACCAAAGATCTGGTAGTCATGCATTGGGAACTCAGGGTTCATATCAGCTGGCTGACCACTACGCCAGTAGGCACTATGCTTGGTACCACTCTGGTTCTTCTTTTGTGAACCAACACTGTCGACAGCCCAAGAGGATAACTCCTGCTCAATGATCTTGGCACGACGATCACTCTCACGGACAACATTGTCCACAGCATTAATAGCCTTAGTGAAAGAGGAAACCTTCTGAACGATTCCCTCACCAATGTTAACATCCTGCAAGCGGCCACGAACCTTCTTCTCAATGCTAGTCCGCTCAATCTGGTAAACAGAACGGAACGGACGCTTAGCAATGAGTGCCTGCAAAATATCCTGCTTCTCACCAGTAAGAGCAGCCAAGTCTCCAATCTCAATCTTGTTGAGCGTATCAACAATCCGATTTCCAGTGTCAGGCTCCGGCGAAGAATGTCTCTCAACAAAGACATCATCATTGGCCAGTTCATCCTCGTCATCATCATCAATATCAATGATAATCTGAGCCTTGTCAGCCGTCACACGCTTAGGCTCCGGCTGCCAATCGCCTTCAGATTCTTCTCCGTCACTCTTAGCGCCCCCGGCACCAACACTCTCCTCATCACTGTCGACAGGACGTGGCTGTCTACCCTGTACAAGACGTCTCCGGCGTTTTGGTCTCTCTGGACTGGGCTCTTCGGTATCTGAGGGGATCGTGATTGCGGCGTGGGTTGCAGGTTTAGACCGAACATTCGTGGGGGCAGGTGCATTGCTATGTACGGAGGCGGTACCCGATCTAGGGGATGGCGGCACATATTTGTAAGACGAGATATCGAGCTGAGCTAAGCCGGCTCTAGACTTTGCGGGGCGGGAAACCTCCTCTTCTGGTGGGGTATATGGCTTCCTCTTTTTGGAACCAAAAGACGTAGCGTGGATAGCACCACGATTCTCCTGGTCACTCTCATCACTAAGATCCAAGAGATCAAATGTTCTCTTCTTCGCACTAACAGGCAATGGTGGAGCCCGTTGTGCAGAGCCGTTCACAGCCGTCGACTTAAAGAAGCTGGAAATCATGCCTTGTCTCGTAGGTGCGTTCTTTGAAGGTTGTGGTAGAACTGGAGAAATTGGTGGAGGCGAAGAACACGGGACTTCAATAGTGAGTCTCCTCGCAGGCGAAGAGATTGTAGATTCCTCTTGTGTCGATTTCTGTGTATTCTCCTTACTAGAATTCCTAGAAGACCGAACGACGCGTGAAGGCAACGGTTGTGTCGGGATAAGCGGAGATGAACAGGGAATTGTAGCGTCGAGTGGTAGTGTAGGAACAAGGTCACTATCGTCGTCGATATCCGAACTATCAGCTATAAAGTCACCAAGTCGATCGTGTGAACGTCGTGAAACCCGTGTTTGGGATTGTGTAGATTGTTTTGGTTGTGGTTGACTGCTGTCGAGAACTGAAGGACGAGCGCGTATGCGTGATGAAAGAGAATTCTTGGGGGCCATTCTTGAAAAACAAGGCTATGGAATTTTATAGCAGGTCGGTGGGTGAAGGGGGAGATTTTGTCTTTGACTGGATTGGATGGTGCCAAAATAGAGTTTTTTTTTCGGTAAGTAAACAAAGCGTGAAATTGGCTATGGATCCACGACAACGGATAAAGTCAGAAGGGTTTAGAGAAAAAAAAAGAAAGGGTAAAGAACAGACAAAATACTCGACAAGAAGCCTCAAAACGTTTCCCACGATTCCTAAACCAACGAAATCCCGTAATTCCCAAATTCAATCCAACATGAACAAACTCCAAAATCACAACACACGCAAAATCACCCTACCCTGGCCCGTGTCATCCGTTCATGCAGTTACCATAACCTCCCGGCCCAACCGGTCCCCAAACGGCTCCATAATCCGCACCGTCGCAGACCAGGGGGAGGGGGGGTCCTAAATTGAAAGTCCCCTATCACCAGTATCCCAAGCTTATCACCGCGTCCGATAAAAAACGTGCACCCGGATCCTCCATCGCGGTGTCACGTGCGTGGGGTTGTTGGGTTTGTAATATAGCCGTTTTAGGAAGGGGAGGCGGGAACAGGTGTACATACATAGATGCATTTACAGAAAGTATAATGTGACGAGGCACTCGTTCATCTCATGATAGTGACATTTACAGGATATTGAAAATGGCTACTCGACGGAATATATCAGAAAAGGCGGAGAGACCGCCAACGATTGCGGAAATCAAGGCGGATAAGAACTCGGATATCACACCGGTGGTTCCTAGGTATGTCTAGTCTCTTCGGGCGACTAACCTCCGGAGTTCCCCGTACCGTGACATGGAAATTGACATCTACTAGGGACGTTATCCTCAAGCTTCTCGCATTCACTTTCGCCATGATTGTCCTTCCAATTGGATCTTACTTTGCTACCGTTGACGTTGTTTTCAAAGGTACCGTCACATCTCTGGTCCGGTTCGTCACCGTAACTAACACATATAGGAAACTCCTCTATGGCCGGAGGTCTTGCTGCTGTCATCGCCAACGTAGTCCTCGTAGCCTACGTAATCGTCGCTATGCGCGAAGATCAATCCGACACTATCAACCCCAAGAAGACACAGTAACCTCCTTAATTCATAATCACATAATAATCACAATGAATCCCAATAAAATGTGTGACAAATATTCATCATTTTGAAGCAAGATGCTACTACGGAAATCCAGTCCGCTCTTGGACCATCCTACTCTACCCCATTTGATATAAACAAAAGAAAATGAAGACCAAAGGAACGTAACAACCCAAATGTAACCGAAACCGCCCCCAAAACAAAAAGAAAACTCCAGGCACCGGATAATAGCAGATCCGTCACCCGACGGCCCGTCACATGAAAAAAGGAATGAAAAACCGGAAACCCAAAACCAATGAGAAAAATACAACTCAAGCCAACCCAAGAGAACAAAGGGAAAAAAGACAAAGCAACCTATGGCACAAAGCCTAGTCTAAGCGTCCGCTCCTCTATTTGCGGAACTTCTTCTTGAACCAGCTCTTGCGCTTCTCCTCCGGTGGCGCAACAGCAGTCGGCCGAGAAGCCGGTGTCGCGGCCGCCATGGAAGGAGCTGTGCTGTAGTTGGCGGGGGTACCATCAAGACCATCATCACCGGAGCCAGAGGTCTGGAAAGAGTTGGGCTGGTTACGGGGACGGTTCATCGGCGGGTCCGAGTAGTTGTTAGGCGAACCATAGTAACTGGCACGGTAAGCATCGCGAGGAGTGTTGGCTATACAGGGAAATGGTTAGTCAATATGCTCATCAATTCATCCGTGTGGCGGTCGCATGTG
The DNA here is from genome assembly GCA_025685495.1 of Huntiella abstrusa. Taxonomy (NCBI): domain Eukaryota; kingdom Fungi; phylum Ascomycota; class Sordariomycetes; order Microascales; family Ceratocystidaceae; genus Huntiella; species Huntiella abstrusa. The sequence continues at coordinate 329,697 of JAJNMT010000156.1, read as the reverse complement.
TGTGGCGTTAAAAGCACCCTGTCAACCAGGAAGACCTGTCTGTCGTGTACTCTCGCTTGGCTGCAGCGGAAGCTCGTATACACACTAAATATGTCTGTACGAGGACCACTCCCATGCATACACCGGTGTTTATCAAACACCCACAACTTCCTTGCACCACCACACCAAGAATCATATTTGATAACTTACAGTAAATGCTGCCACGCTTCGTCCAGTTCTCCTTACTAGCCGGAACAAAGTTCTGGCGGTGAGAGTAGTTGCCGTCAATGGCCGCCTCGAAGGCGCGGATAGTGTCCAAGGGACGCTCCCAACGGCTTCTAGTCGGGTTCGACAGATCAGGATCAACTAATACCAAGTAAAGAGAAAACGTTAGCAGCTGAAACTATACACGAACAGCACACCAGGAACAACCCAGAAACCAATATTTGCGCCAGCAGGAAGTCCGTAGGATTGTAGCTTCGCCAGCCAAAAGACCTGTCAGCGCATCCTTCACTGCAAAGTCAAAACTATGCATTTCGGGCCTCCATACTGTTCCGGGCTGAATAGGTTTGCGCATTTATTGGTTCCTATGGGTTCAACGGCACATGCAAAAAAGTGGAGTTTGTCCGTGTAAAACTTACCAATCAAGTTGCCCAAAACATCTTTGTGCTGGATAGACCGCAGCGACGGCATAGAAACAGGCTGCATGGCAGCGATAGCAGCTGGAACGGTGGAAACAGACATGTTAGAAGTTGTTAACCGAGAAATGGGAATGATAGAGAAAACCAAATATTCTAGACGAATAAAAAGAGCAAACAAGAAGAAACAAAACAGCCGCTGAGCCGCTTATTATAAACTTGCGCGCGACCAGATATGCATGACGAAATCCCAGGGAGTCGGCCTCCCTCAACTTCTGTCTCCGTGCATACCAGCAGGCCCACTCCTAGTAACTTGAATCGCAAGATGGCTGGAAAAAATAATCCACAGCCATCCTGAAATCTAGTTTAGAAACAGCCCTTACTTTACGCCAGGTCACCTTAATACAACGTCCCGCGGCATGTGGCGCCGTCGCAAACTGGGGAAGTGCATCAAAAGTTTCCAACAGACCGATTCCCGAATGAGCAGAGCCGCCAATGACATGACATCAGAGACTCCACTAGTAAAGACGGCCCTCGCACTTGCAGGAGCCACCCAAGAACGCTGATCAATAGTTCTGCATGGGTCTTTGCGACTGAGCCGCTGGCGGTGTGTTGTCCCTGGCCGTTTTCAGCAAAAAAGCATGCCATGGTTTGGATCTGTTAAACAGTGGTGGCTGTTCCAAATCATTCCATGCACACCTTATCATTCGGGGTCATGACCAAAGTTCAAGACATGGTCCGTCTTCTGATGTTCCTCCAAGATAACATAGAAACAAAAAGATATCAACTTACAAGGCTCGGCCTCGTTCATAGCGAGAGTAGGATCAGCTTTGGAGTGCAAGCGACGAGCGTTCTTCTCTGCCGTTGTCTCTACAAGTTGGTCCTTCTGTGAACCGGAATTCTTCGATGAAAGGGAAAAGCCACGGGATCTCTGACGCTCGTGGTTGCTCTTGCTGGCGGAAGGTGGTGATGTAGGTTCCCGTTGGTGGGTGTAACTGTTCTGTTCGTTGCTGTTTGCGGAATTGGGTGGGAAGTAGTCCGGCGATTGTTGTTGCTGGACGTTACGGTATTGGTTGTATTGAGGAGTCTGAGGCGACTGAGTGTGAGAGAGATAAGAGGGCTCTTGGTCCTGGTCTTGGTATTGGTGATTGTATTGGTGGTTGTAGGTTTGTCCCTCGGGAGCAGCGTATGAAGAGTGATCGTAAGAAGCCATCTTGTTCAGAGGTGCGGCGACGGGACGCGCAGGCCTTTAATAGCACGAGATGAGGTGGATTGGAAACGGCACACCGCACAAGGGGGGGGCGTGTGTTAGCAGGAAAGTGGATAATGACGGTGCTGAACACTAAGACCGTGTTGAAAAGACCGGGGTCGGCGAAGGGTGTGCGCGGATCAGGGTACAGGCTGAGAGATACGGCACCACCTGGGAAGTGAACGGCACAGATGATAGAGTGGGTTTGTGGCGACTTGGGATGTTCAAGTTGCAGATGGCAGGATGTAACGGATCACTGCTGGTTTACCAGAGGAATCACGAAGCTGGATACGGTGTATGGCTGTAACTGGATGTTACGACACAAGTGGAGGCTAGCAGAATACGCTTGAAGCAAGTACAATGATGACGATAATAGCCAGTGATATGGTGGTACTATCGTTACAAGATGATATGGCTTGTTTCGTGACTTTTTTAGGATAGTGTGCGTGATAACCTAAAGTCTGTATGCACAATACAAGGGGGGGTGAGATTGTGAATGTCTGTCTTATTCCACTGAAGAAGCAAAGACGAAGACAAGCGCAATGGCACACTGTAATGTTAAAGAGTCTGGCTCTATGTTTGTTGAGGCTTTGAAGCACGGGGCTGTTGATATGGTCCAAGAACAAAATCCCGGAAGATCTTCTACTCTCGTAGAAACACGGCTCGAAAATGAATGGGCGAGCGGCGATATCCTCAGACGTCGGTGACGACGGCGCAGACTTGAATGACAGGGGAAACGTAGAAAACAAAAAGTTTGCTACGTTATAGTGGCTGCGTGGGTTGGAGGCGTGTAGAGGGCAGTGGTGGGGGCGTGCTATCAAAGTAATGTCGTAGTGCTGGGCTATCAGTTTCTGAAATTAACCAAGAACTGGGCAGCAAGGAAAAAAACGGCGTAATGTGAGTTGGTGGGATATAGTGGCACGAATAAAACGATAGTCGAAGCAATAGCCCAGAGATGGTACCGATATACAACAGGTTTAGATGCAGTGGTGTCTGAAAGGCCTGAGTATAAAGCACAAAAGGTCAGTTACATGCACACAAAAAAGATTTTACTAAGAATAGTAACGAGGACGCCAACGCCAACTGTAAATGCAAAAAAGGTGTGAAAATGGAAGGAATAATTAGGCCCGATACGTCGAGCCAGGCACTAGTGTGTCGGTGGCGGCCAAGGCCAAGACCCCGTTTCGGCCCATAGCAGCCAATTCTAACGGGTCCACCAAAGAGAGCCTGCAAGGCTTTTTACTCTCAAACACATAGGCCGTATTAGCGCCTCAATGACTTGCAGCAGCAATGCGGCAGTAGTATGTACATCGGAGTTGCGTGGCGCTTGCAACGCCTTCTATGCATACTGGCTATCACGGGCCGGCAAAAAGCGCAATCACTGGAGAATCTTCTTGTAGAGTCTATCGTGTTTGCCCGTTGGGGCTATTCGGGGAAAGATAGGACGCCGCTGAAGCACAGACAACCAGTGAGGCTTCGTCTTCACAAGCCCAAGGCAACGGCGCCACAGTTTGACCTGACCTCGGACAAGGTCTCTCATACAGGGGGCGGAAGCCGAGAGAGGGAAAGGAGACTAGAAGATTCAGTGGGTCTTGGCACACCATGCGAGTGAACGGGGATAATGAGAGCGGCAGGCCAGGTGGGTGAATTGAAGAAGCCCAAGACGATGATGTCAATTGTAGGGCAGGTAGTGGGGAATGATGGTTTGTTGGACCGGGGTTTGACATGACGATGGGACGTTTCGAGGGAGACTTCTTCAAGATTGACGATCGGTAGGGTTTGACTGGTTCGTTGGGGATCAGGGTGGATCGTTTCGAAGATATGTTTCGAGCGATTGACGACAACGTATGGGACCGAGGAAAGCGAGCGAATGTTTTTGGCAGCGGAGACTTACCGAGAGGCTGTTTCTGAGAATATGGTGTACCCAATAGACTGTGGGTAGAACAAGCGGGGTAATAGAAAGCCACACGCAGAAATACCAATCAACGGAATGATGGTGGTCCTGGCGATATGGACTTTGACGATATAAATATCGATACTGTGAATTTCGAAATCCACAGATATGTCGAGAAAAAAAAGTGGAGGTGGCGTGAAAAAACGCAGGCAACTTGAACCAGAAGAAAGATCGAAAAGGCTCAATATATATGCACCCGTATAGACAAAGACGGAACCAAAATCAGATGGATATTGGTTGTTGGTGATGGTAGGGTTGATTGGGGTTCTTTCGTTGGTGATAGCAACAAGTTCAAAAGCGACAAAGAAGGAGAAAAAAAAGGAGAAGCAAAAGTCTAATCCAAGACAGCGACGGTCCCAAGTTGATATAAGAAGGCAACTACGAAGTGCATACGATTGATCCGAAGACATGCAACCAGCGCTATAAAATGACAGAATAAACCAAGACACAGCCATCCTCACCAACGCACCAAAGAGACAAGCGGCGTAAGAAAAAAAAAAGATCCCCACGAAGGAATATCCCCCCATCTATCCCCATCCGGCCGAACCACCCACCAAGTCGTCACCAAGCAGGTCCACGAATCACGTCACTGAACGCCGGTACTCTCGCGAGCAAGCCGGATGGACATACGAGGAGCAGCTGGGGTGGTCCAAGGCCAGCGGAGTATTGGGGCCGCAGCAAGAGGATATGTTGGTCCGGCCCTTTTTGGGGAGGGGACTGGCCTTGCCCGAATGGGCTTAGCTAGGGCGGGATTTGTATCGATGGAATGGTTTGCGTATGGCTTACACGGCCTGAAGGAAAAAGATTCTGTTAGTCTGGGGCGCAGGGTTTTTTTTCCTTCTTTACGATGCTTGTTTTCTCTACAGGTTGTGAGTATGCTATGGCGAAGTAAACGGAGCTGTGGTATAGGGAATATAGGAACCGGAAGAGTGGGACGTAACGTGGACTGGCGTGTCTGTGGGGCTGGATGTAAGTATGGTTTGTATCTTGAAACAAGATGATCTACAATACACTATAAACGAAACCAGCTCAAAAATACACAAACTATATACACGGGGTCCACCCGCCGGCCGAAGTCCACCACCTTTGAAGATCCCGCCCGATGGCTAACAAAGCCTGTCTGTCATTGGCAAAAACCCTTTAAACGTGGATAATTCTGGCGCCTAAAGAAACCAGCCTTCAAATGAAACCGACAAGTCAAAGCCATGATACCCATGGACCTATTCATAAGGTGTGGTTTCACGGCGATGTCTCTTGTTCCCTATGTAATGGCAGCCCCAAAGTCCTCGTGACAACTTCCAATGCAAGCTCCAGGAGATCCTCAGGGACCCTACTATCAAAAGGGAAGTTGAAATGTTTTCGTCACACGACACATGTCTCTCCGGAATAGGCACACGGGGTCCCTGGAGGGAAGGGAGGAATGTACATACGTATTCAGTTAGTAGTAAAACCAACCGTGGGGCTGAATTTTGCCGGAATACATATTCATGATTCACGTAACAAGTGTAAATCAGTGGCAACTTGTCTTCTCAATCATGACAGTCAAAAAAACCCATACGGGTGCCTTCCCATCGCATTATCCAGAGGCTGTGTCTTTTTCCGAACCAGATCGGACACTTGCGAGGTACTCATGTCCCAAGAAAATCCGTCCGTCCGTCCGCATGTGACGATGGATATGCGAACTGAGGTATCAATGCGTATTCACTCATCATGGATGGATGGCTACTTCCTAAATAGGTACCCGATGGAGAAAATGTTCGTATTCGATTTGAAGCCGGGGTCTGCAAGATCAGCCGATTATGCATCCGCCGAAGAAAACTCCCCGCCATTTTTACTTCCCCAGGCCAATCGCAAATTTTCTATCATCCCGTCGATTTCTTCGAAAAATGGACTTCTTTCCGACTATTTTTAACTACTCGAGTTATTAACCGTAAATCGTTTAACGTCAATGTGTCAATGGTAGGGTTAAACCCATGACACGTGGTACCTGAGTGAGGCGATGTCATGTTTTAGGGGAGGCTCAGCTGTTAGTTCTTTATTGTAGATGTCGCACTGCCTGGCCAACCATAATGATAGTGTACTCACACCACTAAGCCCCAGGTGAGTGGAGCTTGTGACATTGTGAATGACGACAAACATTGTGGCAGAAAGCTTATTAGTTTCATGTTGACAGTGTAAGCCACATAGGTGACAAGACATGCTGTTAAAGGCTTGATTGTTGGAGAATACACGGACGATTATCACGTGTACACGCCGAGTATTTTGAGTTTTGAGATAACCATAATCGTGTCTTGGCATTAATTGAACCTTGAAAGTCGATTATTTCCGCTGTCAAATCTGGGCATTGACAGATCCGCAGATACCCGTCTCTTCGTCCCTAACAGCATAACTCGCGCCAACTACAAACCACGTCAACCCCGTTCCAAAAACCAAGTCTAGACTCTCAAATTCCCCCACTGCCTCTCGGCACCTGAAAATGACTCTTCCCGGATTAAACCCGGCGAACCCGCTACTTGAGGCTTTTCAAATGCCGATGGGAACTAGTTGACCCACTTGATGAAAGCGTTCGTGGTCATGATGTAGCCCCCACTTCTCGGCCACGCAGCAGATCCATGGTTCCTCACGGTAGTCTAGAATTCGTTCTAGGACGGGAAGTTGAGTTTATGGATCCTGGGTGACTTTGTGGGATGTCGTTATGGATGGTTATATAAGCCACATAGTTGACATGGCTGGTGGGGATAATATGTGCGAGTCAGCATGTATATTCTAGATGTCGTGATACGCCCCGTGTTGGGGGCTAGAGGGTTAGTTGTTATTACAAATGTCATCAGACTTTATGAGAATTGGTGTCGGTATATCAACTGTATACTTGTACCCGTAGAATAAGGTTTTAGCCACCACAGAATCCCCAAACAAAACCAGCCATCTAAACCATTGTCTTCCAAATAGACGACACCAAGAAAACCCCATAATCTAAGCCAAGACCTACGTCCACAATGCATGTCATCGACAACGCCAAGGACATACATAACCCCCACCCAAATGTCTCTCCCAAAACAGTTTCAACAAACTTTCCACGCGACAACATCCCCGGAAATTACAAAAGTCACCACCAGTCTTAACAAGTCTATCAAATATCTCCCCAAGACACTTCCGGAGCTTCCGATCCGACGGTGCCAAGGCTGAAGACACGGAGGATAGCTAGCTACCCCGGATGACATTTTGAAGGTCTGATATGTGCCGTGATTATGAAGTGGGGTATGTCGTGTCACCGAGACATTATCGGGGCGTTCCGGGTGTTTAGCTAGGGTATCTATAATGTGTATTGGGTTGCGTTATCAGGTCATGTTGAACTATAAGATCAGGATGTTTAAAGTTCCATTGGCTGATGTTAAACTCACCAACTTAATTTCCTCGGCATATATTCTTCACAAATCATCAAAGGCTCAACTCGTTAAACCCAACCACCACCCATACGTAATCGGAATTCCCTAAAAGTCGTCATCTCCTCGATATCTTCAAAAGTCACCTTCTTCTTTGATGACATAACCTTTTACAAAAAAATACCTATCAACCCCCTGTCCCTTCCGCATCCATCCATATCTTTCAAAATCCGCCGCGGAATGATCTCTCAAGCATAGTCTCCCAAAACCATGCCATGTAACCCTGGCCCATGAATTGTCATTCACATTTCAAAGGTCAACCGACCGGATAAACTACCAATGACTCGTCAGTTCATTCACATGTGAAGAGTCAGATTCACCCACTACTCTTTTAGGTTCTCGTGAAACAACGGTACCAAGAAACATGTGACAATGTGCTGTTTGCATACATACAGCACATGCAAAAGTACAAAGAAGGGAAGCCACTTACTGTACCCATTGGCGTTTGTCTAACCGATTAACTGGCACATTCCCCGCTTAGACAGAGAGAGAAGACAGGGAAACGAGAGGAGAAGAGATAACCTAGTTTACCCACCCCACCACATTACAGACACGGCCCCTTTTGGGAACCGGCGGGGCGGGCGATACCACTGTAGTATGTATATGCATGTACATATGTACATATATTGACAGTAGCCCGTCTTTGACGAGGGATTCACCACCAACACGCCACCGAATATATTTCCACCATCCCCAAAAACCCCAACTTCCCTTCCTTTCCATTCAACTTCCCACCCACCAAGAATGTCAACTCCCACCCCCATATCCCACGGCCGCGGCGGCATCGGCAACGTCGCCCCCGAAACCACCTCTCCCACATCCACCACCACCGCCCCTCCCGCCCCCGAAACCATCATCTCCACCGGCCGCGGCGGCCAAGGCAACATCACCACCGCCTCCGAAATCCCCGCTACCGATGCCACCCCCTCCGTGACCCATCTCCCCGCCAACATCTCCATGGGCCGCGGCGGCCAGGGTAACATGCTAGAGACGGAGCATGCGAGTGAAGAGCAGATCCGCGATGTGGTTGGTGATGGGAAGAAGGCCGTGATTGAGGAGAAGAGTAAGTTTCCAAGATACCGTCATTCCTTATCATCGCGAAGGAAGAGCGCCTGGACGGACGCTATTAGATGCTTTGACAGGTGCTAGTTTTGTGGGCCGATGATAGATAAAACTAACTAGTCATAGACACCTCTACCCTTTCCAAGGTGAAGAACTGGGCGACCGCCTTTCTTGCCCGCGTCAAAGCTAGTAAAGCGAACAAAGCCAACAAGCGCAAGAGTGTCGCCGCCACTACTCCCGTCGTCGCCGCTGAATCTACTCCCGTCGAACCCGTCGCCCCCGTTGCGCCAGTTGCCACCGTCGATGAAATCAAGCCCGTCGCCGCCCCCACGCCCGCCCAGGTCTCTTAAAGACCAACGATACCCAATTTCTCTTGGAGTTTCATTACTCACTTAATATTATATACCTACAATGTCGTTACCTATACCTCTTAATTTATCACGTGATGTAAACCGGTTAACACCGCATGTTCTGGCGCGATTTTATTCAAGAATCGACTTTAGGTGGGGAAGTAACGACATGTAGTTAAGACCCACAAAAACCCTGTAATTTAAGCGTCGTGTAGCTATCTATGTACAAAGGACGCAGCTCATGCGACATTGAATCACAACCGACCAACCAATATCCCCAACACCTCCAACCTCAAAAATGTCCCCCTACGTCTCCAAATGGGCCTCCCGTTATCGCGGGGTAAGTTCCCCATTCCCCATTCCCCATTCCCCGTCTCCACCTCCATCCCCCAACTAACACCCCCAGGCCACCGTCGAAGATCTCGACCCACCCACCGCCCTCTCACTAACTCCCACCACACCAATCTCGACCGCTCTCCTCGCCTCCTATGAAAACGACTACACCCACCTAACAATCCTCTCATCTAAACGTTCTCTCCTCGGCTACATCTCCATTCCACACCTTCAATCCCTTCTTGCCGCTTCCAAGGTTTCCCCCGACGATCTCCTGTCTACTGCCATGACTACTTTTGATAGACGGAAGGGAAAGTATACTGTGATTACAATGCAGACGCCATTGGAGGAACTGGAGGCTTTCTTCCTGGGTGGCGAGGAGAAGAGGGATTTTGCGGTTGTCACGGATGATAAGCGGAAGTTTGTCATGGGTGTTGCTACTTTGGAGGATCTGGAACGGTTTGTCGAGAGACGGCCTGAGTAAGGTTTGGGAGAACATGTGTACAAAATTCAACAGGTAAACAGCACAGATGTGGGTTAGACAGCGTGGCTCAACCCAACAGTCTGGCCTCTCAGAAGACCCAACAGTCAACAACAGCAACAAAGCTTGTTATTCACGGCCAAAAAAGTCAAAGTAAATACAAAAAAAGTCTGGATATCAAATTACAACAATCTTTTACTCGCTTCACCATCACCCCCCATTTCATTCACATGTCCCCAACTCACGGCCACCAATTCATCTTCTTGTAACTCTCAATCACCTCCTCTACCAATTCCTGTGTCAGTTCAGGCTTCTTATACTCGAAACCAACCACACTCTCCAAGCGACTACCGTCCATACTCAAGTCCGTGTCCTTCAACAACTCCTGCTCCATAAATGGGGACAAAGGCCCCGGTCTGGTGATTCCCTTCTCAGCAATGAGGTCAGCCCAGGGAGCCAGCAACTCATCATTGACATCATCGACCACACTCTCCATGTTCAACCGAGCAAAAGTGCTGATAATGGTACCCTGGAAGCCCGTCTTGATGTCAAAGATTTTGCCGACAATATCAGCCATCCGACCCTGATCCGTAGCGCCCTTGTCAACCACATTGAAAATTGGCACAGCACCCATTGAATCGGCCTTCCAGTTTGCCCTGCCGGCCTGCGACCATTGAGCAATAGCCCACAGAGCCCGAGTGACATCGTCAATGTGTACCGTGTTGGTGCGGAGATCCTTGCTCCAAAGCCACTTCATCTCTGTGCCAAGCTCCTTGTACACGCGGGCCATGCACAAGGCAGTAGCAACCCATTGTGAGGCATATGGACCGTAGACATTGGCAAGACGAACAATGACGAGGTTAAGACTATATCAGACTAGTGTTAGTGCATTGTCCATAGTGATAGGGGGCTAACTTTTCGGCTTGTTCCGAAACTAGCCATGTGTTTTTGACTTACCCAGGAATCTTGGACAATTCCTCCTCAGCCTGTTGTTTGAAAACAGCAATGCGACTCCACGGCTTGAGCTTGTGATCTTCCTTACTCGGGGAAGAATCAGGCTTGTATACCTGACCGGTACTAAGCTCGACAAAAACGGGCACTCCCCGCTTAGCCGCCTCCTTTCCCAAGGCCACAGAAAGACCAAGTGATCTCATCTTGTAAACCTCATCCTCTTGCGAGTATTTTGTCTCACCACCACAGTTGAAGACAAAGTCCCAAGGCTTTCCATCAGCACGGTCAAAGACTTTGGCGAGAGCAGCTGTGCATTATACATTGTTAGTCAAGAGGAAAGAGTAAACCGGAGAATATAAAAAAAACACTTACCCTCCTTGCTAGCATCGGCCTGAACAAACTTGTCACTTGAGCAGGCTTCTTCAAATTCGGGAGCCAACCACGCAAGCTGTGGCAAGACCTTGTCGACTAGTCTGACCTCGGAGGCCAGGTTGTTCTTGTGAATATGAAGAGCCAGGAAACGACCAATGTAGCCGAGACCGCCGATGATGAGAACAGTGGGTTTGTCCGACATTGCGAAGGATATTGGGTCGAGGCTCGACGAGGGATTCGGGAGCGCGGGATTTTATGGGAGCGGACGGGATATTTTTGATAGTTTTTTTTTTGTATCGAACGGAAGAATTCGGTACAATAGCTTGGCAGGTGGCGATGATCGATAATACAAAGAAGCAGATAAAAAGGCAAAAATTGGTCGAGATTGTAAAGACAACGTCGCAGTTCGTTATCGAAGGGAGGGGGGTTCTTAGCTTAGCGTAGGAAGGGTGACAGACAGCTATCCTGTCATGTACTGTACAATGCAACCGTGATCTCGGCAAAGAGGCTGAAGGATGACGTTGCTGGCGGATTAGAGTTGGGCTTGTAATGTGTATGTGTGTGTATGAAGAGAGACAATATGTGCAGTGTTTTCAAGAATTCCAGGGTCAGAGAGAAGTGAATAGGAGTGACTGCTTGAATGAGGGGCTTGGCTGTTTCTTATAAATAGTGGAAATGCCAGGTCTTGGTATCAGAACGAACGAGGGAAAGGGCGGGGCACAAAGTAAACGTCACGGGAAGACAAGGAAGAGAAATAGAAGAATAGGACAGGACGGGGATTGATGAAAACAAGCAAACAGGGACCAACTGGGCGAACAAGCAAGCCGAGTGGTGGGGAAGTGAACAGGCGATGCTTAATACAAGCTAACCAATGGGACAATGACAAAGTAGCGGACGAAAAAAAAAAAGAACTTGTGCGTAGTTTCGGAGACAGTGACAGTTGGCCGATATATATACACAATGTCTGTGAATGTCTGTGTAAGCACACGATGAACGAGATAGAAAACACAGGGGCGTGGACAAAAGAGTCAAAACCAAGTCCGCTTGAGGCTATCTACATACAAAGCCCGATGGACAATGGTCAGGGGGTGTGTATAACAGGGTGCATTTAGGGAATACCAGAGCTTCTATATCTGCAACAGACTCTCCAAAGATCATCTACAGAGCCTTCTAAATGCAGGACCAGCGGCTACTGGGCCCAATCTTAGGACCCACTACAACACACTGTGATACACTGGGAATGACGAAATAGCGGCTACAGCCAGCCCAGCCCACTTCAGCCAAGGGCCAACGGGCCGCGATAATAAGCGGAAGGAGATGAGGTTGCTTTGGCTAGGACAGACTACAAGGAAGAACCATAATCCGAGTTTTTTTCCCTACATTTTTTCTAATTTGTTTGAAAATGTTGAATTAATCAATTCGTTTTTGTCCATTCAATGACGTTTCTTTTTTTTCTTGTTGCTTTTTCATCGCTACTACCAAGCGAGATCAGTCAGACTGATATTTTCCAGTTGCCGTTACTTTGACAGCTCAAGTCAGGAACGAACGTTGCCCCTCGTTGCGGGTAATTTCCCTTGCGGGGTTTTTTTTTCTCCTTCGTCAGTTCATTCAGCCTGTCTAAAAAGGAAACCTGGAAGAATATCCGATACACGGGTGGAAGGCGCGTGGAAGAAAAGGAAGGAGGGAGGCTATAGTGGGACGGCGGTTGTACGACAGCCGGGATTTTGATGTAAGACGATGGGGCTCTCTTTTTTGGGGGGGAATTGTTGGATTTCTTGGGTGTGTGGATGTTTTGGTGGGATAATGTGAGAGTTTTTTTCAAAGACAGCGCTTAACGCACGATATCTAGGATATTGTAATGCCTTGGCGATAGGCGCAGATTATGTTGCATTGGGCGGGTAGGAAGATCATCGGCGAGGAAATTAAGAAAGCGGGCGCGGGGTTATGCTTCGGGACTGTAGATTTCATGAAGGAGGGATACAAGGAAACCATGGTATTTGGTTATGCGGGAAAGGAGGGTTACACATCCCCAGCAGCACCTGACTCGACGAGAACCATGGCATAAGGTTGACGCCCCCCCTTCCCTCCGATCAGCTATCCGATCACGAGTGACCCGTCTCGGCAGGTCATCTCATTCACCGAGATATGTGGTAATCAGTTCTTCATGCCTTCTGGAGCAAATCTCCCACTTCCCTCGCTTTCAAATCTCACATGTCGTACCACTACTACCTTCAGCGCCCGCATGCATCTGATCCAATCTGCCGCAGTCTCTAGATTCTCCCGTCAGGAACATGCATCATCATCACGCACGACATCTGCACCCAAAAACTACCGTCGAAGCTTCCATGCATAATCCCCTCAACGTTGTATCCCATCACGTGTGTTACACGTAGGGTAATCAACCCTAGTATTGAATCTGAGACAAGACATTGGAGGATGGTGATCCTTGTGTCAATGACAGACGAATAGCCCGATCAACATCGAGGTATTGTTCCTTCCCAGCCTTTTGTTCCCCTATGATGACGTTGTTGACCAATCAACTAGACAATAGTTTGGGAAAGTTTTGTGCCAAAAAAAAGACAGGCCCTTGACGACTACGACTACCGGGAGAGGGATCATGTTCCTATTGCAGGCTTATAGACTACACAGAGAAAGGCAAAGGGGCACGTGGGCTGGCGACAATGGCAGTATAAAGAAACCCGTCTTGGCAATTTTCCCTGTGGTTTTTGCTACATCTTTGGCTACACCAGTTTTGTGTAAAGACACCTTCCAAACGCGATATAAATCTCAGGGTTACGCGTCGGAGGGTTACATCTCCAACATCTTTTCTTGATAAACATTTTAGTATCCTATGAAATGCGCATCAAAGTCTTTTTATCGCTTGTATTCCTTCCCCTTTCCCTTGCGTCAACATCCCTTTCTGTTAGACCACCTTCAGAAGTGAGTATCGCGCCAACCGAGGTCTTGACAGCTGCACACCACCAACCGACCGTGTACTTTATACGCCATGGCGAGAAGCCCAAACGGGGAAACGGACTTAGTGTGGAAGGGATAGCGCGCGCGCAGTGTATACGGAAAGTATTTGGGAAGAAAGGCGATTATGCAGTGGGACATGTGATGGCGCAGAGACCACGGAAAAGTATGTTTGGTGCTGGTTTTGGGTTGCTGTATGTCTTTGTTGAGAACTAACTGGTTATAGATGGGAAGCAAAAGAGGCCGTACGACACTGTGAAACCGCTTGCTAAGGACCTTGGTTTGACCGTTGATACACATTGTCATAGGGACGATACAGATTGTGTTGTGCGGAGAATTCGAAATTATAGAGGGAAAGGGAACATTTTGATATGGTAGGTTTGGGGACTAGCTTGGGGAGTTTGGACTAAGACTAACACTACTTTTTTAGTTGGGAACATAAGCGCATCCGTCACATTGTCAAGGCGCTTGGTGCTAAAGGACGTGTAGGAAGATATCCCGAAGACCGGTTTGATCTGATTTGGACTGATCCACCGTCCTATAGTCACATAACTGAAGTCACTTCTGAGAGTTGTCCTGATTTAGATGGTAAAATCGAGGATGACTTAGATGATGATGATTTTGAAGACGACTTTACAGAACTTTAATTGTTTGAATATCCTTTTTGTTTTAGATTATTACATAATTTCCATATATACAGACGATCTAGAATCGTACAGTTACTAGACATTAAACATCCTCTTCATAACCAACCCATATGTACACGTTCATTAATTTGGTTGTCCCCGTTTACTGGCCAGCGGCCCAAGCCTTCTCCAGGTTGCTAGCAAAGTTACCATCCTTGAAGGGGACGTTAGCATCACCAAAGTCCCAGTTCTCAAGAGTGTAACGGGCAGCATAACCCATCGACTCCCAAGCAATAAGAGGGTACATAAGACCCTGCTCAGTAGCGATAATCAACTGGTGGTCAAGAGGCCAGTACGAGATGTACTCGACGAAAGCCGAGTTTCCGTTGAAGTGGGAGCTGAGATCCGAGGTGATGGTGCTGAAACCGCCGTGGGCCGAGGTCGAAAGACCAACGATGGTGGCATCCGCACTGCTGTCGGACAGCCAGACGACGGAGCATTCCCAGTCGTGACGGTGGCCGAGGCCGGTGGAAGGCTCGTCCTTGGGCATGTACCATGCGTACATGACACCGTAGTAGTCACCGTAGGTACCGGCGCGGGCGTACACCTGACCAGTAGAAGAAGTGCACTTGCCGGAGGGGGAACCAGTAGGGCTCAAACCACCACTATTGTTTCTGTTAGTTCTTGTATATATATATATACATGTGATGAGTGAAGAAAGAAAACATACCCAACCTGACCAGCCGCGTCAACGGCAGGGAAGGGAACACAGCCGTTGTACCGGTAAAGGTAAGGCTTGAACTTGGTGTAGATATCACCAAGGGTACCCGAGGGAACAGTCTCATCAAAGCCAACAACGGCATCGTGACTAATCTCAGTGATGTTGGAGGTATCAGCACGCTGGACAAGAGTGCCAGAGACATCAGCAGGAGCCGGGGCAGCGACAGCCAGAGCGGCAAGAGTAGAAAGGATAGTGAAGGCGTGCATTTTTGAAAGAGAGTGGATGAGACAATGATGAGGGTGGTGAACAAAAGAGATAAAGACAATGGAAAGGGGAATCTTCATGGCTCTTTATACTGAACACACGCGCCTATCCGATTCCGGTATGGTGCCGGTATATCAGACCGCGTCAGATCGTCCATGTCAACAGGCAATACAAATCCTTCTATTCTCTCCCTCGAATCCACTCAAGAAACAGAAAAACTCCCGGCGTCTGGTTCTCTCGTCTAGTTGGCTCACCGTCGTCTATGCTACACATACGTACAACATACATACGCATTGGTTACATGCTACTTGAGCCCGTGCCCTGGCTAAACTGTTCCTGACCCGGCTGCATACAAAAACTCCGCTCCTCTAATTCACTCAACGTCACCGAGGCCTTAGTTATCCCCAACCAATTCTATGCTGTTACAAACGCATATGCCCCATGGTTTGTCGTCCGTGTGTTGTCCCGTCCCTCCTGCGTCTGTCAATGTCACCAGACGGTCTAAGAGTAGCTGTCAAGTGTCCATGTTTACACTTTTGTGCATATTTTGTATAAGTGATTTACAGGAGCCAAGAATTCCGTTCCTTTCTTCATGAACCACTGGTTGACAAGGCCATCTCCACATCCAAGGAAATAGGGACATCATTTTCCTCTATTGGACTAGGAGATCGTCAACCCTTAATTCTACCGATACAAAGGCATAAACTCTATCTTGAAGAAATTGACTGATTGACTACTCCACAAGCCGCACCGACCTCACCAACCACGCAAACCATTAATACAGATAATACAACACAATCAGTACGACTGACAAACACCTGACTCCGTTCATCTTCAAATTCTTGTCCACCACACCATCCGTAGTTACCCACGTGTCTTCTCAGAATGTCGATCACTAGCTATCTCCATGTCTTGTTCTCCGCAATTTCTTTCACTCATGTATTTCTCCATGAATCCTATTCTAATAGTCTTGCGCGGTATTCATGTCCGTGACATCACTACTTCTCCATCATCCACCACGTTTTCAAACTTCATGGCCACACTGGCCAGTCCAATTTCCTCTGTACCACCGGTTAACTTGCCGACATGTCATTGGGTCAAAGCCCTCGGTCTTTTATAACCCTACGGATTTACCCATAAACCCTACTCAAACCTTGATCACGTGAAGTCTGGAGTTTCCAACCCCCAAAAGCCCGTAAAATCCGTAAAAGCCGTTTTCTGACATCATTTCTGGACCCTAGGGTTTACCATCACTAACACTTATAGCCTGGAACCCGTTATTTCCCGCCCGTGTCTCGCCCCGTCAGAGTAGTTGATACACTATCAGTTCTGCGTTCAGCGCATTCCTAGCCGGAATGAGGAGGTTGAAGTAGTAGCCGAAAGCGCGAAAGGGGCCGAGTTAAGCATGTAGTCTTACAGCAGAGCTCGGGAAGGGAGGTACATAAGACAACCAATGGCAAAGAAATTCGTACTCGGTTTTGTTCTTGATTTTCTCGTGATATTTCTATCGGCTTCTTTTTTCCTTGGTGATAGTTTAACCTTATCAAAGCGTCTTCACAATGCCTCTTCCAGTGCCCCCATTCTCAGCCCTTTTCTCCGCTCTACCGGATCCCAATCCTGCAAAGAGATCCCCTCTCCAGGCGAATCTGGGTCTGTACTCTTCCTACTCACTCCCCGACGACGTCAAGGCCAAAGTCTCGACGACCGCTTCGCGCATAGCTACCGAAGTAACAACCGAGCTCGACAAAGCTGGATCAAAAGTCCACAATGCCACCGACCACATTGAATTATACTCTAGTAAATACTACGCCGCTTGCACCTTTGGTGGTCTTCTTGCCTGTGTAAGTCAATTCAAGCTCCGCGCTCGTCCGTAGTTGAAGCTCGCTAATCGTTCACGAACAGGGAACAACCCACACTGCAGTGACACCCCTGGACGTCGTCAAGACCCGTCGTCAAGTCGACGCTAAGCTGTACAAGTCCAACATTCAAGGCTGGAAAACCATTTACGCAAGCCAAGGACTTCGCGGTGTTTTCACCGGTTGGTCTCCCACGTTTTTCGGATACTGTGCCCAGGGTTCTTTCAAATATGGCTGGTACGAATACTTCAAGAAGACGTACGGTGACATGGCGGGGCCGGAAAACGCCGTGAAATACCGTACTGCTTTATACCTTGGAGCTTCGGCTTCTGCTGAATTCCTGGCCGATATTGTCCTTTGCCCGTTTGAGGCTATCAAGGTCCGCATGCAGGGCTCTCTCGACTCTCCTTACAAAGGCACCGCTGATGGCCTTCGTCGCATTATTGCCGCCGAGGGTGTCTCGGGGTTATACAAGGGAATTGTCCCTCTTTGGGGTCGTCAGATTCCATACACAATGGCCAAGTTTGCCTCGTTTGAAACAATCGTTGAGGCCATCTACGGGAAACTTCCCGGGTCTAAAAATGACTACTCCAAGGTGGCACAGACGGGTGTCTCGTTTGCTGGCGGTTACCTCGCCGGTATTCTATGCGCTGTGATTTCGCACCCCGCCGATGTCATGGTTAGTAAGTTGAACTCTAACCGTAAAGCCGGCGAGTCAGCTGGAACTGCAGTTGGTCGGATCTACAAGGACATTGGATTTGGTGGACTTTGGAACGGCTTGCCTGTTCGTATCTTCATGATTGGTACGCTCACTGGTTTACAGTGGATGATTTATGTAAGTTACTTTTTTATCCTGGCAATGCGCCTTTGTATAGGGTTACTGACGAGTTTTGGTTGTGTAGGACTACTTCAAGATTGTTATGGGTCTTCCCACCACTGGAGGCAAATAAGCAATATAGGGCGCGGAGTCGGTTTGGTCAGAGGAGTTTTAGGTTTTCAATATATTCGGTATTACGCATTTTTAAGAAGCTTGAATTACACAGGTATGACTGAGCTGAGCTATTTAGCTTTTGCTTATTCAGTAAGCATGAGGTGCGGGGTTTCTCGGCTTTCCAGATACCGACACCGAGGGTAGCTTGTGATGTCATGTTGGAAGTACTCTGCCAAATCAGGTGGTGTTAGATTGGTCGAGTTTTGTCTTCACATTATTTGAGAACGGTAGATAGTAGCTGCGGCCCAGACTAGGCGGAGATGAGACACCCGGGACTGTTTGATGTTACTCTCGTGGTTCAGTTTAAACTGTTCTTATAATCATTTATGCATATTATCCTAATTAGGGGTGAGTCCTGAGGACCTCACGATGTTTATTTTCCCCGAACCTGCCGTTTGACCATCGGAAATCAACCCGCGGTCGGCTATACTCACAACCGCATGGTCGACGTGTCTTACGGTGGTTGCCAAGGGGTCTTTGTGTGTCCTTAATAGTCCTAATCTCTAGATCAGAAAAAGTGTCAGCCTGAAATCCTGCTTGGTGCGGGGTATTGTTAACCAACCTAATCATTTATTGCTTGTGTCTTCTGAGAAGACTACATTGCACAAATGTAGAGTGTCCAGCTTGTCACCATGGAACTGATATCAAACACTGGACGAAGGTTGGCCATCGAAAATCGACAGGCCGGCGGTGCATTTGCCAATTGTTGACTCCGAATGCTAACCGCTAGGAAAGAGTTCTGTTTATTCTTTGGGGAAGAGGAACGAACACGGCGGCCCGCCTCTTGACTTGATCCAAAGGCATGAAGATAGGTTTTTCTCCTATTAGTGTTCTTCAGTTATACCCGACGCCTATCTTGAAAAGCGGAATGGAATCTATCGCAGCGTAAAGAATCTTGTTAGCACGTGAGAAGATGATCAGGATGGCAAGTGGAAGTTGGTTACCAGTCGAGGATTATGCGTTGTTTGTGAGTGAATCACTTGGATTATTGTCTGATTTGCTGTCGCCCAATGGTTATATTGGTGAGACCTCGGAGCCTACTACTGAAAGTGGCAAGTAGCTCCCCAAGTGCGTTGCTGCTGTCCGACTTGAAAGTCGGAGCTATAGCTATAACAGACATGAAGTAGCAGAAGTCATGTTGATGAAGTTGACCCAGTGAATTGTCAAAGGCCTCATGACCAGTAGCTGAACTGACCACGAGAGAACTGAATGAAAAGGAGAAGAAACATTTGTTGAATAGAATGGGAAGGTGTAGAGTATATATAGTTGCATTTTCGTTGTAACCATACATATGATTTACAGCAGTTATCTCACTGAGGCCCTCTGAAATCGGACCGGATGGGCATATGTAATCCTGAATAGCCTTTTGATGACCGGTGACTATCTTATGGGGTATTTCTCTTGGAGTATAATTGATAACGAAGTTTGATTTCGCATGGCTATTATATTCATTGAATCATTGACTTCATGAATCGACTTTGAAGTTCCTAGTGCAAACCATCACCACATCCTAATTAAAGTCCACCCGTAGGTTGTACAGCGGATGACAAGCTATTTGAGAAACATAAAAGAACAATCCCCTCTATAAACACTATTTTATCCATATTAGAAGTACCCCAAAAGCACCCAATAGTTCGCCATGTGCATCCACTATAACTCCAATCCTCCCCACCTTTCGGCCACTTTCGACAATGCACCGAAACGTGCGGGGGATTGGACGGATTCACAAGTCTTCTGGAAAGAGGCGATTGTTCGTTCGCGACAGGTCATGATCTGCGGACGGGCCAGTTTCAACGCACGGTAGGAACATGTATAAACCGCCTTACCAAGACAACACAGAAAATTTCTGCACCATAGACAGACACTACCTCCATATGGACGTAACAAGAGAAGCGGATCAGTCTTTCAAGATAGTATGCGTCAAATAAAATATGACGTGACAACAGGGAAGGCTTTTCATACTTAAGGCGCAAGTAAATCATGCCACCGACGCCACCATCTCTTACACCCAAGTCGGCGTGCGTATGTAGAAGCGGCCCGTTTACAGGGCACACATGTGTCGTCGTACGTGCCAATGGAATGCATAAGGTTCATCTGATTGCACGGCATCAAACAAAAGACTCGTTGTTCGCTGTTTCACCCATCACGATTAACCCCTTGTTGACCATATAAACCCCGGATATGCGGGCAGCCATCGGACCCGGTAAAAGCCGGTCTCAAGGCCATATTCCCCGGTTTCCTGCACCAACCCACAATTACGCCACTCACCGGAAAAGGGATCACACAGCGAAAGGGACCTTCCCGTCGTTTCCGCATCTAGTCACAAAATCGAGTGCTGACAGTCATGTAGTCAGCTGAAGATGACGTATTGATTCCTCGATCTGATTGGTACCATGCACCAACGGCTTGTGGCCGTATCTTTTGTGTGTAGGCTGCAAGTCTCACACATAACCAACACTATGTATGTACAAAAGGTCATTTCCCCGCAAAACTCTAATTGGGGAATGGAATACTTCATTTGGGCGGGACATTGTTCAACGTGCTTTTATGCTGACAGCTGTTAAAGGCCGAAAGAGACGGCCATTGCTTGGATGCTACGAGTGACAGGAGGCAAACAATAGAGATTCATGTTCTTGTGATACTGGATCCGTGTTGCTGTTTCTGAACTGGACCGGTTTATCGGGTAGTATGGAGAACGGCGCGATTTTGTTGAATTGCCTCGCCTCAATCCCGCATTTTATCGCCTGAACCTGGCTTCTTTAGCCTCCAACTCGCGCTATTTACCGCACTGCCTTCTAATTACACCATACTAGCCCGCTAAATCCCAATAGCCCTAAGGCTTGTTACTGCCCTAGGCCACCTATCTTACGCTGTACTGTGTGCTTTCGCCAATTTTCACATTCTTGCTTGAACTACTACTCAATCACCCAACAAAGAATTCGAGAAGCTTTGTCCATAACCGACCTCCGACATCCTCCATCTATTGATAGATAGACTTCAACAACCGCCTTATTTACCGTACTGCAATTTGAAGCCTATCCTAGCCACCGGCCTTCTCCATGATAATCTGCCAAGACTTTGGCTAATCGCTTGTTTGCTGTGCTTCTCCACGTTATCCGAAACTTTGTTCTCTACATCTTGGATATCACCAAGAAGAATCGCTTTTTTTACTTATAGACAGTTTGAAGTCTCATTTTATCGCCCAACAAGGACGGGATCGACTTTCTGCGCGGCGCCTGTTCCTTTAAAGGTAGCACTGTTCCTCATTCAGTCAGTACCTGGGCGCAGTCTATCAAAAAATTCAAAAAAAGCGCCGCACTTGTCCCGGTAGCTGGTCAATATTTCGTCCTTTGAATCTGGTGATTTTTTTCTTGGATCTTTTGTGACCTTTTTCTCGGTCAAGTCTTACTCTTACATATCACGTTTGGTCAATATTGGTAGTGAAACACACCTCCAATTGCTATTCGACCTCGACAAGGCGCATCTTTGTTTCTTCAAAAAAGTCGGCCATCTATACTCGGCCAATACTCTTACATATAGAAAGCCTTGCCATTGAAATCGATCCCCTGTCGAAATCGCACATTGTGCTTACAGACGATTCGTTCCCGGTCAAAAGCGCACCGCAAATTCACAAATACTGCTCTCTCGCCATTCTCGACACCGGAGAAATTCTCGACTTTGCTTCGCCGACCTTTTACATTCTCGCTTTGAAATAAGCATCGACATATAGGATTTTGGAGTATCCGCGACTCTATTTGCCACCTGTAATATCTTCTCTTTTTCCTCTTGACCTCCACCATCCGTCGTAAGCCGCTACTTAAAAGACTCGACCGTCGCTTTTCGTCGCCAACTGCTTATTTTGCCGTCCGCCGCAACTACATACTACACGCCTGTGCTATATTGTGTGCGAGTCCAAATACACTTCATACACCAGGTTCATTCCTTGATTTCGTCCACGGAACACAAACGACTAGCCATTGTTACTTGGCGCGACACCGATTGCACCTATCCGCCGTATAAATCTCGGCTCCAACTTAGCCTCATTCGGCCGCTTTGCATTTGGCTTGGGAGCTCCCACGAAAACTTCACACAATGACTACTTTTTTGTCACGATACCGCACAACCTCGGTACGTTCGGCTATCATGTACTCACCAGCCGAGACACATGAACTAACGGCTTTCTATAGAATCGCAGGTCTTCAAGTAAAGACAAGAAGAAGGAAAAGGACGAGCCACCAGTGGAGCTGACGCCACTGGAAAAGATGCTGCAAAACGCCGGACCTGTGAAGCAACACGACACTGCAAAGTTCTTTGGCTTGGAGAATGTAAGTTTCAAAAGTTTGAGTCCATTTTGTCTGGGAATGTCTTGCTGACCGTAATTGTCGTTTTAGTTTGGGAATACTTGGTATGTTGGACCACAAACCGCACAATTCACGACTATTCAGACGAACATGAACTAACTTGTCAAAACAGCTATTGTAATTCGATTGTGCAAGCACTCTTTTACTCAGAAATGTTCAGAGATTGTTTAATCAACTACCCACAACCACTTAGTTCTTCGACTGAGAAGCTCGAGGTAGCTATCCGGCCACCAACGATTTCTGCAACCCCAACGCCAGCCAAAAAGAATGGAATGCCAGTGAATCCTGTCGGAATCGGTATTCGGCCAGAGGATAGACCAGATGCGCCAGAGTACAAAAAGAAGCATGCGATGCTCAAGGGTCCGATTCTGGAGTTGATCAAAGAGAACACCAAGACGCATGGCATGGAAGAAAACACATTTACTGGGTTAAAGGATATTTTCATTGCTCTTCTTGAAAGCCAGTCGCGCACTGGTGTTCTCAGCCCTCAAAGATTTCTGGAGCTTTTCAAGCGGGACAATGAAATGTTTCGCAACTCTATGCACCAGGACGCGCACGAATTTTACGGCCTAGTGCTAAATGACATCATTTCCAACCTAGAGGCTCATGCGCGTGCACAATTGGGCGGTGCTGTCAACGGGGACCATGAAGTCTCAGGTCCAGAGTCGAGCCCAGTTCGCAACATTTTCGAGGGCCTGCTTAGTTCTGAGACACGGTGCCTGATGTGCGAGACGGTCTCTAAAAAAGACGAGACTTTTTTGGATCTGTCAATTGATCTGGAGGAGCACTCGTCGGTAACGTCGTGTTTGAGCAAATTCTCAGAGGAGGAAGTGTTGTGCGAGCGCAACAAATTCCAGTGTGACCGGTGCGGCGGGCTGCAGGAGGCGGAGAAGCGCATGAAGATTGAGCGGTTGCCCAAGATTCTGGCGCTCCACTTGAAGCGTTTTAAGTACACAGAAGACTTTACGCGGTTACAGAAGCTTCAGCACCGGGTAGTTTACCCCTCACATTTGCGCCTGTTCAACACGACTCCAACAACAGCTAACCCAACACGGGTATACGAGCTTTACGCAGTGGTGGTGCATATTGGTGGAAATGCGTACCACGGCCACTATGTTTCGGTAGTGAAGACTTCCGAGTATGGCTGGCTGTTATTTGACGACGAGATGGTGGAACCGGTGGATGAAAACTACGTCAACAACTTCTTCGGAGAGCCTAATGGGCTGGCTACCGCATATGTGTTGTTCTACCGGGAGACGACATATGACGATGCCATGAAATTGGATGACGAGGACACGTACACTGAAATTCGGTCTGGGTCTGTCAGTCCACAAGTGGATGGTGACAGTGAGCAAGCTGTGACTCCTGGTTCTACTCCATTGTTAAATGGTACCTCTTCAGCGACGACTTTTGATGAGCCAACACCAGGATTGGCAACTTCACACACAGCTCCGTTATTGGTCAGCAACGGAAGCAAGGCGTCGTTTGAGCCTCGAGCGTCATACGACGCAGCTATGGCGCCGTCTGTATCAACTTCAGTTCTTCCCACTGTAAAGGAAGACCGGAGATCAGAGCGCAAGCGTCTCAAGGAAGAAAAAGATCAGAAGCAAAAGGATGAAAAGGAACGCAAAAAGCAGGAGGGTAACGGGGATGAAGAAAAGGGTCGTAAAGCGAGCAACGGGAACTTGGGCGGCAGCTTCCTGGATAGAGCCAGCTGGTCTGGAAAGTCAATGAGTCGTCGTAGTTTGGCGTTCTTGTCTTCCAAGAAACAGAGAGGCGAAAACCAGGATGCTGATGGACATTTATATCCGGCGCCGCCATCAACGGCGGGTACAACATCAACTACAGCTACTAACGGTATGTTGAGCACCGGGGTTGGAAGCCAGGCGGGTGGAAGTTCAGTCGCTAGTGCCACGGGCGAGGCACTCACTACTGTTCCAAGTTCTACAATGGCTAGTGAGGTGGATGCTGGAGAGACGGCGCCAAATGGAGCTGTACCCGCAGCGGCGGCTACGGGGCCCCCTCCAGCGGCGAGTAACGGGTCCTTTAGGTCACGGTTTTCGTTTGGGTTGGGCAAGAAGAGGAGCACGACGACCTTTTCCTAGTGTGGATTGATCGGGATGTTTCGCGCCCGGCTTGGTAGGAAATTTAAGAGGATGAGTTAGAGTATGCATGTTTCTTTGGATATGTTGATCTGAAGGAACCAGTCATTGACATTATATATAATGGAGTTTTTGTTTCATGGCACATTTATGAATGGGTATCTAAGTGGGTGAATGGGCATGTTTAACCCAGGACAAGTTCATATATGATGATGAGCGTGTTGCAGACAATGAGAGGGACTGAGCAGGTTAGATGTGTATGATGCATGTTCCGGGTTGATAAACAACTTACTCCGCATAAGCGTACGCACACTAGCAATCAAATTGATAATCTTCACCTGCACACTCGCATCGGCGGAGGCGCCAAAAGCCGGGTCATAACTTGCCGGGGAAAGGTTAATCCGCGCCAGAAAGCGGTCCTCCGAGAGGATAGCAATCGCGTTTGTAAGAAGCACGGCAACTAGATGATTTTGTTAGTCTCCTCTGCTCATCTTGAGAACTCAAAAAAAATCAAATACTCACTGTAGAAGAAACTGCCGAAGAATAACATGGTGGTGGTGCCGCGGTGTCGCTGGGGAGTGTGAGTTGGTCGTGGAGGTGGGTGGGATATGGTGATGTTGCGTGCGTGTTTACTTGGCAGCTGGTGACGGGTGGGAAGGGTTATGTAGGGTTGGATGGGTTTCCTTTCTGGGAATGCGATTTATATACGTGTGGTTTGGGATGGTGAATTGTGGTTTTGATGGTGGATGGTATGGCGTTTACGATGAAGGCTTATGGTGAGTTTTTTTAAGGGGGATGTGAGATGAGTGGAACTAACGAGGACGAGGGTAGAATTGTTGATTCCGTTGGCGATTACGCTGTATTTATTGGTGGCGCCGTATACCAAGGTGGAGGAATCGTTTAATACACAAGCGACCCACGACATTCTCCTCTACGGGACTCCAACGAGCAATATCCACGCGCGTCTACTTGCATTATACGACCACCACACCTTCCCCGGCGCAGTCCCTCGCTCGTTCATCGGACCGGTGGTTATCTCGGGGATAGCACAGCCGTTGGTATATCTCCTTGGTTTCCACCATGGCCAACTTATCACCCGGTGGCTTCTGGGCATGATGAATGCCGCGGCGTTGGTGTATTGTGCGCGGAGGGTAAGGGGTGCTTTTGGCGAGTTGGCGGCGAAGTGGTTTGTGGCGATTTCGCTGGGAGAGTTTCATGTGCTTTTCTATGCGACGAGGTTTCTGCCGAATATGTTTGCGTTTGGAGTTACCACTGTGGCGTTTGCGATTGGGTTGCCGGGGAGGGAGGGGACGGTGACGGCGGGACAGAGGGGGTTGAGGATGGGTCTTGTTGTTATGGCGGGGGTGATTTGGAGGTCTGAGTTGGTTCTTCTTCTTGCGGCGTATGGAGCGTGGTATCTCCTTATTGATAGAGTCCCGTTATGGTCTCTCATCCGACCTATCATCTCCGCGGCGGTCGTTGCCTTGGCGGTCTCGGTTCCCGTCGATTCATACTTTTGGCAGCGGCCGGTGTGGCCTGAACTCGAGGCGTTCTGGTTCAATGCTGTGGAGGGGTCAAGTTCGCAGTGGGGAGTGGAAGTGTGGCATTGGTATTTCAGTAGTGCGTTGCCGCGACTTCTTTTGAATCCGCTGGTTCTAGGCCTTTTCATCCCGTATGCGCTGTGGAATCCGGCGACGAGATATGTGGCGAGGATGGTGCTTGTGCCGCAGGTGTTGTTTATTGCGGTTTACTCGGTTCTACCGCATAAAGAGACGCGGTTCATCATATATACGGTTCCGGCGTTGACCACGGTTGCAGCCCTAGGTGCATCCCGGTTAACAGCCAGTGCCGGGAAATCCATCACGGGTATAATATCCCTCATCATCCTTCTCGGCACAATAATCCTCTCCATGGCCACCGCAACCACCATGCTCCTCGCCTCCTCCCTAAACTACCCCGGCGGCGACGCCCTGCACTCTCTCTACCCACTGATCCGCGAAGACCCCTACGCGCCGAAATTCCCCCGTGCCCACACCGACGTGCTCGCGTGCATGACGGGGGTGACCCTTTTCGGAACGAATCCGTACGGTCTGCATAAGATGACGCCGGAACAGAGAGGCGTGGTGAGGTTTGATAAGACGGAGGATCCGACGGTGGCTAAGAACCCTCTTTGGTGGGATAAGTGGGATTATCTGGTTCTTGAGACGGGCAAGATGCCGCCTGGTTTGTGGGAGAAGATGGCGACGGTTAAGGGGTGGGCTGGAGTGGAGGTTATTAAGCCGGGAATGAAGGTTGTAGATGATGTGTGGGTTGTTGGTCGGGGGAAGTTGATACAGCAGCTTCGGAGATTTGTTCTTGAGAAGAGCGGTGGGTGGTGGATTGGACCGCGCATGGAAGATAAGATTTGGATATTACAGAGGAAGAGAGGGACTCGGGGGATTCATCAACAGTTTGATTAGAAGTGGTGTATTTATAGGTATACAAACGGACATAAGAGATATAGAAAGAAAGAGCAAAACAGAGACCGTGGTTGAAACATGCAAAGGTATCATGGTACGACAAAAGAAAGCAAAATGAAACAAGAAACAAGAACAAGAAGGAAGAAACCCAACCAACCAGCCAAACCAAACCAAACCAAACGCCAAAAAACGAAAGCCTTCTTACCCATCAATATCCATCCGATCAGCATCATCCGACCCAGAACTCCACTGTCTAGCCACACTCTCCCCAAACCAAAGCGCATCTTCATCATCCACTCCAACCTCGCTAATCAAACTATACAAAAGCCTCTCATTCCGCAAGATATCCTCCGGCTTATCGACGATTCTGCGCTGCATGATTACCGCTTCGGCGGTCACGGCCCAGATGTGTTGGAGGGGCGGGATGTCGGCGAGTAGAAGACGGTTCTGGGCCATGGGTAGTTGGGGCATAGGGCGGGGAGGGAGGAGGGAGATGGACGGGGCGGAAGGGACTTGGGGGGATGGAGTGGTGGGGAGGGGGACGGAGGCGAGGGATTTCTTGCGGGTGAGACGGGTGAGGAATTTGTGTTTTTGTTTGGTTTGGTTTGTATTTTGGGGTGTTTGGGATGTGGAGGTTGCGGTGGTTGTGGTTGCTATGTTTGATGGGATACCGGTGGTGGAGAGTACTGGAGCCGGAGGTGGTTGTAGTAGGCCTGTGAACCATGTGTCGACGGCTGATCTTCTATGGTTGTAACCTTCTATATTCCACAATCTAACCATCTCTACTGGTCCTCCTACACAGAGAATCGAAGCAATAGCCTGGTCTGATACCTTTTCACCTAGGTATCCTCTAATTCCTCGCTCAATGGTACCAGCATATGTAGGCGGACGTAGTTGGCGACAGAAAGTGGATATGACGAGAGGGAAGACTTCGTGGACGCGGAGGAGCATTTTGGGGGGATATTGAGAGAGGATTTGGAGTTCGATTGGGTTGATGGTGTATGGTTCCCAGCAGAGGCCGTGGCCGGGGTTATTCGCAATGTAGTGTAAGTGGAGAAGACGATATTGTTCGAAGAAATGGAAGATGACGAAGAGAAGGGGGATTAAGCGTCTCCGCATGCGTTCTGTCTGGGCGGCGAATTCCTTCTTTTGGGCGGGGGTTCGGCGGAGGAAAATCTCGGTGTTGACCCAGTCGATGGTGAGATTTGTCATGTGTGAGGCGGTATGGAGACGACTCCAGAGGGAAATTAGATGGTGAAATAGTTGGGATTCGTCTGGTGGTGATGGATATAGACAGTGGGCGTATAGAGGGATACTATGGCGTAGATGGAACCGGGCGATAGGTGTAGAGAAATGGGTGACTAGACAATGCCATGGACGAGATACAAGACGCATTGAAAGGATATCAGGAAGAGAAAGATGCTCCAGGATAATCAAGTGAAGTTCCCCAGGTAACTGTCGAAAATCCACATCCAACGAAACCGCGGGAATCTCCACCGAGCTCTTCCTCCTTGAAGACCCGCCAACGCCCTCCTCTGTCGAATACCCTTTAAGTAATCTCTGTCTCAACCCCACCACAAAGCCATTCCGCGACCGTCCATCATGGTCAACCTCCGACTGCGGGAGTGTAGCATGGGCGGCGCGAACCGGGAGGATGAAAGTGCGGGCTGGCGGGGTATCTGGGGGCCCTTCGATGTCGTGTTCGTGGTCGTTTAGTTTGGAGAAGAACCGGGCTGAGGCGAATTCAGAGGGGCCGGTGGGTGTAGCCATTGTGACGTGGGGCCGGAGCCGGAGGGTGATGGTCTCCGGCGGGCGGGCTGGATTGGGTATGGCGGATATGTGTATATTCGAAGGGGCCTTTAAATTAACATTTCCTCGTTGTAAAGAATACCAATAGTGAGTGGTATATACCAACCACCAAGACCTCGTAAAGATAATTCCAAAGGGAAAGTAAAAAAGAAAGGAGACTCAATCTCAAGAAACAAGACACAAGATAACAAGAAGTATAGAAAAAAAAAACACCACCATATAAAAAAAAAAGACGAAATCCAAGGTCCTCTTTTCCGTAGCCTAAACCAAGAAAAAACCCGTGGGTCGGTCCCTTCCTAATGTGGCCAAGCGAGCGAGAAAGTAAAAAAACGGCCCGCAATCTGTTTAAGCAAGCACGTACGCAGGCACGGTGAATTGGGGGTGATAAATTGGATAAATGGGTATAGCGGCCGGGTAAATTGTTTTTTTTGGTGGTTTTTCTTGGGGAATTGGGCATGACACTTTGGCTATTTGTGAGGTGATTTTTGGGTGTAGTATGTAGAAGTTTTCTTGATACTCGTGTTAGAAACATCTAATCAAGATGTATGTACCACTTGACTCATAAATGGTCTCAGTTACCTACCTACGTATTCTACTTCCATTCTACTCATTCCATTCCGTCTTTCAAGACAAAAAACCCAGAAGGCCCGAAAACACCCCCTACCTTAACACACCAAATCCCAAAATCCTTCTAACCCTAACAACCCAAACTCCCACCCGGTGTTCTCCGCATCATTACCGCCCCTTTTAGTGTTTTTTGGGCGAGAGAGGTCCTTGTCGGGGATGCCAATAGTCGTATATCTGTATTGTAACTCTATATGACGAGTTAGATATACCGCGAGGGTGTTTTGAGCCTCTGATGGGAAGCGGAGGTTGCGGGCGGCGAACGAGACGATGTGGTATTGCTTGGGTTTTGTGAAGGCCGCGGCCGTACTGCGGTGTTTTAGGTTTTTGGTAAAGGAGGGAGGGACACCCTTGTTTGGGTTCTTTGGCGTGGCCTTGGGTTTGTGCATGCAGATCGTCTGTGAAGGAAGTTGGGAGGTTTGCTTTGCTGGTGGGAGATATGGTTTTGGTGATTGTGATCTTTGTCGATGGACTTGGTTACGGGCCGTCTGAGAACTAACCATGGTCCCACGGGGAAGGTATGGTTCTCGGGAACGATAGGATAGTCGGAGGGAATCATGCCACTCGGTCAAATATACATCGCTAAACCGCCTTGTCTTGTTGTTTGCACACGTGTATGTCTTATCCTGTCTGTCCGTTCGTCCCCTTTGCCCTGGCCACTTTGATTTTGAAATGTCCCATTAAGCTGCAGACGGATCAGACTGAGGATTTAACCCGTCAGAGCCTCTCTCTCTCAGTCATCAATACTTCACGCGACTGCGTCACTGGTCGTGTGATTTCCCCCACATATTTGCTACTCTAGGTTATATATCTGTATCTATACATATGGTATAAATCATATCTCAGATGACTCTCTGATCATAATACACTCATTCATCATGTCTCAAGACACACTCAACTTCTGATATCATCTTTATATCTTCTCACCGAATCTGCCCCGCCAAATCATCCCGCGTTCCCCCAATGCGGCTCAAAATCTCCCAAACTAAGATCCCTCCCTTCCACGTTATCCCAAACGATAATCATATTTCCTTCATCTTCCCACAGCTCAAATCAAATCAAAAATTCAATCCTCACATCCCCCAAAACAGCAAATTCCCCAAATAGGAATCCCCGACGGCTAATTCATATACCAACGACCCTAAGAAACCCTTGATCTCCACATCTGATGCTTTTTGCCCGGGTAAAGTCGCGGGTGGAGTGAGGAACCGGATAAATGAGGAGGCGCGTGACCTTTGGTGGCACACGAGGAAGCGAGGAGAGGCCGAGAGAATGGGGTGGTTTAGTTGGGGGGGATTGATGGGTCTGGGGACGGATCCGGAGACGGAGTCGGAGACGGGGACATTGTGATACGGGGAAGTGGGGGATGTTTAACTTGGGAAAAGTGGGGGTATCGGGTACAGAAGATGTTATCTATGACAGGGTTCTTGATAGGTCGTTCGGTCTCTTTTCTCTCGTTGACCATATAACGTCAAGTACCGTCTATCTCGGTGTGACTTGTAGTTCCACACTATCGGTTCCACCTCACCGCGCAACTTCCCATAGTCTTCCGTCAGTCACACAATGTCGTCATCAAATTGAGCCTCAGTGCGTGGCTCAACCACGCGTATCTGTATTCAAGTATGTAAATAGCTTATCCTCCGAAACCTCGGATCGGAAATGTTCTTTGTACAACCACCACCGTCCGTCATCCATCAACTTACCATCCGGCATGGTCCATTCATGAAACCATTAAGCTCTCCCAGAGTTTCAATAACCACCATACACCTTAGATTCTTCATAGGGTCCGTCTCTTTATACGTCACTCCTTCCATCTCTACATCACTCGTCGTATCTTCCTTCCTACAACACACTAAACCCTATTGACCCCACCAAACCCCAACATTCCTATCCTCGCACAACATCAATCCTATTTGCCACACCTTCCTAAAAATAAACCTGACTCGCAGAAACGTATTCAAGGCCTCTCTCGCCACTTGTGTGACACCAGAATGACTTCACCCAGCACTACTAGTAACCAAGACACTCCAGAACCTCGACAATCCGAACTCTAACAAGCCACAGCTTAACAAACCTCTATCACAAGCACCCCAAAACACAAGCAACAAGAAAGAGCGCCCCGCTTTCCTCCAACCGGCCTGTCATTCTTCAAGACTAGAAGGAATACTACGGATTTTGGGTCTTTGGGATTTCCTTCCTGTAAGCACTGTTGGATCCTATCTATTTTTAGACTACATACATGCATACATTCATGGCTGTCTGGCTGGCTGGCTGGCTGTGGATGTCTCCGCAGTAAATCAAATCCGTGGTTCCCTCGCCTCCTAATCAAGTCAGAAGACGACATGACAAAGACCTAAACGTTGCGGTGAACATTTGGAGATTCCCCCAAAGAGGGAGGAGGCACCTATATTATACATATGTATGTACAATACAATACATACTCAGCCAGGTGGGTCTGACGTGGATAGACTTGGCTTTCAACAAGAGAAATACCGCATTAGCCAAGCCTCTACATCTTTTCTCTCTCTCTCCATATCCAAGCATTGTCCAAGTCCCGCCCGAGCCGCTACGCTACCAAATCCCCATCCACAACACCAGTTTCACCCCCTCAAACCCGCCAGCGCCAGACCCAGTTACACTTTCAAATTAAAAAAACCCATGACCCCCCCTCCCCTCCCGAGAAAAAAAAAAAATCCAATGCAAAGCAAAGCAAGGATCTCATACACCCTCACTAGCTACATACGAACAAAGAAGACGACGAGTAGAAAAAAAACAAGACCAACAGATACCAGTCTAATCCATCCTATTGATCAAAGAACGGGTCAACTATATCAATCGTAATAACCACCAGGATCCACCCCATCGTATTCAGAATTGTTTGCCGTGACTGATTCCTGCTTGCTTGCTTGCTTGCTTGCCCATACTAATGCTAATGCTGGTGCTTTGGTGACCTATCTATGTACCTGGTCTTAACGGTCTTAACAGGTCTGGTCTTGTTTGGCGTGAGTCTGGAACGAACCGGGTCGAACTTGTGTAATCCTCGCGACCTAGTCTCGTCCAATCGTCGACGCATTATTCTCCTTCATTTTTCCTTCTTTTCCTTTTCCTTCCAATATTTCGTAACCGCCCCCTCTCTTCCCCGATTTCCATTTCCATTTTCTCCCCAAGTCTTTTCTTCAACACCAAAAAAGGAACAAGTCGCTACCTTCCATTCTTCGGCTCCTATTCTTAACCCCCCTGGCCATCTTTGTTTTTTTTATTCCCGTCTGTCAGCGTTCTCTTGTCGTCTTCATCTTAATCCAAACATACCAAGTTTTCTCATCTACGCCGGCAAACTTGAACCACCCCCCACATTCCCCCCTTCGTCCGTCAAAATGCCCACTTCATGGACCCCCCACGACCCTAACGAGTCCCTCCCCACCGCCATCGACTCCCCGACATCTCCGACCTCTCCATCCGTGAACTCCGCCGTCCCCGCCGGTCCCCAGCCTCTCGCCCGCTTCGAATTCGAAACAAACCACACCACCACCAACGGCACCAAAATCCTCCTTCTCGAATGGCCCACCCCCACCCCCTCTCAATATCCATGGTCTCTCACCTGGGACCACCAAACCACCTGCTACCCCGTCTGGGACACCACCGCCGAGTCCCAGGGTCTTTCACGCGTCTACATTCTTCTTCCCACCGGCGCGCCCGTTCCCCCGCTGGTAACCATCTCCCAACAACCGCTCACCCCCAACCAATCGCCCCACGCAACCAAAGGCACCGCCGCCCTCGTCACCCCCATATCCGCCACCTCACCAGCCGCTCCCGTCCCCAAGACCGACGACACCGCCGACCCCAAAGAAACTGATACCCCACTGGTGACACTCACCGTCAAGCCCCTCCCGGCAATCTACCCTGCCAACTTAACCACCACGACCCCCGGAAAACGCGGCGTCCTCCACACCATCTGGGCCCGTCTCAAGCTTGCCTCTCTCCGTCTCGAAATGGAAGCCGAGCGTCGCCAAAACAACGAGTCTATCGGTCTAGAAATGGCACTGCAGGAATACGCCTGGTTAGCCGGCCACTTTGGCCTACCTCGCTTGATTGTCACGGATGACGGAGAAGCAAAGGAGGAAGAAGAGGTTCCTTCGTCTCCACCAACCGCCACTTCACCTTCCGCCGAGAGTCCCGTTTCCCCGCGCGGTCCGGTTTCGCCTGGTCGGGGAGGACGGTTATCTGAGAAGCTGAAGGGACTTAAGTTGGCCACCTCTCCTGCGGATTTGAATAACCCATCCAGTAAGTTTCTTTACCTTCAAAAAGAATGAACAAAAACTAACATGTCCAAGTCAAAACCTCCATTCTCCAAGGCCGCGCCATGTCCCCCGCAACCACCACCGACCTCAACGCAGCCCTCTCCCTCAACGCCATAATGAAAGGCGTAACCCCCGAAGACCCCACTCCCCACGAAGACGAACTATTCGCTCTCCCCATGAGCCCACGGAGTCCAGAGATGAAGCGGAGTCCATTCAGCATGTTAGCCTAACAAGCGCCATAGTACCAGTATCAGTAGCAATAGTAGCAGCCGTAGTATCTTTTCTTCATTTCATTTTAGATTCCCGCTTTCGTTAAATATATTCAGTAATTACCAAAAAAACAACATATATACAATGTACTTTCTTATCGCCACCGTTATCTCCATCCGCCTACACGGCCCTCATCCCATCGATCACGTTCCTCCTTTCGACGCCACGACGTAGCTTTCGCCTCGACCAATTTCCTAACAAGTCTCCCCAACTCCGCCTCTCCCAACTCCTCATCCCCATCTACCAACTGGCTCTCCAACACCTCACAGCCCAATTTCTCCGCGTGTCCCAACTCAACCAAATCCCTATACAAAGCCGGCGGCATATGTCTCTCATACGCCTGATCCACGCGTCTCGCCTCCTCTTTAAAATCGCCTTCTAGCCTCTTCATCATCATGACTTTCGCCGCCAGAACCTCTCGTAGCTCGTCAGCTTGTCGTTCAGCTTCGATGAGGTTCTCAAGAGACTCGATGTTTGATTGGGTGACTTTGAGCATTTCGTCGGATAGATAGGTTATGATTGGGTGAGCGGTTTTTCTTGCAAGGACCATGTTTTTGATGGACGATTCATGGGCGATGAGATATTTGAGAACCTCGGGGCTCTTGTCGAGGAGGAATAATGGGACATGGGGATACGCTTCTGCGCCGGGTCCGGCTTTCTCGAGGATAGAAGCTGGGATTTCAATAGGGACGGCTCCGTATCCTTGAGAATGCGCCTTTGGTGGCGGAGCTGGAGCAGAATTGTTCATTTTGTCTTGTATGTCGTTGATTTGAAAAGACTCTTAATAAGAATCATGAACAAACAACCTTGAATTCCACTATCAAATACGTCACACAACAATCACGTGGCACACGTCATGGGTTAAATCCAGGGTTTAAGAAATGCAATTAAACAGGCCTTGCATGACGGCCAAACTCACTGATATCAGAATACACATAGAACAAAACAGCCAACTCCGATAGAGTAGAAAAATGAGAATCCAAACAACCAAACAAAACAGAAAAAAAGAACCCAAAGTCATACCGTCAATACCTATCCCAATCTTCCTTGTCTATGACTGCACCGACCAAAGATCCCGCGACCACCCGGCTTTCCGCATCCGTTTGCCCAGACTAGCCTTCTTATCGATTGATGCCACCGCAATCTCTTTACTACACGCCGTAAACGCTTCAACAAGCTCTGTCATGCGTCCGCCTTCCATAAAGACCTTGGCAATTTCTGACTCGCCGTCAGCAATGTGCGCCGCCAGATCCATACACTCCATGAGGTAGTCCTTTCCTTTGTGTTTACCAACGTAGCGGAGTGTGTTGATCCAGCCAAGGACCGTTTCTGCCAAGTAGATAGACCGGACCTTTTGCAAATCATCATCACCATCTGTGATTTTGTTAGTTACTAGCCATATATCAAGTACATCAAGTGAACTTACTCTTGATTGACGTTACCAGCCAGTCACCAATGATTGGCTGCAGGCAAGCCCGGCAATCGTCCATGACCTTGACAACTTCAGCCCAAGGTTCCCGGTATCCCTCGCTTCTATTATTAGTTAGCATCAACTGTCGAACACCCTCTACTCCCAAAGAAACATACTCAGAGGCAAGATGTGCCAGCGAACTAATAGTCTCCATGTTGTCCAGCACCTTAACTAGACTCGACAGATCCCGAACGTCTCTCGCATCCACCACCACCTCCTGGACTGTTGGTGGGTTACCACCAGCCACATCCAAGAGGTGCAGTTGTGAAGACCAAAACGCCTCATCCTCCACATCAACTGGCTCTTCACCGGAACGCCCAGCCTTGGCCATGCGCACCTCCAAGAAGGCTTCAAACGGCACGCGAACAAGAAGCTCACGAGCCGACACCAACCGCAAGTTCTTGAGGAAATACTTGAATACCCGGCTGGTCATGTTCAAAACATCTGGCCAGGCTTCATCCACCAATAACAACCACTCTAGTGACCTAATAAGCAACTCATGGCGTACGGGAATCTGGTCAGATGAACCCATGAAATCGAGCTCTGTTGGGACATGTGCTTCATCAGTAGATGGCAGAATTGAAAAGATGTCCTCGTTGGGCAATTCAGATTTGAGTAGTGCATCCAGTTGCAACTGAGGTTGCACCCGTACAAATGTGAGCACATCAAGGCCACTACGGCGGATAATCTCGAGAACCTGAATGCGGACATCACGGTCGACAACCTGCAGCAGGTTACGAGACATGACCTCGTATTGGCGCGGACCAGCCAAAGTAGAGCAGTACATAGGCATGAGCTCAATAAGCCCAGCACGGCTAACCAAGTTGAGGTAAGCAACTGTGATGTTACCCTGAACGTGCTTCCGAGCATCATTGACCGCCAAAGCATTTGAAGGGGCAGGGCCAAGCAGTTTCTCCAACAACCCAATGATGATGTAAACATGTGAGACAATCCGTAAACCGTGAATGTGATCCGAATCAAACAACTTGGTGTTATCAATCTGCAGAGTGTTGAGGCCCTGAGTAGAAATAACATCTGAATCAGTTGTGCCAAGAACACCAGAAGCAAGAGCCAGGCCTTGTTCCACAAAGTATCCGTTCAAGTCTCTGGCTAGAACAGCACCCTGAAGAACCTTGAACGGATTCTTACCCTCATCCCCAATAAAGGAATGGGTTACCATGGATTTTATCAGGCGCTTCTCCAATGTGGCCGCTTCACCGTGGTACTGCAGAGCATCAAACGAGGCAAACAACTGACCGAGGTTAGCGGCAACATCGGGACCGCAAGCTTCCAAAGCAAACTTATCAAACTGAGTGCGCAGTAAAGCATTGTAATGGGCAAAGAGCATGTCATCCCAGCTGTTACAAACACGCTCAACCGATGGGATATCACCAGCCAACAGGCCATAAACGGCCCTCTCGTAGTCATCAATACCACCTTGGCGAGCCGAGGCATAACACATCCGGCGCCACAGAGCAAGCGTAACTGGACCTTGTGTCGGCTTATCCGAATCAGCCCCCGGTAAAGGCAGAGCCGACATCGTCACAGCTCTCCAAACCTCCGTCCGCTCGCTACACCAACCACGAATAGTATCCATGGAGCTTCCGCGCCGAAGAAGCTCGTAACAGCCACGCCAAATAGCGCGCTCGAAGAACTCATCTTGTGGTTGCAACTTGCGACCTTGTCTAGCGAGGGTATCAGGGTCGAGCTGGGTAACAAGAGTAGATCCGTTCGACGCACGCAGACCTTGGGCGGCAGGGGCGTCACTGGGGTCAATAGTTCCGGTGCGGTTTAACATTGTCTTGTGGTGCTTAATAGCAGTGCGGGTGTGGATCCAGCCATGGGCGGCAACCAAATGGCTGCGGTCAGCGCGTTGTTGCAAGTCGCGGACAATATCATCGATCGAGGGGCCCTCGGCAGCATTGGCCTGTAACCACTGAAGAACTGCGCGGCGCTCCATAGCCACGGGGTCCGAAGCAAGGAACTCATCCCACGCCGTGTGGCGCGTTGCCGTACTTTGCCGAAGTGATTTTCTCATATTCTTATCCTTAGAGCCGCCAGACGGGTCAGGATATCTAAGTGGCAGCAATCTCCGAAGCAAATCCCAAGTCTGAGCTTCGGCCTCCCACAAGTGGCGGTCGTCATACGGGACGTCGTCTTCCTGCTTAATGACGACCGAGTCCACGTCCATTGCTGGGCCTCTCCGGAGAGCGTTTGGGGCGCCACGGCCTGCCCGCTCCGTGGCATAGCTGTGGTATGTATCGACGAGCTCTAGAATGCGATCCCGTTTCTCCGAGGTAGACGCTTTTGAATGTTGGTAGTCGAGGCAGTCGTCGAGCTTGTTGGCGAAGAATTCGACCTCCGGGCCGGCCTGCAGAGGGGCATAGTTTGAGACCTCCATGACGGGGAGTGCGGGGAAGGTATTCGGGCTCTATAGAGCGAGTTTATATGTATATTTAAGGTCCAATCCACAGTGGTAGCAGCTTGTAAAGTTAGAGTAAGAAAAGAGAAAAGAGTGACGCGCTCTGAATTACACAATTAAAGAAAGAAGGGGAAACGATGAGTCGCAGAAAACAGACCACCAAGTATACGACAAAAAAACTATCTCCGTTTTAAACGTCGCCGTTGATCACGCCAAAAAGCAAAAGAAGATGAAAAAAAGATGTCAAATAAACATTAATTTCAGCCTCGTCGCATGCATAGGGCGTCGCTGGGCAGCACAAATTT
Source organism: Huntiella abstrusa (assembly GCA_025685495.1). Classification (NCBI taxonomy): domain Eukaryota; kingdom Fungi; phylum Ascomycota; class Sordariomycetes; order Microascales; family Ceratocystidaceae; genus Huntiella; species Huntiella abstrusa. The sequence continues at coordinate 291,333 of JAJNMT010000156.1, read as the reverse complement.
AGAGCTCTCTAGAGCAAAAAAGAAGCGCGCTCTGAGGCATGTCGTACAATACCCTAATTCCTTCTCTCACGTGCTTAGTCAAAGTGGGTCTCAAATTTTCCAACTTGTTTAAATAGACCGGCAGTGCCGCCATTTCTCTTGATCAGTTCTTCTTCCTTTTCTTCTTCATGTCCACGGCGTTCGTATTAGAGTCTCGGGACAGGTATTTCAATGCTTGTCCAGGTCCCAAGCGGCCTCTTAGCGTGCTCAACGATAGCCAAGAAGAACCAGCGCCCCTCCAAAATTTGACCATTAAGCAGCTCGACTGCGGCCAGCTAAGGACCGAGGGTGATACATTCTTTGTCTAAGAAGTCTTGATTATGTTGATTTACTGTAAACGAAACTGTTACTTGTGTTTTCCTTGGGACCGGAGGTCGTCCATTCGGCGCCGAAGAATCTCGGGTTTGGGACAGCTTATGGACCGGACGTGGTCGCCGTCGCGTTGGTAAAACGCTGCACAGCATTCGTAAAGAGCAAAAACTGCCCTTGTACAGCGCGCTTCGTTGTAGTCGTTTTTGTTAAGACAGTCTGACTTGTCAGCATTTTTGTATCAACGATATCCAGAGTGAAACATACTTTGAATTTCGCACTATCCGTCTATTCGTTAGCATTTCTTCCATAACATGTGCGTTCTTCTTTTCAGCACGACTTACAGCCATTGGCTTACACGGCTGCTCCGCCGCCAGTCCTTGTTGAAGCGTCACCTATACCCATTTTCGTCAGCTCAAAACTCGTGGTTTCTCTGTACCCTCAAGACCTTACCATTTTCTTAAAAGTTATCAATATGCAGAAGACAAAATCAAAAACATCCCTCAACTTTCAACACAAATGACGTCTATCATATCTTAGGGTCCAGCAACCCTCGGTAGCCTAGCCAATGATTGCGGCTGACTAAGCACAACCAGGCTCGACAAAGAACGTCACAGACCCGACTGGCTCCTTCGATAAATCAACGTCAGCTCTTTAAGTTTCACTGGAATCACTGATATTTAACCAATTGCATTTCTCGTCGCGTTACCATCAGCTCATAGACATTATACTTCTGACTTTATCCTTAATGTGAGTCTTTACCCCGCCACGAACCTGACGTCGCGCGTGGAGAAGGACGACGATGGATGACGTCGAGATGGCTGCACCCAATGCTACTTGTATAATACCTGAAGGCACCAGCAACTGCCATCATCATAGTCACCCATTCCGACATACAACACGCCGTCAACCTGAATCTCCAGCCACCATCGCAAACCCAGACATCCCGCTAACAACCCAACCATAGACCGAAAACCCACCAAAATGGCCGACGAACCCCCCGCCTCTGAGCACCTCAACATCAAGGTCACCGACAACAGCAACGAGGTCTTCTTCAAGATCAAGCGTAGCACCAAGCTCGAGAAGCTCATGAACGCCTTTTGCGACAGACAAGGAAAGGACTCCAAGACGGTGCGCTTCCTCTTTGAGGGTAACCGTGTACAGGCTACGGATACTCCCGAGACTGTAAGTTTATAGTGGAAACGAGCATATGTGTATAGCTGCTTACTGGGATTATTTGGATTATAGCTTGATATGGCTGACGGTGACACGCTTGAGGTGCACCAAGAGCAGGTTGGTGGTGCCCGTGTTTAAGAACCAGGACGATATATCTTGACTGTATGCCGTTGACGCGAGTTGGAAAGGCCAGCCATTTAAATGATACCAATAAGATTGTTTTTAGTTCTTGAAACTGCCATCACTTACATACATGATACCAATAAAAAGTCACGCGAAATTCAACAAATATAGAGTGAAGAAATACACAAAAATGTATTGAAGTAAAAGTCATCATCTCATAACCAACAAAAAACAAGTCTATAAAAGCCCAATGCAGTCATCTCTCTCAGTTTCTGTCACTGACAGTCTCTGGCTCGTCTACTTACATCTCAAGACCCGAACCAAACAATCCTGCAGTGCCCCGTACAGCAAAAGCTGACAGTACCGCCAAAAGTGGGCAATTCTTTCAACAGAGAGAATTCCAAGTGAATAAAAAAGAGCAAAACAAGTGAGGAAGTTTCGTTATCAATAGATAAGAAGCAACCAAGAAAAAGCAAAACAGATGGGAGATATCGTTGTTAAAAGACAAGATACAACCAAAAAGCAAAAAAAAGACAACCAGGGCCAAGAGAGAAGCAAGACTTACCAAGAGAGTAAACAACAACAGAAACTAAAGAGAGTCGTGACAACTTTGTCACATGCTCTGACAACCCAGAAATCATAATGAGCCCCCAAACGCCAAACAAGTCATAGCCGACAAAAGTCGCTTCTAAAAATTACATCTTCAACTCCCGCATGCGGCATGCCGTACACAAGACGACAGTACCTCCATTTCGTTCGATAGGGAAAATCTGACCATCGTCGAACGCACCATCGCAAGTGGCACACTTGAAACATGCTTCATGCCATTCACCACCCATGGCCTGGATATACTGACCAATGACTGCTGTCTTGCACTTCTTGCATTTGGGTGCACGACGTTCAGTACGCTTGGTTTGGCACTTGATGCACCAAGCATATCCATCCTTTTCAATATGTGTGTGTCCCTTCTCAAAGGGATCACCGCACTCGGCACAGAAAAAGTGGCCGTAGTGCCAATGGCTACCGAGAGCCACAATATGCTCACCATGAATAGGCGTTTTACAATGCTTGCACCGGGGCGCAAAAAACTCATGCCAATCCAGATGGCAGAAGAAACGTAGTCGCTCATCACCATCATCGATAGCCGTCTTCCCGGGCTCGTCAGGAACTCTCACACCCGAATTACGCAAACGAATGCGCTCCAATCGCTCAGCCCGCGCCTCTTCTGGCTCGGGAGAAATCTCCATTGCCTCGAGGTTAGTATTGCAAGTGTAACAACAAAAGCAACCGGGATGGAACTTTTCAGCAGACCCGCCGAGCTGGATGAAGCGTCCCTCAATAGGGAGACAACACTCATGACAAACAGCCATGCCGCTACGACGAATACTGTCACGCTGGGGCGCCCATGGTTGGCGTGGTCGGGGCAGAGGCCGTGTGCCGTTAGGTCCACTAGGTGTTGGGAGAGGTCTAACACCATTAGAAGGAACGTCATCGGCGGCCGGCTTGGTCGGCGAGCGGTTACTGGAGGCTGGAGGATCTACCGAAACGGAGATCGATGGCACACCAGGGGCCGTAACATCATCATCACCGGGGATGTTGATGGTCGGTACATCGGGTACCGAAATACTCGGGATGGGAGGCATATTGCGCTGAGAAGCAGGCTTTGTAGACTCTCCAGGAAGGTTAATAGTCGGAACAGAAACCGAAACGGACGGCACCTTCACACTGGGAATCTTTGGAGTCTGAAAAGAGTCCGCCGACACCGAGATAGAAGGCGGCGACACCGAGACGGGCGGGTTCCGCCCCGAGTAATACCCTCCTGATCCAGATCCTTGGGAAGACGAGGAAACGGCGGGAGTCCGAACGGATGCTGAAACTCGAGGTCCACTACCGTTTCCGTGTCGGTAGAAGCCTCCGACACCGGCCGCTCCAGAAGAACCGGATGCGCCGCCAGTGGCGACACTGGAGGAGACATGCGACGGGGCGACGGCTGTCGGGGCTGTGTTTGATGAGAAAGGCGGTGAAGACCGGCCGTGGCCTAATCTCTTATCAGTCGATTCGTCCGGGGGGGTCCAGGTGGCGTCGAAGCTTACAATAGGCCGTCCGGGGTTGTGGCTAACAGCGGAGGGAGTAGGGAGTTTACGGTCCTTGTTGAGGCGGATGCGCGTAGCATTGCGCAGATCGTCCGACCGAATTTCGATGCCGTTTTTGCGGGGAACATCCGAGTCCTGGTGTGCTGTCGGTGGTGGTGTCGAGCTGTCCGAGCGGGTGTAGAGAGGATTGCGGGATTGGGTAGGAGGGTTGCGGTGGATCTCCACGCGGGAAAGGGGTTCATTCTCACTCCGTTCATAAGGACGAACCGTGCTAGGGAGAGGGCGCGACGCATCACTGGTGGCTACACCGGCAGTGCGGGGACCAGCGACACGGGAGATTGAAGGGGTAGAAGAGGTGTACGCGGAAACGGCAGATGGGCCAGGAACAGACTTGGAAGGAGTCGAAGTACGGGATTCAGGCTCTTCACAAATCTGCTCCCCAGAAAATGGCCGGTTGATTTCACCGCTTGAGTTGCGCTTCATGCTACTACGGCGACGGGGAACAGGCGCATACTTGCCCGAGTTCAGACCAGTGTAAGACTTTCCGGAGGAACTAGATGAACGCCCGGCAGAGTGAGCGCTATCGGTAGGGGAGACAGCAGGCTCATCAACAATAGCAAAGTTATTGCCATTCGAATCGCTAGATCTGTGCTTTCGCCGAGACGATTGTACATCACTCTCGATCGAACTGTTGGAGCAAGAACGCACTCTGTCACGAGCAAGGCCACTGGGCACAATGTCATCGCCATAAAGACCGGCAGCCGCCGCCCTAGCGTGCTTATAACTGTCCCGGCGCATATGCGGACGGTAGGCAAAAGGCGCACTAGGGTCTGGTGGAGCTACGCCATTCTGGTGTTGCCAAACGAGCTCAGAAGCTTCGTTGAGTGCAGCGTTATACACGCGCTCCTCTTCGGCATTTTGTGGTGGAATTGAGGCGGCAATCGATCCCGAAGTGGGAATCACCTTATCGGATGCTGGTGGAGGAGTCATGGACTTGCGAGCAGCTTTACGCTGATCTAACACTTCCATAGCTTGACGCAGGGAATGCGCCTCTTCCTTCTCCATCCAGCGGTGACCGCGCTCAATGTATGTGTTGCTGGGAACGACTTCTGAGGGTTTTGGTGGTTGTGTTGTGGGCTTTGAAGGATAGTAATCGCGTGCTTGACTGCTAGTACTGTAACGAGAGTAGATACTTCCATTGATAGTAGAAGCATCAGTGGCGCGGGACTGGGCATATGTAGAAGCGTGATCGGGAATTGTGGTGTTGGTGGAGGAGACAGTGGACGTGGTGGCAGCGGTGTGTGACGACCCAAAAGAAGTGCGCTTCCGCGACTTCCGGGGATCAACGGGCAGCTCGCGCGCACCGGCAGGCCGGGACTGACGGTTGTTTCGCAAATCGGCTAGGTATGCAGCTACAGTAAGACAAAGAGAAAAATGTTAGATATACTTGGACTACTCTACAACATACACTTCATTTTGATTTTCTCGCCAACAGGCATTGACTTGATTTCGTCTGTTGTCTGTCGACGCGCAAAGGTCGGTAACTGTGAGAATTCTCGGAGACCTGGACAAGACGAGGGAAAGTGTAAAGGAACAGGCAGTGTCTGTCTTGACAGATTCTCCTCGCGTCTTGTCCAAATCGGTCGGTTCATGACGGCGACGTATAGGCAGGGACGTATAGCAAATAGCGACGGAAACAAAGTACAATAACCACCAGAAAACAAAAGAAGCAAAAATCAAAGACGAAGGGCGCGCCTACCAAACTGATCGTCCTTCATGTAAGTAGGAGACGGCGGCGTCACCTTACGGCGATGCTGGCTACCGCTCTTGAACATGATGAACTTGGTGTGGAAGTGGTCGGCAACAGTATTCTTATTATTTGGGTCGAGTTATTGTATCGTGAACAGGTGAATGGTAAATCGAAAGGCGACAACGACGTCAGTGGGAGAACAGCGAAAAGAAAACAAAGGCACCAACAAAGTGGGATGAGCAGGCGTCGCAGGCCAGGTACATATATATCGCAGAAAAGCGAGCCTGTGCTTTTTTTCTTTTCTTCTCTACTCCCGTTCTCTTTCGATGTCTTGGATGTGTTGGCCCAAAATTGTCTGTGTGCAAAGAATTTGGCAAAAACAGAATTGATCGGGTAAAGAAACGAAATTAAACGGCAATGAGAGCGAGCCGAAAGCACGAGCTTCTACGGACTGCCTTGTGACGGACTGGTTGCGTGGTTTTCGGGCTGAGGATTTGCGACTTTGTTGTGTTGCCCTTGTCGGAACAGAGCTGTGATAATAAACAAAACGCCTGGGATTTGTGGAAATCAAGCTGTGGATAACGAGGGATAAAGAAATTTGATGATGAACAAATACACAAAAGACGAGCGGAAGAATTGAAGTTGTGAAAAAATGAACCGAGTAACAGTGAATCTTATCTCATTCATGTTGCACGAAACTTTTGTGGGGAGCAAAGAATGTGAAAGTAGTACGTGGATAATCTCTGGGATGAATAAAACGGCAATGACTGGAATGTTCTGCATGTGGGAGTTTCCCGATCTCATCGCCGGCAAAGGGGAACTTGTGGCAGCAAACCCAAGGGAAGGCAGTACGTTAGTTCCAGCGCAGTCATAGACCCTGCTTCAGGTCTCTGGCTTGGACAACAAGCCCCTGGTGTCCAAGTTAAGTGAGTACCACAACACATGATACCGACAAAAACGGAAAGACCGTTGGACGACTTCTTCAAACGGCCAACACAATGGCCCTGTTCACATTCCAGTATCGGGAAAAGGGACAACGCTCGTGGCCATGCCAGGTAAGTCCAGGTACATCAAGACAAAAAGACACTACAAGATATGCGGGTCACGGGAGGCTTCTCTGCGTTGTCAATAGCGGAGACAGCGTTGGCAATGGCGGAATCAATTTTGAAGCTGGACGTTGAAGAATAGTACCGCTCGCCAAAGCAAGTCCCGTTCCTCGTGCAACTAAAAAAGAACCGAGCACCCAAAGAACTAAATCGGTAATAACAATAAAACACTAGGAAAAAAGTAACGATTGGTCACAACACACTGTCTAGGTTGCTACAGTTACCGACAGGGGCCATGTGCGTATATGCATGGCGTGGGTTTGACGGAAGTTTTTGTTCCTGTCTCTGGCATCGGCTTCCCAAATAGACGGAATGTCTATGTGGATGTACAAATTTATATGTGCATGTATAACCAGCGGAAGTCAAGGTCATTGTCGTTACAAACTTCTGCTGCTAAAAACAGATTCACATGGTGGAATGTGGGCCTTTGGAATTTGTGACACCTGGGCGAGATATTGAGGCCAAATGAACTTGTTACCAGCTCGTATCATGATTCAATAATCGGGTGTTTGATTCCACCCGTCAAAGACCACGTCTAAGCCTTCTTCATTGCAAATTGGATATTCTCACACTTCATTCTCGTCAGGAACCTATTCTTCCCATGTCGTCAACCCCACGTAAATTTCGCGCGTCCCTCTTGGCCCGCCAATCTGCCAATCTGGGTCACGAGAAGATAGATCCGAGCCATGTCGATGTCTCTTCCAGGAAGGTCAGGCCCCCCCTTCACCAAACTGAAACACAACCAACGCATGCTCTTTGCCCTCGTTTGTCCAGGTGTACAACCTTGGGTTGCGGTTGCGGTTGAAGTGACAATCCCCAAAGACTTGTGATCCCGGACGGTCTGCTGCATGCACTAATTGGAAAGCGGATAAGGAGTTAGGAGTTGTGTTGTGACCTGGTTTATCGAGGCACACTTGTGACTACTTTGTGAGCCAAAATGAATCCAGACAGGCATGTGGGAGTAACAATGCAAGGGTTATATGTTGAAATTAACCCGAGAGAAGTCTAGGGCTCATGAGATCTTGTTGTCGCTAAGCCACGACCAGTTGGTGCACAGATTTGAACCGGCGCTCTGGCAATGATTGACTGGTCTTTGCCGGACGGATCAATCCGTGTAAAACCATTTGACAATCCCACATGGCCAGCAGTGCAGATGGACAAGCGAGAGCCAATAGACGTAACTTTTATACATGTATGCACATATCGGCGGTCTCCGATGCAGAAGCCCATATGTAGGTACGTACATAAACAACACAACTCATATGATAATAAAGTCTTTGTTTTGTTCTTCATGCATGAATCTGATCGTCCAAGCTCTACATTTCTCTTTTGTCACTTGGAAACAATCATGTGCACTATGCACTCGAATGCATATCTTATATTCGCTAACCCTTCTTGCATAACGCGCCCGAACCCTTGAGTCAGGGATTTCACCCTCGCCCTGGCCGCCGGGCTCCGGGGTCTTCATCCAGTCCAGGATCCCCTTCAGCTGGTGATGGGAAGGGGTTTGTCTTCATCGGGTTCTGGGCATGTTTCGGGCAATAAGCCTGGGATTCAAGAGCGTGGATGTCGCGGCGAACGGAAAGCCGGGAAATGAATGAAAACGGAGGGATGGGTCTTGTTTCGGCAAAGAAGGTGGCGTTTCTTGGTGTCTTGTTTCTGGCTGATGACTATTTGGATTGAGCGAGAATCTATTGAGTTCCACGAGTGACTTTGCTTTGGCCTATAGTTGGGCGATATATTGATATGTGCAACGACATTATATCAACAAGACATGGATTATCTTCCGCCCTGAAGTTGGCATTTGGCTGTCGAGACAACGCACAACTGGTATCTGTGGTTGTGCGGTGTTTTATGCATCATCTTATTTTATATGCAGAGTAGGTGGTTGGTCCTATGAGTTATATGTGTATTCCATTATCGTACAAATTCAGAGTCGCCGTTGAGTTGCTAAAAACGGTGAGCGCGTCTCCCTACTTAGAGGGAGTTGATGAGACATGCTGTTGAGTCCATCCCATCATCGACAAAAACCCATGAGGGCATACCTGGTCAGTGCCATGGGAAGATTCTATCCGCTACCAGAAGATTTCTGGTTCACCTGTTCTACTGTGTGTTTCCTCCTGTTGAAGGGGTAGATGGAACATCGGGAGTCTTTGCTGGTTCAGGTTCCTTAAAGCCTAGGTTCTTAAGGGAATCACGAGCCATGAGGTTGCTGTATGCGCGGAAAAGGGTTAATCAGGAGTATGGGCTATTCTTAGATCAGTCAAACTTACTTGTCCATCCGACACTCAAGATATTCCTTGGCCAATAATCTACACTTTTCATCGTTGAGACCGCGGACACTCTTGAGGCAAGTCAGGTATTCCTTCATAACAGCCGTACATTCGCCTGATTTTCTGCGTCAGCCATATCATCTTGTTGAGGGTAGCAATAAAATCAGTTTACCGTCATGATCAAGAGGAAAACTTCCTCTCTCTGGCCTATGTGATAGTGTTAGTGATACAATCGGAATTAACGTATGAGCCTGTGTAACTTACGGGGTCGGCTTGGTGACCATCTTCCCGCCACCGGGTCCTCCAAATGTACTCATTTTGTAATTTATATGGAATTGTTATTGGTGTTGTAGTTGATCAACTATGGCGGAGTAGTGGTCTTATGTATGTACAATATCTTATATGTGTTACCCGAAGATCCATTCGCCGACATATTAACCCTTATGTGTAACTTCATCTGTGGCGTATGTACTCCTCGATATTAACGCCACATCTATAAAGCGCTTCTGGAAGCCGAGCCAATGGATTGGTGGATAATGCTGGAATTTCTAAATCCCGGCTCAAAGATTCCTCCCCCCACTGGATGCCCAACTGTGGGGAGGAGCAAGAAGCCTGACTGTAACGCTGAATGCAGTTCGCCACTTGGTTCCGAGGTTTCAATATCCGGTCAACAATAGGGTTATTTGACATTTACAGCTGCCCCGCACCTTCCCCCTGTAGACAATTTTTCGCGGCGTTCATGAGCGCTGTAAAATTTCTACACAACGGGCAGAGAGGCCCGAGCAGCACTTCCTGTTTGGGAAACAGACAACGGGACCAGCCTTTTTTTTCGTGAGCCGGAAGCCCCTCTTCGGTGCCAGAGTTAGGGAGTTTCCCCCTCATTATGGCTCTTACCGAAGCTCCCGTATCACCAATTAGATTTTATGTAGCCTTATAAACCCAGCTGTTACCGGATCTAGTGCCCAGCTGTTACATTCACGTATATTTCGATCAGTGCCCGATTACTTCTCTACTTTGGTTGCTCGTCGCCGCTCTACTCTCCACCCTGCTGTCCAGGATCCCGTCTCTAACCAAACGCCCAAGCATAAGAAAAAAATAGCCACTAGACTTGACTTCTTATAGACCAAGGTGCTGTTCCACGTCTCAAGACCGCCCTGTCTCTGTTTAACGCACACCCCCCTCCCCACCATCCAACCAGAGCAAACCCAAACCCAAAGCTTGTTCACCAGCTACAAAATCGGTAGTCCATTTCCCGGAAGCTCCGCCGTTGCCATATCCCCCGAACCGGGTGCCATATTGTCCGAACGCCGCGTTGTTCGTTGCTACCATTGAACGCCCATCGTCTGCTCATTCTTAGTCACCAACAAGCACGCTGTCGTGCTTCCGCCGTACTCAGCATCCCGCTTCTCGACCGCTTGTAGCCTTTCCAGCATCACCATACACACACCACACCGTATTTCACAATGGCTGCCCTCGGAGACGACCTTTTGGGGACCGTCAACAAGCTGCAGGACCTGGTGTTTAACACCATTGGCAACGACTCCCTCGACCTTCCTCAGATTGTGCGTTGTTTCTCAGACTTCCGGGCGTTCCGAGTGTCTCCGGTTGACGTCTGTCACGTCCGACCCGGCTGTCAAGATATCAGCCTGACGACACCTCGAACCAGCTCCTAAGTCCAATCTGCAAATACCTTTCTTCACATGCTAACATATGGACCCTTGCTTGTTCACTACAGGTTGTCGTTGGTTCTCAATCTGCCGGTAAATCCTCGGTCCTCGAGAACATCGTTGGCCGTGACTTCCTTCCTCGTGGTTCCGGCATTGTCACCCGCCGGCCTCTGATTCTCCAGCTTATCAACGTCGTCGACGAGGAGGGCGAGGAACAGCCCGACCCACACCGTTCTCACTCAGCTGCCCGCCGTTCCGAATGGGCCGAGTTCCACCATATCCCTAACCGCCGGTTCAACGACTTCGGTGATGTCAAGCGCGAGATCGAAAACGAGACTTCCAGAGTAGCTGGTAACAACAAGGGTATCAACCGTCAACCCATTAACCTCAAGATTTACTCTCCACATGTCCTCAACCTGACACTTGTCGATCTTCCTGGTTTGACCAAGGTATGGTATACTGTTTTACATATAGTATAGCTCGGTCTTATACTAACCGTTGTACCTATAGGTTCCCATTGGAGACCAGCCTACCGATATCGAGAAGCAGACCCGGAACCTGATTTCCGAGTACATTGCCAAGCCCAACAGTATTATTCTTGCTGTATCCCCCGCCAATGTCGATATTGTCAACTCAGAAGCTCTTAAGCTCGCCCGCCATGTCGATACCCTCGGCCGTCGTACCATTGGTGTCCTTACCAAGGTCGACCTTATGGACCACGGTACCAATGCCTTAGATATTCTTTCCGGCCGCGTCTACCCCCTCAAGCTTGGATTTATCGGTGTTGTCAACCGCTCTCAGCAGGATATCCAGGGCAACAAGCCTATGGAAGATGCTCTCAAGGCTGAGATGGAATTCTTCAAGCACCACCCCGCCTACCGTAACATTGCCAACCGCTGCGGTACTCACTTCCTCGCCAAAACTCTCAACACAACGCTCATGGCCCACATCCGTGATCGCCTGCCAGATATCAAAGCCCGCCTCAACACTCTGATGGGTCAGACTCAGCAAGAACTCGCCAGCTACGGCGACTTGCACTTCAGCGGCAAGGAGCACCGTGGCTCGCTCATTCTCACCCAGATGACTCGCTTCGCCACCTCCTTCATTGCCTCGATTGACGGTACTTCGACGGAAATATCCACCAAGGAACTGTGCGGTGGTGCTCGGATCTACTACATTTTCAACTCAGTTTTCGGTAGCTCTCTCGAGTCTATTGACCCCACTTCTAATCTCACTGCGCTCGATATTCGTACCGCTATCCGTAACTCAACCGGTCCTCGCCCTAGTCTTTTCGTGCCCGAAATGGCCTTTGACCTTTTGGTCAAGCCCCAGATCAAGATGCTTGAGATCCCCAGTCAGCGCTGTGTTGAGCTTGTCTACGAGGAGTTGATAAAGATCTGCCACACTTGCGGTTCTACCGAACTCTCTCGCTACCCCCGTCTCCAGGCTAAGCTTATAGAGGTTGTCTCAGACCTTTTGCGCGAGCGTTTGGGTCCTGCCTCTCAGTATGTCGAGTCGCTGATTTCCATCCAGCGTGCTTACATTAACACCAACCACCCCAACTTCCTCGGCGCCTCGGCTGCCATGAGCAACGTCGTGTCAAGCAAGCAGGAGCGTGAGCGCAAGCGTCTAGTTCAGGATGAGCGTGAGCGCCGTGAGCGCATGCGTATGAAGGAGCTGGCTAACGGCTCTGAGACTGGCACTAACGAGGAGGATGATGTTCCCGGTTCTCTCCCCGACAAGCGTAGACAGAACAACCTGAGCCAGACCATAAACGGCCAGAGAGACCCCCGCGGCATGTCCATTAACACACGCGGTGATGCTAAGCAGGGTGATTCTTTCCTCAACTACTTCTTCGGCAAAGACGGTCCAGGAGGTGCTATTCCGCCTGCCAGTGGCGCCCAGAACTTGCCAATGCGCGGCATGAACAGTCCCACTACCGCCTCTAGACACATGAGCCACAACTCGGAGCCAAACGGTATAGTTAGCCAGAGTATCCGCAGACCTGCCATGATGGACACCCCTCCCCGCGAGGACGACTATGGTCGCCCCTCAGCGGACTCGCCATTTGTAAGTACTAATGTTTGTATCCGACTTGATGATGTCTTGCTAACCTAACTTCTACAGGGTCTTCACGGCAACCCCTCTAGCCAGTCTGATGCTACTCTCACGGACCGTGAGGCCATGGAGACTGATCTCATTCGGGCTCTGATTTCGTCGTACTTCAACATTGTCCGTGAGTCTATTGCCGACCAGGTGCCCAAGGCTATCATGCACCTGCTTGTCAACCACTGCAAGGACGTTGTGCAAAACCGTCTTGTCAGCGAGCTGTACAAGGAAGCTCTGTTCGAGGAGCTTCTGTACGAAGACGACGGTGTGAAGAAGGAGAGAGAAAAGTGTGAGAAGTTGCTCGCTACGTATAAGGAGGCTGCCAAGATTATTAGCGAGGTGCTATAGACTGGGCCGATTTGGTAGTACGACGAGGATGACGAGGCGATGTTTCTGATGTTTTTCTTTTTTTTCTTCTTTTTTCCATTGTTTGTTTCAGGCTGCGATTTCGTTTCTTTTTTTCTTATTTTTTGCTCATAGTTTTTGCTTTGCAACCAGCTTTCTTTTGAGATTGTGATAGACTGGAAGGGACGCACGATAGTGAGATGGAAGGAGAGACTGGGCAAAGGGGAAGGTGTGACGGGGTTTGTCCTTGTGGAACCACAAGACTCGAGATCCCAGGACGAGGGGCCACTTTTGTCGTCGTACAAGGTGAAGCTACTTCATATAAGTTAGATTCTATTGCGTGTTGGATTTAATTTGGCTTGGGTTCTTGTTTTGTCATCTTTGGATGAGGTCTTGGGGGTCGTGGGTGCCGGTTGGGCACTGTGTATATTATAATTTCTCCTTATTGGAAGGGGAAATCTGACGAGAGAGATTTAGTGTGGATGGTCATGGAAGTGGTTGGAGTGATGATGACTTAGTTTGTTTGCGTATGTAATGGGAGATAAGATATACGTCCTTCTCTGGATCTCACTATTTTTATTTGTTGGTTCATTGTGTGAAGATGGTGTTTATATGGTGAACAAAGGCTATATAAAATGTATAGTACTATCTAACAAATCAGCACAATATGTACAAATCTAGATCTTCAGCGCGTATCGTCTATTTCAATCGATCTTGCAAAGTTGTTCATGGCACATGGTCTAGCCCTGTTTGAATAGTTGCTAACGTTTTCCAGAACGATGCGGTCTCCCCCAGCACCCTTCGTCCTGGTTGAGAATGAGGAACTATTCTCGCTCTTTTCACCACCACACCTGGTGCCCTTTTGGTGTAGATTATTCATGGCTGAATCTAATGTCTTTTTCACCGAGTTCGGGGACGAGTTACCTTCCTTACGAACTAACTTGGCCTTGCCTGGCAGACCAATATCAATCATTTTCTGCATTCTAGAAGCGGTACCCTTTCGTAGGGCCAAGGCAGCGGCGACACGGAGGTTCTCCTTGTCTTTGTGGATCTTGGAGCGGGTGGGAGTGGGTGTGTGAGGAGAGCCTCGAGTAGATGAGTAGGAATTGGCGGGAGATGAACATTTCTTGACGGGGGAGTTGGTGTGTGCGGGGGGAGGAGTGGCGGGGTTTTGAAGGGGACTGGTCACGTCGGGGAGACGGCGCCGGGCGGATGGAGGGCGAGGTGGACTGTAGGGGAAGTAGGTACAGGGGAGGTAGATGGGAAGACAGTTACGGGGGACTTCCCCTGGAGAACGGGTACTAGTAGGTTCTTTAAAATCTTCAGTATGAGGGGAGGGGATATATGCGTTTGCGAGAAAAGCGACTTTGGCAGTCGACAACTTCCTGGTAACATCTCTATACAAATCCACATATAAGCTCGACTCCTCACTAAACCTCAGCGCATCCGTAGACGCAGACGGTCCCCGGGGAAACTTGCGGGCAGTTCTTGCCTTGGAAATGATTTGTGAGAGGATATATGTATCCGGGAAACTGGTAGTGTTGACGGTTTCTGCATAGCGGGGGTATACAGGGCGGAAACAATCGTCTAGACCGCTTTGAAGACGTTCTTGTAGTTTTGCGTCGGGAGGCTCGAAGGCTAGGAAGGCCCAGAGGAGGGTGGAGTGATTGGAGGACCAGTGGGATAGATGGGCTTCGGCGGATGTGTTTGCTAGGTCTTGAGTACATAGACGGCATTGAGGGAGTTCGGAACATGCGAGTCCTAGGAGGAGTGAGAGCTGTGAGTGGCCGGTCATGATTGTGAGGAAATCTTGTACTGAGGGGTAACTGTGCCACATGATTGCCATGCTGAGTGTGACAATGCCAAGATAAACGTATAAAAAACCCGAAACAGCAGCCGGGTCATTCCATTCCTTGTCTAGACATTTTGCGTCAAGGACGTGCCATGTATCAAGGAGTTGGAACCCCGCGATATCAGTGAAGAGGGCTTTACTTTTCGGGTCGAGAGGACGCAGGGGATCTATAAGGTCGTGCGGCTTATACGATTGGCCATTAGGAAGGGGGAATATCCCATGGGTAGTAGCACACCATTGAAAGAATTGACCCTGGGGAATCGACCTATTCCGATCCATAATAGTCTGATGTTCAAAAGACCCCGTACAAACCAAATGCCCAATAACCCCATCCATCCCGCCCATCAAAACAACCTTACACCTCGCACAATAAAACAAAAGGCCCGACGAAACCGGGACCTTCCCATTCTCCATGAACGCCTGCGCATGCGGATACAGATCATCCAAGCTGACATCCTCCGACTGCGCCTGGTCCTCCCACACCGTCTTTGGCGCCATCGGGTTCGCACGGAAGTCATCATCGTCATGGGCCGTTGCGGGGCCGGGCGCGTAGCTGATTTTGCAGAGTTCATGGAGACTGGCGTCTTTGTAGAGGAGTTGGCTGACAAGAGTCATTTCGGAGGGGTCGTGGGCGGGTGGTGGTTGGTGGGCGAGGACGCGGCGGAGAGTGCTTTCTACGAAGGCTTCGCGTTGGCGGGTTAGAGCTTTTTCGGGGATGGTGCGTTTGAAGCCGTCATCGTGGATGGTTCGTGTATTGGGCATGGTTGGTTGGGGTAATGTGAATTTATGAACCTGGTGACGTTAGTGTATACCATACTTTGATGTAGGACAAAGAGGACTTACTCAGTAGAGTTACCGACGAAGCTGGTACAGACCCAATCAATCGAGTCACGTTGGAGAATTCACACGGAGATGTCATATAAGACATGGCAGATGCATCTTTATATTCTTCATTTTCTATATAAATGGACCTCAGATCATTTGTAGTGTAGAATCTTCTCATCTGTCTGTGTCTGGTACCCAAGCGAGAAGCTGATGACTTATAAACAACCCGGCAGACGAAAGTCTCATAATCAATCGTATGCAAGCGACCAAATACTATATATATGATTACTATCATACCATCATATTTCTAAAAACGCAAAGTAAAAGTTGCTTCATCATCGACTCCCCAGTTTGCCATCCTAATTCTTGCGTCACATGAAATGAATGTTTGTCGAGAATCTTCCAAAGCGCTTAGAAGGATCATAGAGAAAAGATGAAACTCATAAATTGAGACTCGACAGTCTAATTGTCTACATCAAACCGACTTTGCCGCCATCTTCATCTCAAGATGACGGCCCTGGCCCACCACTTTGCCGCCGTGACTCCGGAGTTAAACTACTGCCATCCGTTGGGTTATAAAGCATAGCATCCGCCGTTTGAACAGGTCCACTAAAAATCCCCATATTTGGATCAATAGAGAAGGCAGCACTAGACTGTGCAAACTGGTCAAAAGCATCCTAAAGAAGAGATATCTAGATTAGCACGTGTTTTCTCGAGGCTTGTGTTACTGTATATATCTACTTACCCAGTTGAGGGACGTTTCTGAGTCCATGGAGCTCATATTGTTGAGCATTGATGTGAACTCGTCGTCTGTATTCATAGGCGGATACCCGGGATAACCAGCTGGTATGTCTCCCAAGAACCCATTGGGCACCTGCGGAACTGGTACTGGAATGGGAGGTTCGGCGGCAGAGAATTTGGTATCTTGGTAGCCCTCGAAAAAGGACTCAGGCAGGCCAGTCCCTGACAGGTTCGTGGGATCGTAAAGTAACTCTTCGGGGCGTAACCCTGGAATCAGCGGCGGTGCTGGAATTGATGCCCGGACAAGAGGACCACTGCTAACTGGGCCAGGTCCGCAAGATTCCAATATTTCGCCCACATCATTACCATTACCCATGGCTTCATCCATGTCGCATGATTCTCCTTGGATACTCTTCAACATCACACACAGAATCTTCCCCACCTTGTACGCATCAAGACTGGTATCAACAAAGTCTTTCCAGATGTCACGAGTCGTTACCAACGTCTGAATCATCTGTCTCCTTTGTTTCCTGTCCCAAAACCCAATAGGTTTGCCATTGCTGTTGAGCCTAGGCTTAAGTGGATCCCGAACGGTCTTGTCACGGTGAAGATCCGAACATATTAAGACGACCGGCAACACAAAGTTTTTAGTAGCCGTCGTTGTGACATATGTTCGGATACTCTCAAGTCTACCGCCAGGTCTAGACGCCTTGACCAACTCCTGGAGAAGCCCAAGACTTGCCATGGCAGCACCAATAGCAACGGCACGAGAGTGATCATATTTCCGGTCCTCCCTAGCCTTGGAAGCGAACCCCCGATGCAGAATACACCGAATCTTTTGGTACGAAATCTCAAGATAATACCGCGAATTTATGTTGTTCAAGTCGGCATCTTCAGGGATATTGCGGGCTCGAAGGCTTTCTGGAAGTTCCTTGTAAATGCGATTTAAACGCTCGTCGTATTCGAGAATTTCGTGATAAGCCGGCGGGCGGCTAGCCTTGGATGTGAGTTTGACGATACTACCGAGCTCTACGTAGAACCTGGTCTTGTATATGATTGGAAGAATCGGGGTTGATTCACTGAACGGCCGCGCAGGTGGCAAGACCTTGTCCTCAGGCCCAAAGTCCGTGTCGTTCAGATTATTTGGGAGTTGAGTGTCACACTCGTCTGTGTCGATCATGCTTGGTAAGGTTACTTGAAGAGAAAACATGATATCTGCCACACGGACAAAAGCCCAGACTCTTCGCCGCATTTCCTGATGAAATTGTTAGTACAATATCCTGACCAAAACATGCATTCAACTTACAGCTTGAAATGGGGTGAATCGAGGGAACCATTTTGCATCCCGGTGGTATCCCATTCGGTATGCTAACCGAACGATCATCCCCATGATCAGATAGTAGCCAAGGTCGGCATCCCATTTAGATGAATATTCGCCGAATAAGTAGAGCAGCATTGTTTCAATCGTGTACTCAACGGGTGATGTGTAATCAGCAGCAGCCAAACACTGAACAGTCCGAATTCGATATTCTGCAGCCAACTCAAGTGCTCGTCCCTTGTATTCAGGAGGTTCATCCTTCATCTTGTGATAACCAAGCATAGTTAAACACATGACGGAATACACTAGGCCAAGAAACATGACTGATGTTTCTTGTGGTGTCCTCCAATGCTGCAAAAGCTGCTTAGTAAAACTGGGGGCATGTAGAAGGTGGGATGATCCGTCAATCGATTCAAAGTACCGCTTAACAAGAGATAAAATCTGCGACTTGGGTGGTAACTGGGCGCGAAGCTCTTCAATTGACGCAGCATCAACTCCCCGGAGGAAAGCAGGTCCGTGTCGAGCCACTGCCGGCCCGGTATCAAGAGCTTTTTGATATTGGTCTTCAATCTCCTTCTTGTGAGCGGCAAAGTAGTTTTTGACCTCAGTGATATCGGCCAAGACTGCATGCCAATGTTGCTCTCCAAAGTACATGGCCCGACCTTGTTTCTCATCAATCTTCAACAGGCCAAGAGAAAGAGCAACATCATCGTTATCCGACGAACCCCCACCATCTTCATCGTCCATATGCTCATCCATCTTTTCCGGAGACTCAGTGTTGCCTTTGCTAGTGGTGCCCGATGACGTAGTACCACTATTAGGAGATGGGCGACCTGGACTGAGATGGGTCCCGCCATGCATCAAAGATAGCACTAGTCCTTCGAGTTTGTCTATTCTGTTTTGCATATCATCGGGCGTTTGATTTGCGGCCACTGTCTTTTTTGACCGATTTGATGGAGTAGCATATGAACATGATGCTGGGTCGGCACCCTCCTTTTTGAGACAGTTTCCACAAGGCCGTCCACGATCACATTTCCTAGATTGCTGTTAGTAAAATTGCCCCGGGCATCTACAACTGAGTCGACAGTAAAGCAATAACAGCCCAACTTTCAGCTACAGCGAGTAGGTAGATAGGGTTCTCACAATCTAGATTACGAGGGCATCGTTAGCCATGTCTGTTCATTTATCGTCAAAACCTCATTCAGACACATTTGTGACTTGGGACTACAAAGACTTACTTTTTGGTGCGGCATGGCAAGCAGTTCAATGGGACTCTGTTGCGCTTACGCACTACGCGGAACTGCTCCTCTGGCGAGTGACTTGATGACGTTGACGGTGTCGGTGCCATAGTTGGTTCAATGTACGATTGGATACGGTTTAGGGTAATTGACCTTAGTCAGCGGTATTGATATCGCGATGAGTGATTCAATGTATACGCTGGCCGGAATATTCAGGTATGCAGCTAGAATGACGTGTACCAGGTAAACGAAGAACGGGTTAAGTGAAGGGTTAACCAAGACAAGCTAGGATTATATGGAGGGGTAATTTCATGAAGAAAAAAGTTCAAAAATGAGGTTGCAGTTGATAGAGTCAGAAAGTATCTCAAGTATGCCTTGATAGTGGGGGTTGATCATGTAAAAAAAGTCGTATGGGCTAATCATGAATACACAGGCAGGTAGGACAAGGCTAGGTGAATGAGGAACAGGCTGTCACAGAATCACATTATCAATCTCTCTCAAACCAGATACATACATACCGGCTTGCGAGCATCCGCTTTGTGTTTAGAAGGCGGATTTAGGCTGACTAAGTCCGGAACGGCCTAGGATTCGCCAACCCAGACGGTCTGATACAACTTTAAACGGAGATGAACTGCGGGAGATGGTCGATTCACGCGCTCGGAAGTCTTCTCCTATTGTCGATGGCCTTGCTCAAGGTCGCGGTTCCCAGCTTACAGTGGAGAATGTCGTGCGAACGGTGGATCCTCTAGGTTCTATTCTCTCCGGCAAAGGCCGGGTTATGCGCCCAACGAAAAGGTTTAAATGCACCTTGCGAACCAAAGACTTGTTCTACACATCATCGGAGTGGCACGTTGAGGGGTCCGTGGGCTACACTCATCCCACAAGCTTGGTCAGCCGGTATTCTACATGCTTCTTGATTGCACTGCAATATAAACAGGAATTTGTCTTTGCAGAATGGCACATGTCACCCCATTGCAGCCTGGAAATCTGGCTGGAGGATTTGAGGAGTGAACGGAGTCCAGGCCAGGGGGGGTGGGGTCGCTCGGCGTGCCCAAAACGGAAACTATCAAAGAACAACAGGAAGACCGATCGTGCGAACCGGGACAACATGATTGCTTGTGGTGAAATTGTTGGTTGAACATAGAAGAGTTCTAGAGGGCGATGTGACGCGAATAGAAGGAAACCCTCTAGTAAATTGTGGGCTCTCACCAATCTCAGAAACCTACGAAAACCACGCCTCAATCGAATATTCACCGTGATGACATCACCATGTATCATACTCAATCCTCGTCAATGACACCCAAGTCATCAAAAGTTAAAATACCCTTGTTACAGACCCTTAAACGCCACAGCCCTCGCGAGGCGTCTTTCAGGAAAAAACGCCACACCTAAAAGCGGGTATTCTAACACAAGCAGCGCTGTTTCGTCAGAAACTGTGGAGCCACAAGCCCTACTAGGAAATTTGCAAAAAATTGTGCGGTAAATCCCCGGCAGATCCTGCACCACTGGCCGCTGGCCGGGACGCCGCACACAACCAGCACCCCACATTGCTTTCAACTTGCCCTAGACTTTTTTCACATTCGCACAAGAAGAACCTGTCGTGATCTTCCGCTTGCGATCTTGACGATACCTTAGCAAATTATCCCAATTCCCAGGCCCAGCATAGGACAGTCAGGATGAAGTACATTCATTCGGAAGAGATTCTCACCATCCCCGAGGGGGGTACGTTTTTTTCCCTCCCCCGCCCACCTACCAAGCAAAGCAAGCCATCGATTTGCCGCCGCCTACGAAACCTCGAGATATCACAAACGACCGCACGCCGTTGAATATACCGAACAGATGATGTATTTCGGAATACATACGATTCTTGGAGATGAAGACGAGGCGGACATTTGAGATTTCGAGAGGAGGAGGCGGCTGGCGGTGGCTTTTGTTTTTTTTTTCTTTTTTGTGGAGGAATGAGTGGCTAACAGCCGAATAGTTAAGGTCAACATCAAGTCCCGCATCGTCACTGTTGAGGGTCCCAGAGGTATGCGAATTTCGATGTTTTCAGGCGGTTCCAGTTTCTACGTCAGACGACCAAGGGAAGACCAATTGCAACGAATCGACAACATACGGTTTTATCATGAAGATGTCAACCAATTTTCAACATCGCAGTTTTGTTTTTGTTTCCGAATACCGCAACATTTCATTTTTCAAACGACACAACCAACCAATTAACCACCACCAAATCCCACGACTCGAAAACCACGCTATCAAATTCCATCCAACATTGCAAACCCCACCAACGTCAAAACCCCGCGTCCCTGACCCCGAAACTGGAAACCGTCCCACCACCAAAACCACGTACAATATTCTAACCAATCCCCTCCCGCATCAGGCAAGCTGGTCAAGGATCTCAGCCACATCGCTGTCTCCTTCACCGTCCCCAAGCCCAAGACCATCGCCATCGAGATCCACCACGGCAACAGAAAAAATGTCGCCGCTCTCCGGACTGTCCGCACCCTGATCAACAACCTGATCATCGGTGTGACCAAGGGTTACAAGTACAAGATGCGCTACGTCTACGCCCATTTCCCCATCAACGTCAACATTGAGAAGGATGCCGAGACTGGCCAGAACGTTGTCGAGATCAGGTATGGTGATTTTGAATATGGGGGGATCGACTGGGTGAGATGGACATAGGATGACTCTTTGGTCGTGTGCGTCATGCAGCTCCGATGCGGACTTCAAGTCCATGACGCACGCAACCACAGGGGTCTAAACATCCACCATGCCATCTCATCCCAGCCCGATCCTACCCCACGACTCCCTCCAGAACCACCCCACTAACGAAACCCAGAAACTTCATCGGTGAGAAGATCGTCCGCCGCGTCGTCATGCGCGTCGGTGTCGACATCGAGATCTCCAAGTCCCAGAAGGATGAGCTCGTCCTGACCGGTAACTCCCTGGAGGCTGTCTCCCAGTCGGCCGCCGACATCCAGCAGATCTGCCGTGTCCGCAACAAGGATATCAGAAAGGTGAGTTTCCTCATTTCCTCTACTACCTGTCTGTCTACATTCATACCAGCATACTAACAATCTCCGCTCTTCTCCCTCTCTAGTTCCTTGACGGTCTGTACGTTTCCGAGAAGGGCAACATCGTTGAGGAGGAGTAAATTCCCCCATCTAACTAGCTGTGGTCATTCTTGCGTAATACCGGGTTGATAAAAAAAAAGAATCAAAGAAATTCGGGGGACACGCACAATGTTTTTTTTTGTATCATGTATGTTTGTTTTATTTTTCTATCACGTTTGTTTAAGGGTGGGAGGAGGTTCATTATGCTGTCCATCGTGGTTTCTGATTCTGGCATGTTTCGCCGTTGTTTCTTTGGACAAACGGGGGGATTCTGTCGTTTTCTTATCAGAGATACCCTAAAAATCGAAGAGAAGTTTTGTTAAATGAAAAAAAAAACGAGCAAAAGAATATGGAAGGGACGAAGAAAGTGAAGATTAAGAGAAAAAGTGCAAACAATAAGAGTCATTTTTAAGATTCAGCAAACAAGGTTTTTATATAAACACGGAAAACAATGGGTCAGAAATGGCAAACACCCGAGCCGTCAGGGTCAGGAAACTCCGAAAAGACGTGTAGATATCAGAAAGATAGTCACGTATGACTAGAAAAGAAACATTAAAAAACGCAGACATGAAAGCGTAGTGAGTTACAAGTACGTATGTACCCGAGAGCCCACTCATAAGAACCCTCCAAAAGTACCAAACAATAAAGAAATACACATCGAGGCCGTTACACCGACACCAAGTCGTCCTCACCAGAAAGTCCATCTACACGGCAGATTCAAACACCGAAGTCGTCTACCGGTAACTGTGACGCGACTCACTCCGAGCACGAGACTCTCTCCGGTGTCTCGATGACCCACGGTGGGCAGAAGGGCTACGCGCGCGACTTTGCGATCTGTGCCTACTAGGCGCTCTCGAATAGTCACCGGAAACCCTGCTGGACCGTGAGCGGCGGGTGTCGCGAGTATCCCGAGTTGCATAGGTGGCTTGGCTGATATGGCTACGGCTAGGGGCGCCGCGGGAGCGGGAACGGGAACGGGATGAGTGGCGGCGACCGGCTCCGGAACTGGATGTGTCTGGAGGAATTTAGTTAGTATTTGGTAGGATTTAGAGATGAGACAAGTGACTTACATTCGTTTTCGTAGGATGAGTACATGGATTGCGATTCGCGAGGAGGCCGCTTATCCTTCTTCATGTTCATCATGGTAAGCATAGTACCAGCGACACCGGCAAGACCCAACCAGCCAGCCTTGGAGGACTTCTTATGCGCCTTCTCATTGAAGCTTTCACGACGACGACTATCGCTTCTACGGTGGTGACGGGCGGCAGCAAGACCAGCGGCACCCGCAGCAGCAGCCATAGCAGCATTGCGACCAGCGTGACTATGGTGGTTATTACTGTAACCATCAGAAGAGTATGATTCGTAATCCTCGACAACAATGTCACTACCGCCACCATGGCGACTGCCACCACTACGACGGCTACCGAAGAGAGACATCCACAGACCACGAGCGACGCAGCAGAAGCAGAGAAGAGCAAGGAGACCAAGACCGACGACACATCCGATGACAATACCGGCGATAGCTCCACCGCTTAGGGACGTGCCAGTGTCGGAATCGGCGGCGGCTGTTCCGGTGGTGTGGCCGGCGGTAGTGGTAACGGTAGATGTTGGGCGGAAAGGAGCCGAGTAGATTGTAGTTACAGTGCCAGAAACCGTAGTAATGATCGTCTTTCCGGAACCGTTACCGGACTCAGCGGTAGTAGTAGTGACGGCGGCCGTAGTATCACTAGCCATACATTGTCCCTCGTAAGCGCAGTATTGCCAACTGGCACAGCAGATACTACCACAAGCAATCTCATTAGACGCTGGAACACAAGTGCCAGTAGCGACGGCTGCGGTGACGGTGCTAGTGTATGTTTCCTGTTCGGTCCAGGTAGTAGTATAAACCTCTGGCATTGGTGCTGGCGTAGGGAAAGCCAGAACTGTGGTGGCGCCGAAGCCTAGGGCGGCCAGGACTAGCCGGGAGGTATTAAACAACCTCATTGTGGAGTGAGCCGGTGCGGAATGTAGCGAGAGTCGACGGCCGGAGTTCAATTGGGGTAAACTTGGAACAAGAGGAATGCTTCGAGTAGAGCGGTAGAAGAATTCCAATGGCTGGGAATATTTTTTATGGCGTATGTACTGTCCTGGTAGTAGCGGTAGATGTCGCGTCAACGTGGGGGGAAAAAGAGTGATGAGGCTCAAAGACTAAGGAGCACGTAAGTAATGAACTAAGACTGAACGAGTGCAAGTCCTAGAAATGCTATGTATGTATGAACTGCGGAGCTAAAAAAGAAGAACTATAGACACCACGATCAAAGTACAAGGAAAAAGAAGGAGGGAGGGGAACTTAAGAGGCGCGTAAAAAGCTGAGAGGTCCGCCCATTAAATGAAGAAGAAAAAAAAACGAATCAAGGTCCGTTCTTCTTGGGCCTACCCTTCCTTTCTTTAGATGGTGTGTCGGACAGGACCCTCCTTCGAGAAGTCTAGGTCAATGTGCAAGTCAAGTCAAGGACCCTTCTATTCCAGACCTCGTTTGTCGGCAGGAGAGAGGGGTCTAACTAGTGTCTACAAAAGCGGCTATAAGGCCCTGTTTTCGACGTCCATCGTGGCCATTTACAGACCACAGGCCTATATCTACAAAGGGACCAGGGGGATAAAAAAACCGACCAAGAACCTGCGCGGCTACAAGATGGCCAACCAACCCGATGCAACGCACGCATCAATGGTCTGGTTACTTTGGTTACCCAGGAGTTATAGGCGCTATAGCAACGACTGACAGCCAAGCCTAGACCTAGCTTTGACAGAGCAAATAAGGGAACAATGTGTAAGTCCCAGAGAGGAAAAGTCAGTGTCTTGGAGAATGGTGATGACGCTTGTTTGTTTGTCGGTAGTCGGGCCGTGAAACGGGGACTATCACGATGGCCAACGGAAAGGGAAATGAAGTACGTAGTGCTGACGAGGCGTGGATATGGCGAAGGAGAGATTTCTAACGACCCGTTCGGGAGACTTGGTTTGTACACTCAATAGACTGGCCGGGCCGATATTACTGGCTGGAAATATAGTGGGTGTACAGCAACTCATAGGCCAACATGGAAGATTTGTAGGCTGTCAGTATTCAAAGGAACTTGATACAACGATGAACGCCCAGACTGGATACTCTGCCCTACCACTTTCGGCTGATAAGTTTCTGTCTGTGAGATGCGGCACAGCGGAGTGAGATTTTTATTTACTTTGGATCACACCCATTTCTGCATTAGGATGTTTTAGTCTGCTGCTGAGCAACCAGGTGATTGTTCATTGTTTAGAGCTTCATTATACGGGCTAAGTTGTCTCATTCTAATGATTAAACAGAGTCAGAAACTTTGAGTGAGAAACAATCGACTATGACTACTGAACGAAGTGAGATGTAAAAAAGTAAAAAGCAAAAAACATACAACACCGGGTATTCGCACGTGGTCACCCACCGTACTACTAATCCAGCGCTCTGTGGCTTGACTATGGGGGAGCAGACGGGACCCCGTATTTTCCACAGGCTATGGTCGTATGTGAAAGTTACTGGCGTAAAACTGGCTTATATACTCCCTCAGTTGCAAATTTCCGGTCACAGTACATACATGCGAATGGAGACTCCTTCAGGCCCTACCAGCCGGAATGGTCACTACCGCCCCCCAACTCCGGTCTAAACCGACGAACCCACTCATCCGGATCCTCTCACACTACCTACCGTCACAATATTACTTCCTCCCCATCAAGACCCTAAACACGGCTGACACCCCGCCACTTTTCCGCCCCAAAATGCGTGGCAATTTTTCCCCCCAAGTGAGGCGGTCAAACTGCAACCACCTGGGCCCTCCAGCTCCATCCACTCCACCCAAACGACTTGTCCGCGAACAAGCGAATAGCTGAACCAACAGCAACAGGCCTGACTCGGGCACATAATACGGCGGCTACATTGGTGCTTTGACACTTGCGGTGGGCGGATTCACTGTACCTTAGTGGACGCGTTGTGGTCATTCATTAGTTAGTTGGAATCTTAGGGCGAAAAAGCATGATTTGCGATTCATGAATTGTTCACCTTGTTGATTTAGTGTCGTCATAGAAGCATACCTCGCTAACCCGCGCGTCTACCCGTCGGTCATCCCGCTCATGTTGTACGCGGCACAGCATTTTCCAGCGTCTAGTTTCCCCGATTATCTCTACATTCCCAGCTACCGCCCCTGAAACAAAAAGAAAAAAAAACAGGTCTTCTGCGCAAAAAGCCTCGTTCAAATGGCAACCTTTGTCCCCCTCCTCCGCGACATCCTCCCGATGATAATGCCCTCGTCCGTCCACATTCAAAAGGCGCCTCCGCGTCCTCAGACACCTCCACCGACGAGTTCCCCGTTAGCACTGTCCGCGCCTGTGTCCGGGCCGCCACCGCCCCCGGTTTCTACGTTGGCGGCGGAGGATCCGACTATTATTTACAATTTGCCGCAGCCGTCGCCGTTTGATGCACCGGGGGATGCGGCGTATCCGCCGGTTAGATTGAGTCCGGGGGGGTATGCGCCGGCGGCGTTGGATTATGATTATGCGAGGAGTACGGGGTCGCCTTATTTGAGGGTGGGGTCGCCGGATTCCGATGGCCCGAGGTTGGGGAGACATAGAGTTGAGGATGAGGGTGACTTGGAGGGATTGGATTATAGTGATGATAGTGGACCGCCGACACCAGACTATCGGAACAAGGAAATTCCGGGACAGTCGGCGTTGAGAGTGACGAATCAGTTGGTTAACAGGAATGATTACATGTGTGCTTCTGGTATGTTTGTCCAGCAAGATCAAGTACCCAAGTACCCAAGTAAACTAACAACCATCAGCCCTAGAACTAGACGCCCATTCACATACATCCATCCGTCACCACGGCGAACAAGGTAACCCATAAAACGCATACATGCCCACCTCCAAAAGCCAAACTAACACCCCCGCAGAAACAATCATCTTCGTGATCTCCGGAACTCTCGTCCTCTCCACCAAATCAAACCTAGAAGAAGACCCGCAAACCCACGTCGTCACCAAAGGCGATTTCATCTGCATTCCCCCGTGGACAGAACATCAACTTCACAACAACACCGACGACCCCGCCTCCTGGCTGGCCATGCGGAACGCTGCTGTTCCAATCACCGTTGACTTGGTCGATTGGGGCGAGGAGGAGATTGAGCCTCTTGTGACGGACTCTGACTAAGCTGGTGATGGCTTGGTTTGGGTGTGATGATTAATGTTTGCTTTGTTTCTGTTATTGTGTTTTGTAGTTTTGTGTTTGAATAGAAGCTTGATTTCTGGTTATCCTACTACATATAGCTTTACTCTTAGTCTCTTGACTTGTCGTCTATTTTACCATTGACATGTGACTTGGACCGATGGAGTCTCGATATGCCTAATCCAGGGGTCACTGTCTCCACTTTTACCACCTCAGTATAACCCTCCATCCTTCACAATCCATTTTGCAAACCCTCACGCAACAGCCCAACCGCTCTGACGTGGGCAACTGCATCTCCCATCAGGTTGTCACAAACCACCCACCCACGCAGCCTTGCGCCGCCCTGCATTTTCTCTTTCCGCGCTTCGATTACTTCCCTTCTGCATCCCTTGATCTTCACTCCATGTACATTACATACATACATACCTTCCCCATTACCATTCCTTCCTTCCTCATCCACAATCCACTTTATCCTGCAGCGGCAGGACCACTTTGTTCACGCAAGAGATAGATCGTCAGGATATATTGAGAAGCACATCAACCCGTGGAAATGACCACCTCGTGGCTCCTAGTGCCCGCCGCCTTGCCGGCTTTATATCTCGCTTACCTCGACTACACGCTCTCCACCCGTCTCCAACGAAGCACCACATCCCGTCGAACAAAGTCCATCACGCACTCTCTACACACCGGCTCTCTGACCCCCGACGACCTCCCCAAGTCTCTCCCCGCCCACATCGTCGCCTCCCCAACAACATACCTCCTCATCCGCACCCGCATCTCCAGTAAACCCGTCCCCGCAAGCCACCTCCCCTCCAAATACCGGCCCGGCGCTGGCCCCCGAAAGCGCAGCTCCAGCCTAAGTAGCTCGGCCTCCTCGCTAGTCGACGGGGACCGCGCAAGTGAAGGGCGCTTAGTCGTGGGTTATGCACGGGGGTTGGCGGGGGCTTTCTCGAGACTGCCTACTACACATGTCATGAGGTCACTACTAGAGGAGCCGCGACGGGGGACACTGGACGGGTCGGTCGCTAGCAAGAGTAAGATGAAGGTGGGAGATCTAGTCTGTGGTGTGTATAGAGTATCCTACCGCGATTCCAGACGCATTGAATACCTCCTTGAACAACCCGAGGTGTTCAAAGGCATGCCCGCTCTCAACGGGCTCGTCGTAGCTACCGTGGAAATCAAAGAAGGACGCATGGGCGGCCGCCGAGCAGACGGTGACGCTACCGTCGTCTTCGTCAATGAAACCTGGATGTGGCGCAAACCTCACGAGGGATACACCCTCCTCGAAACGGTTCTCGGCGGCTGGATTCATCGGCTCGCTACCAGCTGGGTCGTCGCCAAGGGTGTGGAAACCCTTGTGTCACATAGAGGGTTCTCATAGTTCTCAGAGGTTGTGCTTGGGAATGGGAAGGATGAAGGGGATTTGCCATAATGGGTGAAAGCGTTGTTAATGAATATATTTGATATGATTATGATGATGATTATATGGACGGATGTATTAGTATGTGCGTGGGTGTGAACTAGGTTTGTCGGATGATCCAGTCGGCGGCTGCTTTGCCTGCTATCCGACCGTACACGGCACATTCAAGGAGTGAAGACCCGCCGAGCCGGTTATCCCCATGTAACCCCCCGGTGATTTCTCCCGCGGCAAAGAGTCCCGGGATGGGAACTAACTCGCCCGTCGCCTCATCCTTTCTCAACACTTGTGCCTGTGTATCAAACGCCACCCCGCCCATAGTGAAATGTACCACCGGAGTCACCCGTCCAATATGGATAACAGCATCTTCAAACGCCGGATCTGCGGGATCTAATGTCCAATTCCCAAAATGTGACCGACCATAAGGATCCTCTTTCTCCCCCTTGACTATCCGCGCATACTCCCGAACAGTCTCCTTAACATCCCCGGGCAACTCGCCCACCCGCATCTTCTTCAATAGCCCCTTCCACCTATAAAAGCTCAAATGGCTCTCGGCCGCCGCACTTGCCCCCGGGTCCAAAAACAAGCTAACATCCCACATCTGCGTATCCGACCTCGCCACCTTCTCCAGCCCCATAATCCTCTCACTAACCGTCTTCCGATCCGCCATCTCATTCACGAATCTGCGGCCCCCGCTATCCAGCAGAATCCCACCTACCCCTCTTAACATCTCCGCCGCTAGGAACTTTTGGGGTTTGGCTTCCTCGCCGGGCTGGACGAACCCCGTAGGATGGATTTGTACGGCGTCCATATCGACTAGGACGGCGCCGACATCTACAAGGATTCCGTGGGCGCCGGGACGTGTCTCGGCAGTAGCGGGGAAGTTCGTTAGGTCCGGGCGATACCGTGATAACAGGCCGTTTGCATCGCCTGCAAAGCCACCCGTTGCAAAAACCACAGAGCCAGATATCCTCTCTGTCCACGCAACGCCCCCCGTGTTCGTCCGGACGAACTCCACCCCTGTGACCGGAGCCCCAGGGACGTCTCGGTCCTGTACCAGCTTAATGACCTCTGAAGCCGGATACATAGTAAAGTACTCATTCTTCTTCAACTTTCCCAAAAACGCCGTAACCAGCGCCGCCCCCGGCGGAGTCTGACCCGCCCCTCTATGCGTCCTCGCAACAGAATGGCCCCCCAACGCCGCCACAACCGATAAATCCACTCCAATCTCATCGACCAACCACTCCACCGTCCCCTTCGACTCCCCCGTAAGCACCCTCATAAGCCCCTCCCTATCCACCGTCCCATCGGCAAGTCTCCCCCCCGCACTCCTCCGTGTATCCGCCAAGAACTGGTCATCCGCCGGAACCCCCGCGGCCTTCTGGAACCGTGTATATGCCCCGTTTATCCCTGAGGACGCTTTAATACTGTTTCCGCCAGCGCGAGGACTCCGATCTAGTAAACACACTCGAGCACCGGATTGTAAAGCCGTGTAAGCGGCGGTTAACCCGGCTAAGCCTGAGCCAACGACGATGACGGGTTTCGGGCGGATTATCGTCATATCAGCGAGATTGGTAACAAAGGTATATGGATCGGGATATACAATGAACGCCAAAAAGATGGTCAAGATGGATAATAAAGTGAACTGTAAAAGACGTCTTCCTCCAACAAGATACATAACAAACCGGGCCAATGGGTCTATAAGTAAAGATAAGATTCCAAATATATGTACGCATGTAAGTACACACTCCAAGGTCACATGTCCATTCATCAACGTACAAAAAAGGGGATCTAAGCTCGTTTATATCACCCTGCATACCCCAAATCCCTCCATATCTCCAATAATCGGCCCTTACCTCGCCCCATTTCCCAAAAAACGCACGACACCCACCAAACATCACCATCTCACGACCCCGTCATACGATCAGCCCACCGCGCCGCCCCGCCCCGCCATCCGGCGGCCCGGGCTCTCAGCCTTCAAGATCCCCGATTCCCATCCCCTCCATCACAAGACCCCTTCACCCGCTCGCTTAGCTCAGTTGGTTAGAGCGTCGTACTAATATTCCATCCTGAATATCAAGTAATGCGAAGGTCGCCAGTTCGACCCTGGTAGTGAGCAATCCTCTCTTTTTGTCCGCATCCGTCCTTCCGTCTCGGAATGTTGGACGATGTGATGTAATGCATGCATGTAACAACGGAACAACGTGTGACATATCACCTTCTTTTTTGCATGTGATAGTATATGTCTCGCCTCACTTACTAGTCAGTCAGCCACACTATGGAATCATTCATATTCATATCACATAAGAAGAACTGTGCAAAAAAACAGAAAGCCATCCCGAATCCCAAATCGTCCAAGTCATAACACATAATGATGAAGCTCCGCAGATGCCAACCCATATGAACCCAAGAACAGAAAACAAAACCTCCAAAACGCCATTCCCATTAGCCGCCCAACCTTTTGAGTGTCCCATACTTCCTTTATATATCTCTTTTTCTTTTGTCTTTTTTGTTTTTGTTTTTTTCTTTTTTTAATTTTCTTGTTTTTATTCCTTGTTTCTTTTCCTTCATCCCAAAAGAAGCCCGTCTATAAAATAACCTCCTCGCTCCTTTCTGTCCTCCTCTAAACCACCCCAGAATATCCAGAGAATACCTTCTTAGCCCCCTAGGCAATATCAGCATCTTCAACCTCAGCCTTCACCTGTTCAACAGCGCCGTCCAACACAAACGCTCTATCAATAGTGGGGTGCGCCTCACCACCCTCCGACGCCGTTGGAGCCCCGGGAGTCCATGTCTTCTCCTTAGCCTGTTGCTGGCCCTCCTCGTGAGAGAACGCACACTTGGGGTTCAAGCATGGCGTGAACTTGCACTTAATCTTGACATGAGTAAACTGGCAGTCGGGCGTCGAGCAGTTAGCCCCATTGGTGCATAGCGGCGCCTTGGGATGTCTAAAGGGGCAGTTAGACCCGTTAGTGCAGTTAGGGAAGAACTTGCAATCTTGCTCCGACTGGTGGGCCAAACGGGCCGCTGGTGAAGGATGTCTACCAGCACACTTCCAGTTCTTGCACGCCGCACCAAAACTGCACGTATCCTTAAGATCGACCGTGGTACCTGGTGGCGCGGCAGGTGACGCGTGTGCGAATTTGCAGTCCTTATTCCGGCAGCTCTGGTTAAACCGGCACATGTGGTCTTCGGGGTTAACAGGCTCGCGCTTAGCGCCCATGTCAACGTCCTCGCCATTTTCGCCAGTCTCAGTCTGCATCGCATCACCATCTTCTGGGTTGGTATTCCGGTCCTTGTTCCACTGGTTATGGTGTCCGCCCCGGCTGTTGAAGTGACCTCCCCGACCACCGCGGCCGCCACGGCCACCACGTCCGCTGTTTTGTGACATCATCTGTTGTGAAAGCTGAGCCATCATGCGGTTCTGACGCTCAAGAAGAGCAAAGAGGTCCATCTGTGAAGGCTGACCATTGGGGCCCATACCACCCGGCATAGGTCCACCCATGGGCATGCCACCAGGACCGTTCATCTGATTCCAAGCGTCTTGGCTGATAGCCATCATACCAGCCTGGAAGTTGCGATGGTTCATGTTGTTGTTGCGGCCACCGCGGCCGTTGTTCCGCATATTGTTCATTCCGTTAGAGCCACGGTTGTTGTGCGAAATGCGGTCGTTACCACGCGTGCGGTGAAGGACGTGATCACCAGTTCTCTGCATGCCGTTGTTCATGCGACGATCGCGACCGCGGATATTCATGCCGTTACCGCTGTTGTTGTTGCGCATTGATCTGGGACCGGTTGGACTACAAACAAGAGATTAAAGGTTAGTACATACGATTGTGTTGAGATCGGTGCAACATGACAAGCATTAGTATCCTGGGCATCCTAGGTCAAAGGCTTGTGACTTCTTCCATTGATAATATCAGATGAAAAACGAAGCAAGCTGGACAATCACCAGTGATGAAACAGTAACCAGCCATGCAGGAGGGGTAAAGTACTTACGCATGCAATTGGGAATCTTGACCCGTCATGTCCATACCATCCATATCCGTCATTTGTCCATCCCCCATATCCATACCCGCCTGGTCCATAGCCTGATCCGAAGGCCCACCGCCATTCAACCGCGCATTCTGCGACTCCACCTCATTGAAAAGCCACTGAGTGAATCCTGCAACCACCTCATTCTCAACAGCACCAGCCAGCAAATCCGAAGCAATCTCCGTAGTAATCTCATCCGCTGACCGCCCGTTAACCAACATCAACACCACATACTCAGCCAGCGAGGTATCATCAGCATCACCACCACCCCAGCCAGCTTCAAGCAGCTTAGCCTGAACAACGGCAGTCAACGCATCAGCCAGCGGCGTGTTAGGCTGGATCTCGACCATTGTGGAAGAAAAGTAAAGAAAAAGTGTCGTAGGGGAAATGGCCAACTGGAATTCAAAATCGCGGTCCGTCTCCTATGAGTAAAACGAATGTGCGTATGTACGAGAAGGCTGCTTGCTTCTCGGGCGTAACAAAGGGAATCAACGGGAAAAACCTAACAACGCGAAGAAACCGAAAATTGTTCAAGAAACGATGGAAAATTGACAATTTGTCGCGGGTAAGTCAATGTATTGAATTGGGAGTCAAAGGGAATTCACGAGAAAATAAAAGAAAAAGAAAAAGCTTAGATAATTTGATCAGGCAAGCTACAACAAGACTCCCATTTAACGTTAACCCTGTCTCAGGGTTAAAAGTGAGGCGTGACGTTAGCTGACTAAACCGGGATCTTATAGTTTCAAGACTTCAAGCGACCAATCAAGATGTCGGGATGTAAGAAATATGTCTATTAAATCACAATCTTTATGTGTAGATTTCCAATTACGATCGATCCCCGCCTCTTCATGAAAAAACGCGCCGCTTTTAAATCCGACACGCCTAAACGCACGTCAAAACGCATGTCCCAAAACCCTAAATAACCCCCATGATGAGCTCCGGCCTCTATCACATATTACTCTTCCTCCCACCTTTCCGCCTCCAACTCCGCCTGCCACAATCTATTTGCTGAATCTGAAATAATCTTTGCCTTGGCCCAGAGTTTCTCCATGTACTTTGCTCCGTCCTTACTGTCCGACGTCTTGAGCTTATTTGGCTGTGCCTGCATCAGAACCGGCATGAGTTCTCCCGGACTGGCATTTGCAACGGCCGCGATAGTCTTTAACCCGTTTTCCCAAAAGATCCGTGCCGTCCGACTCTTGACAAATGTAATCTTGGCTAATTCGAGAAGTTCCGCGGCACCGCCTGCTCGTAGTCGGTCGGTGAAATGGTCGAGTACCGCCCCGAGAGCTCCCCATCCCATAATCTCACAGAACTTGACCATACCAGCTGCAAAGCCCTGGCTTGTCTGCGCCAGAGTCTGCACCATTCCGCGGGGCATGTCGAACTTGCGTGCCACTACATGTACTGGGATCTCGGAGCATAGGTCCCGCAGCTGAAAGGCGAGGTAGAATCGTTTGAAGATTCGTGCCTTTTCCCGTTCTTCGTCTGTTGTCTCCCGTAGTGGTGCTCCTTGTGATAACTGAATTACTTCGTACATTCTGATGCCAATGGCTTCCATGACCCGTAAACCTGAATCGTTGAGTTGCTCGGCCTCGTTCATGAAGATCTGCCAATTAACCGTCACATCAGCCACGTTGACCGGCGTAAATGTATAGAGAACATGCAGGTCACTATCCATTACAAAAGACTTGAGTGCTCGCTGCATTTCCCGGTTGATAAACAACCCATCCTCTGGATTAAAAGACGAGGCAACAATCGCTTTGCCAAGTTTCGTGGCAAGATACTCGTCCTTATTCGCATCAAATATGACCACCTCAAGGCGCACCAGCTCGTTAATGCATTTGCGTGTCAACTCCGATATGTTGGTATCCGGGTTAGCGGCAAATAGGAGAGTTTTAGAAAGATAGTCATAAATAGAGTCGAACGAGGCAACCAAGCGAATAGAAATAGCTTCAAGAAGCGCTCTATAAGAATCAACAAGTCAGTCACGTCCTTATATATACACAACACAAGCCGCCACCACGGAACCAACCTTTGTACCCGTCTCTCGTCCGTGTTCAGCGAACTAGAGATTGCTGGTAAATCAGCATGCATCAGGTCCACCACATGTTCCAATTCTGTTTCTCGGCAGCACAAATACGTCTCACCAACTTCGTCCTTTCCCTTTCGGCCAGCCCGTCCACGCATCTGTCGTAGCATAGACGGACCGACAAAGTCACGACCCATACGTGCATTATGCAGGACTACTCTCCGGGCTGGCAAGTTTATTCCAGCTGCCAAACTGCATGTAGCTACACAAACCTTGAGTACACCCTTATCATAAGCTGTAGCAATAAGGTCTCGCTCTTCGGTCGTAATGCCAGCATGATGGAACCCAACTCCGAAGGGGATTGTCTCCTCTAACACGTGGTCCAAGCCAGTTGGTAGGGCCCTTAAATCCTCAAGTAAATCAAGTCGCGGTTCCAGAACACGTAGAGGTAGCGCCGATGTATCAGGAAGGGCCCTGCTGATCCAGCGCGCCACTGTCTCACATCCCGTCCGACTACTCGAAAACACCAGACAACCATAGTCCGCATTGGCGGTTTCACAGGCCAGTGCAACGACGGCATTAAGTACAGGATCCTGGAACTCACGGTGGACAGAAGGTCGAATGGCGCGGATCGGTCGCGGTTTTTCGTCGGGTGGTATCTGCGAGGCAGCGCGGAGCTCATGAGCTGTACTGAGAAGACTAAATGTGTTGGCAGCAGGGAATATTTGGCTATCATATACAAGATGTTCATCAATGGGAACTGGTCGATATTTTGTGACGTAGGCGTGACCACCCACCCACTTTCCCAGCAGGTCAATGTTCTAGAGACGTGTGTCAGATAGGAGAGTCAGATACAAGAGTGTACATGGTGCACATGTGACACGGCGGGCGACAGCGGTCAAGGACGTACAGAGATGGTTGCACTCATTCCAACGATCTGAACAGGCTGTTCGAGAGCCAAGAGTTTAGACGTCAGAAGTTCCATTAGATATCCACGATGAGCATCGTCAATCATATGAATCTCGTCCAACACTACCGCTTTGAGGTCTGATACTATGCCCTCTTCGATAGCAGTGTTGATCATGGAGTTTGCTTTTTCGATGGTGCATACGGCGATTTCAAAGTCGTTCCATGTAGCTTTGACCTTGGAGCCACCGTGAAAACCAACCACGCGGACTGATTCGGCATCGGCACGATCTCGCCACATGTTCCGGGCTTTCTGCTCCGGAGTCTGGGTAGCTCCGGGTCGTATCAAATTCTCTACTAGTGAACGTAACCAGCGAGTCTTTTCGTTGACTAATGCTACGTATGGAAGCACCAGAATGGCTTTGGCTTTGGGCTCATGGAGGACTCGTCGTAACATCAAGACTGTTGTCCGGTTAGTAGGAGCTTCAATATGAGGCAGAAAGCTCATTCATTTCAAGATCTTACCCTCGGCTACCAATGATTTACCACCTCCTGTTGGTGCACTATATATCAAATTCTTTTCTCCGGAGAGTACATCTGGTGCAAGCAAGCAGTTCCGTTGCCATGGATATATAGACTTGACACCCAAATTCTTGAAATTGGTCACCAACTGTGCCGGCAAGCCAAATGCAGCATGTCCCAAACCAAGTGTTGGGTCGACAATCTCGGTTGGTGTAGCAGCTATTAGTTTGCGCTGTGAATACTCGCTGGTGCCGTCACCCATGATGTGGACGTCAGGTTCGTCACCGATAGCATCATCATGACGTAGCACGGCAATCTCACTTGGTGTAAGTCTGGGTAACTTTTGTGAGCGATGTAATGGTAATGGGTTGGTTTGACCCCGGGATAGCGGGGCGGGCATAGGACGCTTGTTCTCTTTAATACTGATGCCGGGGGTAAAGGCTTCTTCCAGCGTACGTTTAACACTGACAATGGCAGGCTTTGTAGAACGAGCCGACTCTACCGATGTAGTGTGCCATATTCCCCGTTTTGTGGGGTCATTTCCCGGAGCTGCCATGTTAAAATAGAGGTAACGGGTATATGTATGTATGAGGTGTTGTATAATAGAATGTCACGAGCTATTGACGGGATATCAAAGGACATCAAAGGAGGCAAGATGTAACTTGAATGTCCCTGGTCAGAACCACTGGCTGCAACGGTACAGGGTTAAATAAAGCCACGCGGCAAACAAGCAACAAACAAGTAAAATGTGCACTTCTATAGATGACAGATTCTATGATGGAATCAATGCTTCAAACGGACACTCAAGAGAAGGAAGAGCCATCAATGAGG
Source organism: Huntiella abstrusa (assembly GCA_025685495.1). NCBI lineage: Eukaryota > Fungi > Ascomycota > Sordariomycetes > Microascales > Ceratocystidaceae > Huntiella > Huntiella abstrusa. The sequence goes on along the minus strand of JAJNMT010000156.1, from coordinate 254,295 downwards.
TCATTCCCTGTTTCGGTCAACAACACCAGGTTAATTAATATGTACAGCTGACACGCAACGGTTGTCAGCTGGCACAACGCAAAAGCGACGTGGATGACAAAAAAGCCAACAATGGTTGCTTGCCTTGGTGTGGAATGGGTGGTTGGTTGGTTACGTGCAATCAAGGATTTCGGGAACAAGACCAGATTTATTCTCAAAAGATACGCGAGTAACACACACCAGGTACGAAAAAAAGCCACTCAAAAGGACTTTTTGGTCAGTCAGCCAACAGTCAAATTCAAGCGACCACGGCGGAGATTGGCCCCTGGTGCGATTGGCCCCTTGTGCGATTGAATATTTGCAAGACTGACCGCCAGTTCCACCACGATGACGTCTACTCGGGTTTTTTGTAGTGAAGTTGGTAGGAAGATGTGAAGAAAACAAGAGATCTGAGTGTGAAGTCTGGTTTCTGTAAGTAACGTGATTATGTCTACTTGTTTGAAGATATTTATAAAGTCCCCGTTATGCAAATACCAAGTGACCGGTCGTCAACCTAAGGTTTCTTACTTTGGGTTGTAGTGATCAGGACCCTAGGATAACCCTCTTTCGCAAGGGAACCCCCCGAAACGGAAACGTGCATCCCCGTGCGCAAGTGACACTGATCCAGGCGAACTACCAACAACACAGGGTAAACGGGTTGACGGGTTGACGGCCTAGAAGACCGACCGAGGAACCGGTGATGAAAACGTCCCGTAGACAAAAAAAGAACAAAAAAATGTCCACAAAGACACAGGTCTCACTCTACAGCCATGACAAACATGCACACGACTCAAGACCTCATGGTGATGCATAAGACGACACGTCGATTCGGCAGGTTCCCCTTATCCGCTGTCGACCTTTTGTTCCTTCTCTTGATGATCCCTGCGATATACCCACCAAGCCCCATGCACAGAAATTAAGCCCTGGATGGGGAACAACGTATGTAGCTAAGCAGCGCAAAATCGGCCAGAAAAGCCGAAGCTGGTTTCATTCATTGTTTGGTCAGTAGGGTGGGTTAGAGGAAAAGGCTTGTGACAAGGCTTGTGGCAAGGCTTTGGTTGGCGGGACGAGGCTGTCAATTGGTTGATTTGTAATGTCTTTGGGAAAGAGTCACTGGGTAGAGGGCAGAATACACTAGACTATGTCTAGAAAACACTGATGGACTACATATAGACATGCATATATACAGGTGCAGTCATACATTTACTATAACCAGGATCCAGGTCCCGAAGCTGCATCTTGTTCACATTGCAGAAAGTCAATGGTAAAAGCTACAAAATACTGCATTGCTACCATGGGAAAATCCTTTAAACATGCACATGAGCCCCTGTACTTTTCTTGATTGTTTCAGTGAACAATGGTAGGGTTAGGGGTATTGAGATATACCGTGTGCACCGACCGTTTCTACAGGGTGGAAGGAGATAAAAAAGAGCAAAGTCGGAATTAAACAATGTCTGTTCGTAAAACGGAAAACGAGATGTATGAAATAATGGATTGGGCTTTTCTTTTTGATGATATGTTATCCGAGTTTTTACCAGATGTTTTGAGAATGAGTTATGGCGATATTGAGGTTGGCTGTTTTGCCTGACACATGGTGTTGGAGCCAGGGGTCAAAGTACGTTGTGCACCACTAAACAGTAAAACACAAGAAACCGAGTGAAGGCAGGGAAAATGGGGAGATTAGTGATGGATGAGACCTCGCCTTACCAAGTCTTCTAAATAGCGGGATACATAACTAGTTCAAGACGGTCTCCAATAGTCTTTTTTTCGTAGTTCAAGACATCCCAATGTGAAAACAGAAAAAAAAAGGCCACAAGTTGGGGCGATATAAACCCTAAGACTAGAAACGACCCCAGTCTGTGAATGATGACGGAAAAGGCAGTCATGAAGCCGACAGTATGGCAAATGGCGGTGACGTGAAGACGGGCTGATCGCCGGTTACCCCCAGAGATAGATTCAGCGGATGATAAAAGCCACGCTACGATGATTGAATTGGCGGGTATGCACGGGGATAGAGTAAAATCTGGAATCTTGGGTATTTTCCGTGGTGGCGGACAAGGGCTGTGGAGTGTCTATAGACAAGATTGAGATGCGATGACGGACGATTTAGATTAGATGGGGGATTGTAAATAGATTGAGAAGAATCGCCAAAAAATGGAGATTAGATAGCGATGAGAAAGTCGTCAAGAACCCAAGAAATCCACCCGTCCGGTTGAAAAACTTCCATGTCGTGATTCTCGACATGTCGTTCGGCCCTGGCTCCAAATACAAACCCCCGTTCGTTTGTGCCTGTTTAGGCTGGGCTGGGCTGGGCCGCAGTGGGCTAAATTAGCATTGGCGTGGCAATTGGCATGGCGTGTGAGGATCGATTTTGGGTGCGGTTTTTGGGTAAATGCGGACGTTGGAGGTTGCCTTTGGTGATTGTTTAGGGGGGTTCTTGGAGTTTTATAGGGCGTTTGGGGGGTAGGAATGGACAGAAGCTTGAGGTATCCGGCCGACAGCAAAACGGCCGATGATTAAGGTGAATGTCGGGTTTTGATGAAGGGGAGTTCTTAGTATGGTGGTATATGTGTGTAATCATACATACACATGATATATATATCTCTGGATGCATCTATATGCACAAGGCTTCTTTCAATCAACAACCAATATGTAAATTGTCATCTCTACCTCCAATAAATTCCGTCAAAACGGTCCCAAACCTAAGGCCAAACCCAAACCCAAACTGCGTATTACACAGTGTCTCGCACTTTATACTCACGGATTTACCAGATTCCCGCCCAGCTTCCTTGTCCTCGTTTCAATTGGCCCGACATGGAAGGGACGAGTGACATGCCGATATTTCGCCTCAGCCGCTTCCTGCCAGATATGGAACACAGATGAACGACTTGTGATTTTTGAGTAGAAAAATTGAGGGAGATATTGGTTCGTTGAAGAGTGAATGTTTGTAGATTTTGGGATGGATGAGGTATACGGATGGCCATGATTTACTATTGATTGTCTTTCTTTTTGCTAGTGGTATAGTTGACTATGCATCTTTCGATTCTTGTTCACCCCAGACGAACGGATCCCATTCCGTCGGCATCAGCTGTAACCAACAATGCAAGACCACCTTTTGTATTGACCAAAAGGCATGGATTTCTATATCCCGCACGTATGCCACATAGACACATGGGAATGGGAAGAAAGAAACACCAGCAAAAGTATAAAAAATGAAGGGGAGTACCCCCCCAAAGTAACGAAACAGACCAGGGTTTTGCGGGTGGTAGTTTTCCCTTTTTGGGGGTGAAAATGTGTTTCTGGGGGATAAATTAGTGGGAGTTTAATGGTTTCTCTGAAAGATTGAAAGATCAGAAGAGGGTCGGACGGACTTGTTCTTGTTGTGGCGGATAGTGGAGGCGGTCTTTGGGGTACGAGCGAGAAAGAGAACTGGGGAATTTTTTCTTCTTTTTTTGATGGATTTATGGATTTGTTTGGGGGATTCGTCGGTTGGTTGTGGATCACAAAGAAATTGACAAATCGGTTTAGTTGAAGAAGAAGAAAAGAGGGGAAACCTAAAACAGACGGAATGTATGTGAGTTTGCCGATGTTGTTGATAGTAGTTGACTTGATTGTATATACACATACATAGATAGTCATCTATTCTTCATCTTGTTGTTCTTCTTGTTATTCCCATGTTATATCGCCTCATCTGTCTTGACGCCCGTGCTCTTTGTGTCGGCTTCTATGGAGAGGAACTTGACTAGGGTGAATATGTGGTATAGCGGTCGGACAAGCATGATGAAATCCAGTTCGCTAGTTTGTTGATTCCATGTACATATGTATATAGGTACATATACAGAGTCAATTAACAAGAATCAATGATGAATGAAGGTTGAACAACCAAATCAATCAATCGTGAATACAGCACATGATGATCCGTCGTTGAATCCCAATATAAACCCTATAAAAGACGCAATTAACCCTATCTGAACAATGACATCAAAGCCAGTAATCGGCCCCACATTTACCAGACCTGATGCTCTTTTTGTGGTTGACGTTCTTCCTTGGTGGGACAACCCAGCTTGCATCCACTTGACTTGACTTTGGCCATTTACGATTTCATTTTGGGGGGTTTTCGGGTGTAATGAATGAATGAAAGAGACGAACCATCCCAAAGAGAAAGTAACAGTAATCAATCAATCATCATAATCATACGTAGTCTAGAAATCCCCCACTTTATACTCCCCGAAACAAGGCTATACCGTTGTTCCTCCGTAACCCAGTATATCGCCGTAGCTTGTCCGTATACAGGCCTTTCTTGTCTCTTCTCGCCCACAACAACTACAAACTTTGTCTTTATACCTTCCCAGTCAAGAATCTGTAATTTTTCGCACTTTATATGGACATACGTGGGTTGTTCTTTCTTCTCGGTTGATGTTCCGTATCCACATATTCAATCTTTCAATTTCTTCTAGTTTTTCTGACAGATTTCTTCCTTCTTTGAGAACTCCTCTTTGGTACGCCTTATTTGGGTCTTGTGGTCTTTTTGTCCTTGGGCTTTCTGAGATTTCACATTTGACTTGTTAACATTCTTCGAATCACTATCTCATACTGTAAGTGTCTTGTTCTGTTCCTTTGAATTGCTTCATCCCTAAAGTCTATACCATCGATCTATTGATCCACTGGATTTCATTGCGTCGCTCTTCTTCTTCCCCTCTTCACTCTCATCTTCATCTCCAAAGACTTGTTCTGTCATCTGTCGTGTCGCTCTGTCTCTACACAATACTGGCCTACTCATTCTTTCTACCACGCTGTTGCTACTTCAAGAAGCCTGCGTTTATCTCGCACACACCCACGTCGCTCAGACACACACGCCCCCCCAGTCACTTTTCTGCTTCTCGCCCATCAATCCCAATGTTGCTGTGAAATCAAGAAAACTAGTCCTTTTTCAATTGCCACTCAACTTTGTCTATCAACCTCGAGGTATCCTTCTTCACACTCCAAATCTGGAAGTCAGATTCCATTCAAATTCTTAGCGTTCCTTTGCCACCACTACTGTCGTTTGGATTTGTCCTCCTTCCGTTGGCTCTGTCTAGCCGTCCGTGTGTCTTGGTCCCTTGACTGGCGGCGTTATACACCACAACTATGTACTAGTGCCGGGTCACAATACCAGATATCTGTGCTCTCTTACCTCACTCCATCCATTTATTCATCCTACGTCTTACTCTTCGCCCCATTCAACTTTTACGCACTTTCTTTCCTTGTTCTAAATCAACTTGACGCCGTCTGTACTTTGGAGTATCCCTTTCTTACATATATACATTCATATGCACATACATATGTACACACCTTTTTTCCCTCTTTCTCTCCAGTACGCGTTAATCGTCATTATCACCGTCATCTTCATATCTTCATTACTATCAATTTCTTCCTCTTAAGCCTTGCCGCTGACCATATCGCAAGTGAACTTTCTTCATTCACATCAAACGTGGTTATTACCCGGGTTCACATGTGTACAACAACATCTGCACAGGCTCCTTCTTCGTTTTGATCTACGGCCACCAACCGCCGTTACTGTTCGTCCTCATCAACAACACTTTTGTCTTGTCATCATTGACCCAATCTTTTGTCTGCAATCCATTGTGACAAAAAGCTTGTCTACAACTTGGAGACAAGTTGTTCAAGTTCCTCCTAGAATGTAAGTTTCCGCTCTTCCTTTGAGAACCTCACCATGACATGACATCTTGCCTAAAGATTCCAACGCCTGTTTTGGTTGTTGGCTTGATCTTGTCTGGCCTCTCTTGTCTGGTCCGTTTATTCCCTTGTCCGTGGATATGCAGCTTGGGCTCCCTTCCTGGGTCTTGATTCCCTCTACCGTTATTCAAACCCGCCCGCTTTTTCATATTGTTGTTTCTCTTGTTTCTATGAAGATGTCTATGTATGTATGTGTGTACATAGTACTCTTCTTCTGTCTCCTTTGTATCGTCATCACATACTTCAAGTCTTGTATCCATCTTGACTGTCGTCTATCACCGTCACCACCATCAAATCAATGGAATGACCCGTCGTTGTTTCGTCGTCGTTCCTAGTCCTTCACTTCCTATCCCATCATCAGTCTCTGCCCAACATCCTAGGCCCTGGTCTTTCGGACGTGCAAACCGTCGTGTCTGTCCAGTCTGTCCTGGCTTTCTTCCCTTCTCGGTGCTTTCCAATACTAAATCTATTATTACTACCCCGTTCACTTGTCAATCCTCACGCCCCCCAGTTTGGCCACCTGCAAGTGTGTGTGTGTCCCTTCTTGAGAAACGCGCGCCTCTTTTTAGCTCTATACTAAACTTTCCTTCCTTCTTCTCACCATCCTATTCTTTTTTTTCCCTCCCAATCCAAATCTTCGTTCTGCCTATTAATCCCCCACTCAAGCCAAGATTCATCATATCCATTGTTGTCAACCTGCTTTTGACCTTGACTTGGACCTTGACTTTGGCCTTGACTACCCTGCCTGCCTTGTTGCTTTGCTTACTACATAGCATTTTCTTATTTCCCCTAGTTTCTTTTTATTCCACGCCACTCTCTCCATCTTTTTCTCCTTTACCCTGTTACATCTATCATCGTCTTGGATCTTGCCATCTTGTCTCCCATGACTGTCATTGTCTCTCTCCCGTTATCGTCATTGCATTTACCATTCACCAGTCACGTCGCCCATCGCCATCACCATCGTCGTTGTTGTCTTTTGTTCTTCACACCAGCTTGATCTGTTGTGCATGTGCCTCTGCCTTTGCCTTTGTCTTGGGCCACTTTTTCTAACCACACCCTCTACTAGACTTCTGATAGTCAGTCGCCACAAGTCTTCTCTTAGTAGAATCTTGTTGCTGAAGCGTGTTGTCGCTCTTGTTCTCGTCTGACGTGATAGGCCCTGTTTATTCTATCCCGCCGTACTGAGACCCCATTCTGACGACCACCAGACTTTGTTTCTACTTTTATTTTTTACTCCTTCTCTCCCTCTTCTTTTTTTCCTCTGGTATTAATTCCAACCCTTTAAACCGAGAGAGAGCTCATTGCAGTTGTTGCAGTCGTTGCCGTCGTCTTTTGTCGCCGGCACACGAGCTTCTTAATCTCTCCCATTTACCTATTTTTCCTTTTACCAGTCTCCCAAAATGTCAAAGACTGGTTCATCATCATCAGCCACTGCTACCGCTTCGGCGACGGCTGCTGCTGCTGCTACTGCCGCCGCGGTAAAAGATATTGCTGATGCTGCTAACCCATACGGCACACGTTCGCGCAATCGTCCACGCCCAAACTATGCAGAGGACAATGCCGATATGGAGTTTGAGTTTACTGGTGCCACCGCTACTGACAACAAAAAGTCTTCGCGCCAAAGAAACTCATCACCACAAGTTGCTTCGGCTTCGACTTCTGATAGTCCAGCCCCACCAACCCGTTCGGCCGCTTCTCGCAAGTCCAACGGTGCCAACGCCGACCCAGCGAGTCGTCAATTGCACCAGGAGTCTATCAGAGATTACGTCGTGGCTACCTCCGCCGCCCCAGCTGCATCTTCATCAGCACCTGCCGCGTCAACATCGGCCAATGGTTCCGCCAATGAATCATCATCATCCAAGGCGCCTGCCCAGCCACCATCAAAAAAGCGCAAGACCGCCCACGGAAATTCCAACTCTGCCAACAACACTTCTTCGGCATCAGGCTCTGGCAATTCCAAACGGAAGGAGAATGCCTCTTCTTCCTCTAATTCCGCCGCATCATCAGCCGTGGTTCGTCAGTCTCCGGCGCCCGCGTCTCGGCAAACCTCGCGATGGCGCGAGAACAACCTCATGTCCTTTACCAACACTGGAGCCATGCTCAACGAAGAAGGCTGTCTCGTTGATGACGAAGGCCAAACTCTTCGCCAAGATGGTAAGTCTTTCTTTATTTTTTTACTCCTTCCTTTCTGATGACATCACTCTTTCTCTACCTGACGTCTTTCGTCAATTCTCAGTCATTGCCCTTTCTCTCTATCTTTCACTTTCGCCCCTCCCCTCCTACTTGCTTTTCACGCGAGGTTCCTTCCTCAACCCACATCCTTGTTCACACCCACACACCAACACAAAAATATCAGTTTGGTCTGGCTGGCTGCCCGGGCTGGCTGTCGCCTCTCTGCCCCCCAGACAGGCAAGTGCCGATTTTTTGCCCTGTTTCTGCTGTTTTTGCTTTTTTTCTCATTTTTCTCGACACGCTATTTCCCCATTGGGCCCTTGACTTGTCCCCCCCAGACATTGCCCGCCTTTATTCGCTTTATTCCCTGCCATTTTATTGTCTTCGCCTTCCCTACCTTGATTGCTTACTTGCTTGCGCCTTGTTGGCTCGGCTTTTATGTTGTGCCAAACCAATGCAATGCACCAGTAAAGTCAGAATTGCAGATGGCAATATCGCAGCCGTGGTTGACAGCCAGCGAACGCCATTATCACAGGCGCTCTCGGCTGTGGATCTAACAGGGCTGGCCCTGACTGCATGTTGTGTTGGCTACATAGCTAGCTTTTTTAGCTAACATGGTCCGGGCTCTGGCGCTCGTCAACGACCGGGTGTTCTGGGACGACACAGAACACAGAACAGGAGCCAACACCCCCTGCAGCCCTTTCATTCTTGCACTTCATCCCTTCCTTACTGCTTAAATCTGCCTCTACATACACTACTAGTCCATTGCTAACAAAACTACATAGACCATGTTTACCTCGTCTCGGAGCCTCCGGGCGAGCCGTATTATCTCGGTCGCATCATGGAATTCATGCATGCCGGCAACGACAGCTCGCGGCCAATTGACGCCGTCCGTGTAAATTGGTATTACCGTCCAAAGGACATTGGGAAGCGGGTGCAGGACACGCGACTTCTCTTTGCCACCATGCACTCGGACGTCTCTCCGCTTTCAACTGTGCGTGGAAAGTGTTCAATCGTGCACAAGTCGGAGATCAAGAGTCTGGATGAGTACAAAAAGACTCCAGACAGTTTTTGGTATGAACGTCTCTATGACCGCTACATCCAAAAACAATACGATTTGATCCCCACAAAGCAGATCATCAATGTGCCCGAAAAAGTCAAGCGAATGCTAGATTTGCATTGGAAGTTTGTCCTTGTTGAGCAAGGTCGTGGTCGCGAGTTGACAGCAGCAGTCAAGCTGTGTAAACGCTGTCACGGATACTGTGCTAGGTAAGTTTCTTTTTTTCCCTCGTTCTTTTACCCTTTTATCATAGATACATCATTGTCGTCAGCCATCAGTAATTGGACGTCGTTAGTCGCTCTTGCCGAAATCGTCGCCTTTTCTCCGCTTCATGGCTGCTTCCTTCCTTCCACCGCTGCTTGGGATTCTTTAGTCCACACTTCCTTCCCTGTCTAGTGCTGTAACCAAGCAACAACAACCCTCATTCTTGGTTTCCATTTTGGCCTATGTCATTTTTCTCGCCCCGATCTGGACATCCCTGTCAGCTGAGTCGACCGCCTTTGCATTGTTACTTTCTGCCAGCCCTTGCCGGTCTGGCGTTGGACAGCTTGACAGCTGTCAGTTTACCGACAACCATTTACAACCTCATTCAACGACGACGACGACGACGACGACAATGACTGTGGAAACGACTACAATGGTTGTAGTTAATCGACCCCGACCCTCTAAAGTGTTGGCTAATGTGTTGGTCGAGTGACCTGGAGTTTTATTGGAATGTTGGCCGACAAGCCCTGTCTGTTTCCTCTTGTTATAGCGCACCCCAGATCTCGGTTCCCCCAAGATGGCCTGCTTCCAAATGCTGGCGCCCGCAGGCTTCTGTGCTGCAGGAATTTCTTCCTTTGCTGCATCTCATTGCAGTAGATGCATAATTACTGGCCACGACATGTCTCCACCTGCAGCCAGACCTGCAGCCAGATCTGCATAGTGGCCAACATTCACTGAGCGCTTCCGTTGCCCCCCCTGCATTCTAGTTATCCCGGTCCTGTCGTGTGGTTGAGTTCACATGTCGGGCCTGAGCTTGGCTTTGTTTTGCATTGGTGGTGCAACACTTGAACACTGTCGACACTTATACAATTACTACGGAATCTGATAGGAATAACCTTGCTAACCACATCACTTGTAGCAATGACTCGGTTGACTGTTCAGACTGCAAGATAACATGGCACATGAACTGTGTTAGTCCGCCTGTCACCAAAAAACCCTCTCGTGGGTTTGGTTGGTCTTGCGCCCCGTGTAGCCGGCGCCATGAAAAGATGATCAATGCTAGACACACCCCCGTCTTTGGTGTTACTGATGTCGACGATGAAGAGATTTTGGAAGAGGAGGAAGAGGTGGCTGCTCCCGGAGAGAGTGAGGCATCCACAAGCCCTGATGATGTTCGCCAAGAACCCACACAGGAACAGAAGCAGCAAGCTTCTCTCTGGCCATACCGCTACTTGGGTGCTCATTGTAAGGTTGAGGATGCTCTTGACCTCGACGACAGAATATACCCACGCACAAGCACCCGCATTGGTCCCCGTCATCAAGCCACCGTCCTCCCATATCCCGGCCGGCCCGTCGAGTACGAAAAGCCATTGGAATTGAAGAAGCCTGGCCGCAAGGAGCCCCGTCTCACCAAAGAGCAACTCGCTGCGTTTGAGGCTAAGAAGCTCGAGCGTGAAAAGCGACCTGCTTGGTTGCAGGATGAGCCTGCTGGGTACACTGTCCGTGGAGAGGATTACGACAACGATGACCCCCGGTGTACTGCTACACTTTTGTGGAAAATGCCCGAAGAAAGTGTCATTCCTTCCGCTGAGATTTCAAAGTACATGAAGAGCTCCCAGGATCTGTGGAAGGACGTTAATGTGCCCGAGCACTCCACCAATCTCATGGACGTCGCCCTCAACTCTCTTTTCGTCTCAGATTACGACACCAAGGCCGCCCGCAAAATGACACTCGAAACCCCCCTGGAAGAATTTAAGGAACCTAATTTCTCACCAGCAGAGTTGAAGAAGTTCGAGGAAGGTATTTCGAAGTTTGGGTCAGAGCTCAGTCTCACTACTCGGTGGATGAAGACGGCCTTCTACGGTGACGTGGTTCGCTTTTACTACGTCTGGAAAAAGTCTGCCCGTGGAAAGGAGATTTGGGGCAATTATGCTGGTCGTAAGGCTAAGAAGGAAGCCAAGGCTGTGGCCAAGAATGCAGCCAAACTTCAAGATGACATTGCCGACGATGCTGATGACTCTGCTTACGACGAGGAAAAGGCGATTAAGCAGAAGCGGGTGTTTTGCTGCAAGTTCTGCAACACTAAAAAGTCGCGGCAGTGGCGCCGGGCCCCAACGGGTGGATCTACGGAGAACACAAAGGCTGCCAAGGACAAGAACAATAACCATGTTATTGCACTTTGTCGCCGGTGTGCCGAGTTGTGGCGTCGTTATGCCGTACAATGGGAGGATATGGAGGATATTGCTCGCAAGATCGCACAGTCTGGTAGCCGTGCTTGGAAACGTAAACAAGACGAAGAGCTCATCAAGGAGATCAATGCCGCCAAGGAGCACATGAGCCCCGAGCCTCCCGCATCGACTGCTACTGCTTCATCACACAAAGAAAAGCACAGCACTCCAGCAGTACCCACAGATCAGCCACCTCGCAAGAAGCTCAAGACAAGCGTTGACGACAAGAGCCAAGATTCTACTCCAGCTCCAGTTTCCAACAAGAAGAAGGAGAAGGAGCTCCAACGTGAGAAGGAGCGGGAGGCGCGCGAGAAAGAAAAGGAGAAGGAGAAGGAGAAAGAGCGTGTTGCCAAAGAGAAGGAAAAGGAAAAGGAAAAGGAGAAGGAGAAGGAAAAGGAAAAGGAGAAGGAACGGGAGAAGGAACTGCAACGAGAGAAGGACCGCGAGGAGCGCAAGGGAAAGGGCACTCCGGCACCAAACGACAAGACTCCAGTGGTCCTGGCAGCTTCAGTGTCTGGCACGCCTACACCCCTCGTTCTGGCGCCCACCTACCCCAGCCCCAAGCCTCAGCCCTGTGCAGTTTGCAGCCAGCAGTCTGGCGACATTATCACGTGCCGAGACTGCCGTCTTCCTGTGCACCCGACTTGCTATGGTGTTACACCTTCAAAGGCAGCTCGCCTCGGCAAGTGGTCGTGTGACACATGCCTCAACGACCGTAACCCTCAGCTTTCCCTCGACTACCGTTGTGTCCTTTGTCCTATGGATACTACTATCTACGATTGGGTCGGGACTGCTGGGCGCAGCACTAGTTCCAACAGCACTAGCCGTAAAAAGGACAAGGAGCGTGACAAGGAACGGGAGCGCATCGAGCGTGAGCTTGCCAAGCACACGGCCGAGTACTACATGCATCGCCAAGAAGAACTGGGCCGCCCATTGACGCCCCGTGAGGCGCTCAAGCGCACCGCTGACAACAATTGGGTTCACGTCACTTGCGCCGTCATGACGCCCGAGATCGTGTTTGGTAACGCGGACATGATGGCGCCTGCCGAGGGTGTTTCTCAAATTCCTCGTAGCCGTTTCCAGAAGACGTGCTGCGTGTGCCAAGAAACCCGGGGTGCTGTTGTTGATTGTCAAGCGTGTTCGCAATGCTTCCACGTGGAATGCGCGCGTCGCAACCCGACACGGTATGTTGTTGGTTTCGGTCTCGTTTCGATCAAAGGTTCTCGGCGCGCACACCACACGATTGTTACTTGCAATGGCGAGACAGGTGAGATGGCGCCACTCCTCTACTGTGCGGCGCACGATCTGCAGCCCGCCATGGCTATCGATGAAGTTGTTCGGGAGGATGGGTTAACAGCTCTGCAACAGTATGTGCGGCATTACAAGCAGGCTGACCTCACTCTCACTGGGTCGGTCAGGAAGGCCACTCAATTGGCTGGCGCTGCTCGTTTACCGAGTGTCACCAATGGTTCTACTGATGTCCCCACTTCTCCAGTGGGTAACAGCAAGACGGCTAAGACGACTCAGAAGTCTGCCTCTAGCATCAATGGGGCTTCCAGTGTCAACGGTCATGGTGTCTCTGTTGAGACAGACGAAACCCGAGCTCATGTTTGCATGGCTTGTGGTATTGATGTGAGTCCTAAGTGGTGGCCACTGGTTGAGTCTGTAGATGTTACTATGGTTGATGCCGACGCTCCTGCTGGTGATGTCGGTGATGAGGCGAAGAAGTTTATGGACCAGCACAAGTGGCGCTGCCACAAGTGTGCCAAGGAGAATCGGATGCCTGCTGAGAAGGTACCTGAGGCAATTGTCGAGGTCGCTCCGGCGCCCCCACAACTGCCCCAGGCGCCAGTGCACATGGCTATGGGACAAGGAGCCCCACTTCAACCTCAGGCGTACGCTGCCGCCGTTGCTGCGGCTGAGCGTATGCCTCGGCACCTGGGTAGCCAGCAAGTCCCGGGTCCTCCTATCCCATCACAGGGGCAATCTCCCCGCGATTCGCGGCCTTACTATCCTTGGCTCAGCACTTCCGGGTCTGCTCCACCGCCGCCTCCCCAGTCTCATGTCCGACCTACACCAACTTCGCCTGCTACTGCTGCACCTCCCAGTCGCGAGAGACCATACTATCCCATGGCGTTGCCCCCTTTCTCAAGTGGGGGTTGGAGTGAAGATTATCGGGCGGGCCACGGCGGCCACGAAGGCCATGCGCGGTCTGAAATGCATCGGGATCCCATGCATCGACCCGAGCCGCTTCGGGCCGACCCGCTGTCCCGTCCTGATCCTATCCGCACCGATATGAGAACACACCGGCCGGAACCTCTTCACCGTAATGATAGTGTTCACCGTATGGATAGCGCACGGCGGGTTGACCCGTCTCACCGGGCACCTCCTTTGCTAGAGCATCAGCACCGCTATGGCGAGACTGGTCCCGGACCGTCGCCACCGCAGCCACAGCCACCCATGGCGTTGACGTCGCTTAGACCGCCACCACTGTCAATGGGAGGACCCAGTGGCTCGGGGTCTCACGGCCCGCAGGCGTACAACTCTCATAACCAGCCTATCAATATGCCGCCAGCTCCTAGCTACCATTCTGGTTATAGCCATTCGGCTCCTCCGCCGCCGCAACCTGCTCCGGCGCCAGTGCATCATCACCACCATGTGCCCCATCCGGTGCCTCATACTCACCATGGGCACCACTCGCACTCGCACTCTTCGCACTCGGCGCATACGCACAACCATGGGCACTCGCATAGTCACAGCCATAGCCACAGCCATTCCCAGAGCCATTCCCAGGGTCATTCGCAGAGCCACAGCCAGGGTCACCACTCTATGTCGCACAACGGTTACAGCCAGCCACATTCTTCCCATTCTGGGTCTACTCTGCCTCCGGCGGCTCACTCGTCTATGGGAGCAATTCACCAATCACCACAGCATATGCCGCCCAATGGACCCCGACGCCAGGATTCGGTCACGATGGGTTCTATGCACGGTGGGCCACGACCAGCTTACCCCGCTCATGCCGGGTCGCCGATGGCACATCAATATGGGCCACAATCTGGATCTCGTGGACCCCGGCCTCCTAGCGGTCATGGGCCGGCTGGTCACGGACCGAGCGGGGCTTCTACGAGTCCATCATTGAGGAACTTGTTGAGTTAAAGGTTTAGATTGTATAATGTTTTGGGGGATTTACATTTGGTTCACGGCGGTTTGTTTTCTGTTTTGTTTTAATGACTTTATTTTGGCGTTGAGCGATATCTACTGATACTGAATTGATGTTTTTTGTCTTGTCATGAGTTGTTTTGATATGTGTGATGTAATTGTTACTTGACGATGTCTGTTCATGCATGCAATACGACATGTGAATCTAGGGTGTCGCCGACAGCGAAAACCCTAGAACTTTCGACAATACGGAACTCCCTAGACGTTTGTGGCGTTTTAACCATCGAACACGGTGGAAGCGATTGAGTTATTCCTTATCAGCGTCTGTTAGTGTCTGTAAACACCGGAAGCTTAGTTTATAGGGGCTTATTTGACTCTTTTGGGGGCTACGAGCGTTTTCGATAGAAACAGGTGGAATAGGGTAGCAAGGGGCGTCGGATTCCATGACATTCCATGGAAATTGTCGGGGCAGGATTTTTGGGTAGAGAGTATAGTGATAGACCAGTAAAAGAGGGGTGTGAAATCAAGTGAAGTGGGGAATTCAACGGTGTTTGTGATGACGATGTTGGAAGCGAACGAGGCGGACTGGCCGGTCTCTTTGTGTAGATCACGACGTGTTTGTCCAGGGCGGAAAACTACAGGTTCTTGGGAGTTGACGATTCTCATGGTTGTGGACTTTGTATGTAGTGTAGTGTAGTGTATTAACGCTCACGCAATTCCTGGATTCTAGCTTTGGCTGCGGCGGGGGGGGGGGGATTCTGTTACGCTTCCTTCTTTCTTTCTTGGCGGTTTTGATAGTTGCACACCCTATAGGCCCCTGGTTCTGTGACTTTCTGTCGGTCTGGCCTGGAAGGAGGGAGGATTTTTGGATTTTGTTGGTTTTACGCGCTTTTACAGGAGGTTTGGGAGAGGAAACACCCGCCTGTAAGGCAGATTGGATTGTGGTTGGCGTCTTGGTTATAATGGTGTTTTCTCTTGGTGCCTTGATATCTTTGCAAAGGATGTTTTTTTTCTTGAATTTTGGATTTTGAAGTGCTGACATACATATATTTGGTTGGTTGCCTTTTTGGAAGATACATATTTGAAGTTTTTGGATTTTTTGGAGTTCTCTTGTTTTTGACTTGGACTTTTTGTTTCTCTTTTTTTTTTTAATACCTTTGAGTGTTATACACATTCGTCATCATGGTCAAGGAAACTAAGCTTTACGATCTTTTGGGGGTAAGTTTTTGATATATGACATAATCTTTTGGTTGGTGGGCTATTGCTGCGTCGAATCTTGAGGTGACGATGTTGTTAGGTTGCGAGGACTGGCGGGGAAGGACCGGGACACGGGATGAAATGACCGCATCACGATGGTTTCGGGGCTTGATCTATTGGTTGGGACTTGGTTGGAATGTTGCCGAGACTTGTTGTCTACTGTTGGGGATTATGTCGATATACCATCGTTACAAGTTCCATTTGACTGACTCTCTTTCTTCTCATAGGTTTCCCCAGACTGCACTGAGGCCCAGTTGAAGAAGGCCTACAAGGTCAACGCTCTCAAGTACCACCCTGGTAAGCTCGTCCCTTCCCGCTTGCGCTTGTCCTACGTCATGACATCTAACGTATCTTCCTTCCCCTCTTTATAGACAAGAATGCCAACGACCCAATGGCCGAGGCCAAGTTCAAGGAGATTTCTGCCGCCTACGAAATTCTTTCCGATTCCCAAAAGAAGGCCATCTATGATCAATATGGTGAGGCTGGCCTCGAGGGCGGCGCTGGTGCTGGTGGTATGGCTAGTGAGGATCTCTTTTCTCAGTTCTTTGGTGGTGGTGGTGGTGGCTTTGGTGGTGGCTTCGGTGGTATGTTTGGAAATGGTGGTATGCCCCCACGTGGTCCTCCCAAGGCTCGCACTATCCACCACACCCACATGGTTTCTCTCGAGGAGATTTACCGCGGAAAGGTCTCTAAGCTTGCGCTTCAGCGCTCTGTCATCTGCCCTGGTTGCAATGGTCTTGGTGGAAAGGAGGGTGCCGTTAAGCGCTGCGATGGCTGTGAGGGTCGCGGTATGAAGACTATGATGCGCCAGATGGGTCCTATGATTCAGCGTTTCCAGACTGTCTGCACCGACTGTAACGGAGAAGGTGAGATTGTTCGTGATAAGGATCGCTGCAAGGACTGCAAGGGCAAGAAGACCACTGTTGACCGCAAGGTGCTTCACGTCAACGTCGACCGTGGTGTTCGTAGCGGCACCAAGATTGAGTTCCGTGGTGAGGGTGACCAGGCTCCTGGTATTCAGGCTGGTGATGTTGTTTTCGAGATTGAGCAGAAGCCTCACCCCCGCTTCACCCGCAAGGACGACGACCTCGCCTACCAGACCGACATTGATCTGGTTACCGCTTTGGCCGGTGGCACCATCTACATCGAGCACCTTGATGACCGCTGGTTGTCCGTGGACATTATGCCCGGTGAGGCTATTGCGCCTGGAACTGTCAAGATGATTCGTGGCCAGGGTATGCCTTCGCCCCGCCACCACACTTTTGGTAACATGTTCATCTCCTTCAACGTCAAGTTCCCCGAAAAGGGCTGGACTACCGATGAGGCCGTCTTCGAGTCGCTCCGCGCTGCTCTTCCCCCTGTCGTTAAGGCCCCGATGCCTCCGGCAGATGCTATGACTGAGGAGGGTGACTTGGAAGAGGTAGACGAGTCTGGAAAGGGCTTTGGAGGCTCTGCTACGCATGAAGATGAGGATGATGGTCACCCAGGTGCCGAGCGTGTCCAGTGCGCTCCTCAGTAATCATGTTTTCTTTGTCACGATTTCGTTGCTTTCCTGCTTGTTCTTTTTCTTCTTTTCTTCTCTTACCTTGTTACGTCTTATTTCTCTTGGTTTCTTGTCTTTGTTGCTTTGTTTTGGTCATGAACGCTTGTTTGTCTGTTGTGCCTTTTTTGCTTTTTTGTGGTTTTGTGCTGTGTGCACAATTTTTGATGGTCGTGATGATTCTAGACCTGGTTAATCTTAGATCTTTGGGTTTGGCGTACTGCATCAAGCAAAATGGAAAAAAAGTCTTTTTTCAATGGGGTTTTTCAAATGTGATTATGTTGTCTATTTTTGGGTGGTGTTGTACATTGTCTATCATATCTTACATGTATGTTAACAAGGTAAGGAAGGAAAGGGGGTTTACTCGGCGGTTTCTTCCGCCTCTTCGGGCTTTTCCCCGTTGGCCTTTTCCGCGAGGAAGTCGACTACCCGCTTCCGGAGACCTTCAACGGTATATAAAAGCTTCTTCTTCTCCGCCTCCTCAACGACAGGGATGCTCTCGGCGTGTTCACTAACAGTGTACAGATCTCCTTTGATATCCCACTTTGCCTCTAGCGGGTTCTCAAGGGTAATAGATACAAGAGCTTCCGGCTCAGGTCTATCCAGGGCAACGAACATGCGGGGGGGAACCTGGGCGGAGATGGCGAAGGAAAGAGGGTTGCCGGGGAGAGGTATAGAGGTGAGAGGGGGCATGTGGTCGGGCACGCCGATGAAGGGGACTATGAGTAGGGATGGGTAGGATTCGAGAATCACGTAGAAGGCGAGAGGGCCGGCGATGATTTGGGATACCGCGGGTTTTATACCTTCGGGAAGAGGGGGGAGGGCGATCCGGCGGAGGAGGGAGTTGGTGGTTAGAGACCACAGGTGGAGGTAGGAATCGCCGCCGCCGGTTAGGAGGTATGTTCCGTCTTCGGCGTCCACGGCCATGGCGCTTATGAATTCCGTGTGGCCGAGGAGAAAGCCCTCGGTGACAAAGGCATTAGGCAACCCTCTTGAAACTCTCACATGTTCATCCCTATCCCCCGTGATAATCACCTCTCGTCCTTTCCCATCGCGCCCCGTGGTTATCGCCGTTAACATCGATACATGGCCCAGGACAAGCGCATGTTCAAAGTCGGGAATCTCAGGGGCGTCAGCGGCGCGCGCGGACGCCTCGGCTTCAAGGGCCGCCGCGCGCTCGGCCATGTGCCGTTTTTGAGCTTCGAGGGCTCGGAGGTTGCCGAGGGAGTGTACGGTGGCGGCGGTCGCGGCGGGGTGTTCCTTGTTGTGGGAGACGTGGAGGGTGGGGATGGTGGTGGGGAGGGCGGTGGATGGGGAGAGGGGGAGGGCGTAGACGTCGCCGAATTTGTCGGCGGAGAGGATCATTGGGGGGGTGGATGAGGGGAGGGTTATTCCGCAGGGCCGTTTGGGCATGGGGCTGTGACGGGTGTTAGTGGGGAATTGACGAAGCGGGGTGGGTGGGGAACGTACCGGCGGCTTTCGAGGGTGAGGGTTCCGGGGATGTCGTGGGTGAATACCCAGAGGGTCTTGTCGTGGGCGGAGACGACGATGAGGTGGCGGGAGTCGGGGGTGAGTTGCATTATGCTGATAAGTGGTCTTTCGGTCTTCGCGATGACCTCTTTATTCTTGTTCTTCCGCTTTCTTGCCTTCTTACTCTCTTTCTTCGCGGGCGTTTCAACTTCACCTTGCTCTTCCACTTCCACTTCCACCTCCGCTTCCTCTGCTTCCTCCGTCCGCGCCCTCTTCACATCAACAGGTTCCTCCGGCGCATGCGACGAAGCCGGCCTCTTCAACGGCGCCTCCGCCACCGCCTCCCCCTTGGCCTCCGCCGCAGATACCCCATCCGGATGCGTCCAGGCCACCTTCCCCGGGCCTCCCTGCGCAGCAAACGAGAATATCTGTCCGCCACGCGCACCAAAGAGAATATCGCCCACAGGCGAATATGTAAGCACGTTATACGGGATTTGCGACATCTTTGAAACCTGGTTTATCGTGTCGTCACGCTTCGTTACGCTTTCCACTTACAGCGCCAAGCGAAAAAGTTTAACTGACGTCGTTTGCGACAGGCCCACTTTATCGCATTCCTACCTTGGCCTGGTTACACGAGACCTAGACGATACAGGCGCCGGTAGGGTCGGATAGGGTTGTTTCAGAGCTGGATGAGAACTAGCCCTAATTTGACAGGGATGGGAGCACGAATGGGGATTACCCGGGGATTAACCAACCCAAAGCCCACAAGAAAAAACTCGGAATTAAAATTCAACGGTAGGAATATTTTTGTAGCCAGTCAGAGGTTCCTGAGGGGGATAAGTGGGGCACGGGAGTGGGTTGTTGCGGACGTTCCACACTGGGCTGGGTAAGAAAAAGCAAGAATCTTGTCTCCGTCCGGATTCTTGATCATCGCCAACTTATTGTTGCGGAACAAATCCAGGTAAACGACTTTTTTCGGTTGTTCACGTTTTTCTTTTCTTTTTTCCTTTTCTTCTCGCCCTTAAACATCCTACCTTCAAGGTTTATATTAAGAAGCAATGGGGGGCAAGACTTCTAACAAGGCCGGCTACTTCGACAAGCTCAAGGGCTTGCTCGAGGAGTACAAGTCCATCTTCATCGTCTCCGTCGACAATGTCTCGTCTCAGCAGATGCACGAGATTCGTCAGTCTCTCCGTGGTGAGGGTGTTGTTCTGATGGGTAAGAACACCATGGTAAGTTTTTCCTCAGGTCATTTCGTATGCACGACGAGTAGCAGCTAACTGGAATTTTTTTGCGTATAGGTTCGCCGTGCTCTTCGTACCTTCGTCGCCGACGCCCCCGAGTACGAGCGCCTTCTCCCCTATGTCAAGGGTAACGTCGGTTTCGTCTTCACCAACGCCGACCTGAAGGGTGTCCGTGACAAGATTCTCGCCAACCGTGTCGCTGCCCCCGCCCGTCCCGGTGCTATCGCCCCCGTCGACGTGTGGATTCCCGCCGGAAACACCGGCATGGAGCCCGGCAAGACCTCCTTCTTCCAGGCCCTCGGTGTCCCCACCAAGATTGCCCGTGGTACCATTGAGATCACCACTGACCTTAAGCTGATTGAGGCTAACAACAAGGTTGGTCCTTCCGAGGCCACCCTGTTGAACATGCTCAACATCTCCCCCTTCACCTACGGTCTGGGCGTCGTTCAGGTCTACGACCAGGGCAACACCTTCGAGGCCTCTGTCCTCGATATCACCGAGGAGCAGCTCCTCAAGGCTCTGTCCTCCGCCATCACCACCGTTGCCACCATCTCCCTGGCCACCGGCTACCCCACCCTCGCCTCCGTCATGCACTCCCTCGTCAACTCGTACAAGAACGTGCTTGCCGTTGCCGTCTCCACCGAGTACTCGTGGGAGGGCATTGAGGAGCTCAAGGACCGCATTGCCAACCCTGAGGCCTACGCCTCGGCTGCTCCTGTCGCTGCTGCCGGCGCTGCTGCCACTGAGGACGCTCCTGCTGAGAAGAAGGCTGAGTCTGATGAGGAGGGCTCCGACGACGATATGGGCTTCGGTCTTTTCGATTAAGCGGCTAGCCGGGGTTTTGCCGGGTGATTTTGGAAGTGGAGAGGGTTGTGTTGCGGGTGGACGGTTGCTATTGGGAGGACCTGTTGTTGCCTGAAAAGGGAATGACGGGTTTCTTCCAGGCGAGACTACTTGTTGCCGACTATTAGGATACAGAGAGATCTGTGTTCTTTTTCTTTGACGACCTATGATGGTAAGTTTTTTTTTCTTGGTTCTGTCATTGTCACTCGCCACGCCATGCTCTCGAATGATTAACAACGTAATCATGAGCTTTTTAACCCTGAATCCTCTTGACGATATTTTTTACTTTAACAACAACCTTATGACTATTGAGCATGGCAATGCTTTTGACATTTGACACTTTTATCCCGTGTTACATGAGTTGACGCTAACCCAACCTCAACTCTAGACTCAGTACTTTCTCGACGGTTTCGGACCTCAAAAATAATGAAAAA
The DNA here is from genome assembly GCA_025685495.1 of Huntiella abstrusa. Taxonomy (NCBI): domain Eukaryota; kingdom Fungi; phylum Ascomycota; class Sordariomycetes; order Microascales; family Ceratocystidaceae; genus Huntiella; species Huntiella abstrusa. The sequence goes on along the minus strand of JAJNMT010000156.1, from coordinate 232,930 downwards.
AAGAAATCAAAAACTACATCTATTGTGTTCTCTGTGAAGTGATTTATGTATGTATGTCTATGTTTATTACTATTATTCGTTGATACCATTCAACACATTCTGTGCCGTCTGAATAACCTCCTTCGGCATCCCTGCCATTTTCGCAACAGAAAGAGCGTGACTCTCCCTGTTAACACCCGGCTTGACGTTATATAGATAGACACAGCCACCATCGTCATCAACATGAACATCCGTACACCACATCTGAACCTTCCCCTCATCAACCAAGCCATCCTTCTCCGCCAACTCCACCACACGATGAAAATGCGTCGCAAAGAGACATCTAGCGCCGACCTGTCGAACAAGATACTTCAAGACACCCCAAGCAACCGCAACACCACTCTCACTTGTCGTCCCCCTCCCAACCTCATCAACAATGACAAAACTCCTCTTCGTAGCCCTCTTCAATATATCCGCTGTTTCCAACATCTCAACCATAAAGGTACTTTGTGCTCGATACAGGTTATCCGCGCTGCCTACCCGACTAAATATGGCATCTGTAAGACCGAGGGTTGCCTGTGTCGCGGGGATGAAACTGCCGGTTTGTGCGAGGAGTGTTAATAGGGCTGTTTGGCGGAGGAAGGTACTTTTGCCGCACATGTTGGGACCGGTTAGGAGCCAGCAGGTGGGAGAGGAGGAGGTGGGGGAGGCGGAGAGGTGGCAGGGGTTGGCGATGAATGAGCGGCCTGATAGGGCGAGACCGGCTTGGACGGTGGGGTGGCGACCGCCGGTTATATCGGTGATTGGGTCGGTGACGAGGGTTGGTCTGATGAATTCGTTTTGGCGGGCGAGGAGGGCGAAGGAGGTGGTGATGTCTAGGATATCTAGGACTGTAGCGTTCCGGCGAAGAGTGATGAGATTCGTGACAACCTTTTGTCTTAATAGTCTCAATATTCTCGATTCCTCCGTCCGAATGGTCTGTCTGATCATATCTAATCTTCCTCCCAAGGCAATCCAATCCGGATGCTGGAAACTATGCGACGTCTTAGATGGTCTCGCCGATCTCCCCGTCGGTGGCGGCGGTAACGGGCCCAACGAGAGAGCTGATGCAATGTCCTTACCCCGTAGATGGACTATATACCCTACATTCGCCAACCAACGCAACGTCAACGCAGGCGCTTTATACTCGGCTCGCAACCTCTCAGTCAACTCTTCCCGCTCCTTATTTAACTGTTCAAGTTCCTCATGGGCTTTCTTTAATGTGCTGGTGGCAGAAGCCTTCATGATCCAGACTTCAGAGTCTTCAGAGTAGCTTGCGACGAAAGGGTTGGGGGACTTCTTGCGTCGAGGGATACTTGTTAGAGGAGTGGGTAGGTCGGTTAGGTCGGAGGGGGAGCCGGTGGCGAGGGTCTTTTGAGCGAATTCGATGATGGAGGCGCTGGAGGCGGCTTCTTGGTGGTGTTTCTCGCTGAGCCCGGTGGGGTCCAGGGCCTTTTGGATTGCGGCGGCGAGACGTTTTGGCGCGGCTAGTGAGAGTCTATCAAGGAGGTTGATGATGCTGTCCGGGCTAATTCCCGACTTAGTCTTTTGAAGATTCTTCGCCGCATCGCTAAGGATCTCGTGTAATTGAACCGACACATCAATAGTGCCAGCCAACTCCAACAAATCATCACCAGTTCCTCTGCCCAAGGCAAACCTCTGGACAACCCTTTCACTATCACATATCCGTCGTAACAACTGGCGCACACGAGCTTCTAAATCACGATCCTCAAAGAATAAAGCAACCAGGTCTTGACGTCGGGTGATTTCCAACATGTCGGTGGATGGAGCTACTAGCCATTCGGCCAGAAGACGGGCTCCACCCTTCGTCACGGTGCGACGGACAGCGTGGAGGAGAGAGCCTGTAAAAGCCTGTTCGTGGAGAGTCTGTTTTATCTCTAGAGCGCGTAATGTCGCACGGTCAAGGGACATTACTGAGAGGGCTGAGTGTCGTGTAGGTGGGTGGAGATGGAGCGGGGCTGTAGGAAGTCTACCGGTGACGTAGTTGAGTAGAAGAGAGCCGGCGGTCACCTCGGCGGTGGTGATTGTCGAGAGGGTCTCGTCGGACATGGAGCTTGATAGGTGGGGTTTCCATGTTTCAATTGTAGTGTGTGGACCGCCGGTTGGGGTTGGTGAGATGACGAGATTCGTTCCTTCTGATAGGATGGATTGGATTTGTTTCGCGAGGGGACTGGGATCGCGAGAGTCTTTTTGGAGATTTGACGAGAGGATTGCTTCCCGTGGTCCAACCCTCGAGATCAAGGCACTTAACCCCGTCAAACTGGTAACTTCAGTATGAAAGACACCGGTCGAAAGATCCAACCATGCAGTACCTAATTCCTCGGCATTATCTCCCTCGGAAGTGATTGACAAAACATAATTATTCGCATATCCATCCATAAAGGTCTCATCAATAAGTGTCCCTGGTGTAACGATCCTCGTCACTCTTCTCTCCAACAATGGGCCAAGACGTCCTTTCTGGGCTACATCATCTCTTGGAAACTCCTCTACAATAGCCACACTCCGTGCATGATCTACCACAAGAAGCTTGAGATAGCGTTCAAGTTGGTAGAATGGGAATCCAGCCATGGACACGGGACCTCCGGTTGTAGCTCGTGCTGAGACTTTAAGGTTCAATAACGGGCCAATGGTATCTGCTTGGTCCAAATACAATTCATAGAACCCGCCAACTCGCGTCAATAGAACACAATCCTTATGCTTGAGCATAGTATCATGGGCCTGCTGGATTACAGCTGGATATAGGGCAGATTCAGTAACGGCACGCAAAGCCGCGGGGATGTCCTCCGGAGCGAGTGTTACATTTTTGTTAGAAGATCTGGTGGCTTTGGTAGTCTTGGTTTTAGTAGTCTCTGAGGTTTCCGGTGCCAAGAGAACTCCTTGGGGAAGAGAAGCAAGTGATATTCGAGATCGTCGAGGTCCTTTGGCTATGGCTGTTGAAGCATGTCGACGGAGAGTGGGAAGAAAAAGACGGAGGGACATCTTTAAGATGGATAAAAGGGAAAAGAGTGGATGGGAGAATCTACAGTTTGTTAGTGTATGTTTTGATCAATCATTGCTTATGTTTTACTTACCTCTCGCCGTTTGCATATATACCTATAGACTCATTATTCACAGATGAAGTCTCTTGCCTAGGATTATGTAACCCTGTCACTGGCTAGGGTTCTCTTAGTTAAGACCCAGCCCAATCCAACCCTACCAATGACCTCATACATTTCATCCTATCCTTAATAGACACCGTCCAAACCTCAAGCCAAGCACCCAATCGACGCTCCATGCAGGAGTTAAAAACAAGAATTAGCAAACCCAAAGTCCGGTAAAAACGGAAAAACGACAGGGCTCGGGCTAGGGCTCGGACTAGGAGTGTTGCCTGCATGGAAGTGGTACAAGCAAGGGCGGGTCTGGTTCGTTGGGCGTCTGTTACCGCGGTTGTGGTGTCATGTCTTGAGGGAATGGAGCGATGTGTTGGCTAAGAAGATGACTTGCTTTTGCGGTTATTGGATTTGGCTGGATTTGGTTGCATATTGAGATTATGTGGACTGGTTTAAGATTTAGGAGGAGTTGAATATGGATAGTCTGTCGGAGATATACAACATATGTACATACATACGTGGGTTGTTGTCGATATAGTTGGATTTGTAACAAGGTCAAAATCGACCCATTAGATCATAGTTGGTTAGGGTTCTGCATAACCGAAGCTTCCAGGTGTATATGTAAGCAATTTATAGTAGAACCCCGGATATACATCCGACTTGTCCCCAAATCCCCGTAGATCACCACCCGACTTGTTCTCCTCCATCGCATGTCCATCTGTCCATGCCCCGCCGTCATGACGATATATCCAGATGTCAAGGCTTATCCATCAAGTGTATATATATTTGGAAGCGTCTGTTTCCAGTTTATGAATTGCCGTTTTGGGTAGTTTGGACAGACAGGGCAAAACAGGATGGGACAAGTATGGTCGGTTGTGTGATTTCCTGATGGGGAAGGGTCCTGGTGATGATGCGTATGTACATACATGTATGATTGGAAGGAAAAGTTTCGGCGTGTACCGAGACTAGAATAGAAAAGAAAAGTACTTGTGTAGGTCATAACCCAAACGACAACAACAATGACGGGCGCCAAGATGACCAACAGAAGAATCCAGATCACGAAATACCGCCACAATCAGTAAATCTACAGCATATAGACCACAATGACTACAACTCATACGGTCGTCTGGTCGTCATATTCCCCCGTGGATTGCTCGCTGGTCATTGATCAACAGTTGTTTATTTTATGCACGGTTACATGAGTGAGACTCCGTAGTTTCTCGCACGGACTGGGGTCCACTTAATCGGTCGATTTGGAAGAGAGTCAGGCCATTTTGAGGAATGACTTGGGGGAATCGACAGACGGGTAGGGATTACATGGGATGGGATTTGAGAAGGTGCGGCAGAAGAGAGAAAGAGCGAAAGGAAAAAGGAAAGAAGGAGGTTTTTTTTCTTTTGGTTTGTAGTGATGGATCTGGTCAGAATTAAATAGATATTATAGTGGGATATCCAGATGATGGGCTGTTTTTGATTTAATCGTCTGGTTTATGGACCGCCTGCCCATTTCTGTAGGAAACAAGGGAATTTGTGTCGTCAGATAGTCGTGCGTCGGCACGAGCAAAACCAAAGTAAAAGCTAAAACTGAAAACTCCCTACTACCATATATATAATTCCCTTTAACACAGTCATATTTGTCTATTCTCTTTTTTTTTCTTAAATCCCATTTTCACTTTGTTCAAATACACACACACCACATAACAATCTTGCCTTGCACCACCATACTCTCTTCTTCTCCTATAGACAGAGACTGGCTCACTGTTGTGTAGCCACCAGACCACCACCATCAGTACAGAGCAACCACACAAGTTATCTAGCAATCTTGTTGTCTCGTTGTCTTGCTATCTTGCTATCTACTATCTATCCAAGAGTTACAGTCAACAACTCCCGCTATGCCCCATCTGGATCTAATCACCCCGGTGACGCCTCCTCCGGAAATCACAACATTCGCCCGTTCAACTAACACCGGGGAACCTACTCAGAAGCCACTCGACACTCCTCCTACAATGTCTCTCAAACGTAAAGCAACAAGTCAACTTCCTCGGCCTGCCGGTCCTCCGCAACCACAACCATCTCAGTCTCACTCGACTCTTCTTCAACAACTTCCTCTTCCGCCTCGTCCACAAGTTCCTATCACCGATGCTGCTATGTCCGCTCAACAGGAGTCTTTAAAGAATCATTTGGCTGGCTTCCCTCCGAGTGTTCCGAGTCATGGGGTTCCGAGAGACCCAATGGGAGCGTTTAGAGCTTTGGGTTTGATTCCTGATGTAGCGGCTGCTGGAAGGGCACTTGCGAATCCCGTCTTTGCGGCATGGCATGTTCAGGCTCAACAGGGACAGATGAACGCACCGCAGAATTCGGCATCATCGGCGGCTACGAATAATGAGTCGGCCCCTTCTAGTTCGACAACAGGGAATGTTCATACGAATGATACTTCCACGTCGCCTACTCTGGAAGCGTCCCCACTTCCTCAAACAAACCCATCTACAGACCCTACGACCAGTTTACCACATCCTATGACTGCGCCAATGCCGTTGCCTACTTCTCCGTTTCTCATGGCATTACAAGAACAAGGTGACCAGGCCAAGCTACAAATGTACGCCTCTAGAATCGCAGCATACTACCAACAAAGATGTCAAGCCATCGCCACCTTTCAACATCAAAAGTGTCAAGCTTGGGCGGCATTACAAAGACAAAAGTGTCAAGAAACCATGCAAGCAGCCATGTTGGTTGTTGCTTGGTATGTGAGAGACAGATTACAACGGAAGAAGCGAAAGGAAAAGAAGCGGTTTGCCCGAGGAATTCGCAAGTTGAATAAGAAAGCGAGAGTCACCAGGAGATTAACTGTAAAAGAACGGGTTGACACTTGGACTAAGATGGTTGCTTCAGAGGACGAATTACTCAATGTTGATGATGTTGTTGACATGAAGGAACGGAAATTGGATCAAGAGGAGGAGTCATTTACGTTGGATATTGAACCGCCTTTGGATCGTGATGCGAAGTTGATGAAGGCTGCTGATAGCCTCATTCGGAGTCAATACCGGAAGGTAGAGGTTCCATTATTTGGGTTACTAAACTTCGACGAGGAAGCAGAGGAAAGTGAAGAATCTGACGAGGAAGTTGATGACGAAGACGAAGACGAAGAAGAAGAAGGAGAAGAGGAGGAAGAAGAGTTCGAGCTCGAGGAAGACGATATTGCTGATATCGAGGATATCGACATGCCGTTTATAGAAACCGACAGGCCGCAATTCACCTGTCCGGGATACCAAGTCCCTGGAGCGAGACCGAGAGTATAGTGTACATGACGTTTTGACGATTTACGAGTTTCCTTGGTTTGGTTTGGTCAGGTTGTTTTTTATGTTCATACATACATAGTTTCAGTTCTTGTTTTTTTCATTTGTTTCTCTCAGTTTTAGCCTATAGGCGGGGTCCTCCATAGTTAGTTAGCTTTTCTTGCTTTTCAACATAGCTCATCTGTTGCTCACTTTTATTCTGTTTCACGCTTAGACATGATTGGTAGGAGACGTTGTTATCCGGATTTCCTCTTTGGGATAGCCAGATTATGTAAGCCAAGTGGAGAAAGCGGGACTTTTCCGTTGTTAGTAGGTGGAGCTTTCCAGACGGTCTAACTAGGGAAACCTTGAGATGGGATTATTTTGGCCATGATGGTGTACACTTCAAGAAAAACAAGTCCCAATAGACTCTTCAAATTCCAAACTCGATATACACAAAAAGTAGTGTATCCATCCTCAAACTTGTCCCGCCCCTTCCCGAAACATTCCCGTCGACCCGCCCACCCTAACCGCTTAAACCCCGGTTCGGCAAGGATAACTGTGGGGTAACCACTCAAGCTGGAAACCCCTCCACATAACTACCGCATTTGGTCTTGGAGATGGCTATAAGATCAGTCCACTTGGGTTCTTGATCTTGTTGTTCTTCTTTGTATGTGAATGTCTCTATCTGTTGAGTTGAAAAGAAATTGATACTTTTGTTTGAAATATCGTCGATTACGAAAAGAAACCCGAAAATGAATAATAATACCCTTGCTGACCCGGAATATCCGCAACTGGCGGTCCGTCCCGTTGGTCAGAAGATTGCCAATATCTACAAGGACAGGATTAACCAGTTTACTGCGGACGGCCAATGGGCCAAGTATAATCTCAAGTCGTACGTTACTCTTTTAATTTAACACCACATTATCATGTCTAACAACTAGTTTTAGCGTCCTTTACGATGCTAAAATCTCCGGAGATCCCCACGTTAAACTATGGGTTTGGCACGCGAAGGACCAGGAACGCCCCACGTTTGAACATGCCACGAAACAACCATTTGAGCCTACAAACGTAGGAGTCTCGTTCGGTCCCTCTTGGACCACTCATTGGTTCAAAGTGGAGTTGACTGTGCCGGAGAATCTACTCGACCATGAACACCTCGAATTACACTGGGATGGACATAATGAGGGTCTTGTCTGGTCGACGGAGGGTGTCCCGCTACAAGGTCTCACCGGCAACGGGGAACGTATCGAGTGGATTCTTCCCAAGCACTTCCGTGACGGGAAGCCGCATACTTTCTACGTTGAGATGGCTTGTAATGGTATGTTTGGAAATGCACCCGGCGGTGACTCTATCCAGCCACCGGATCCAAACCGCTACTTCACCCTGTCGCAGGCCGAAATCGTAGCTGTCAATCTACAGGCGCGGGCGCTGAGTATCGACATTTGGATCATTGGTGACGCGGCAAGAGAGTTCCCTCAGGAAACCTGGCAGCAGCATAAAGCACAAGATGTGGCGACTAGAATCATCGAGGCCTTTGATAAGGATGATAAGAAGTCACTAGACCGCTGTCGTGAGATTGCAAAGGAGTATCTGGGGCCGTTGGTTGACTCGGCGGATGTGTATAAAACGGACAAGGAACCGCAGGTTTTCGGAATCGGTCATTGTCATATTGACAGTTGCTGGCTTTGGCCGTGGGCCGAGACACGTCGTAAGGTTGCGAGATCGTGGACAAATCAGTGTAACCTGATGGAACAATACCCTGAACTGAACTTTGCTTGTTCCCAGGCCCAGCAGTATAAGTGGTTAGAGACACTGTACCCTGCTACTTTCAAGCGTGTCAAGTCCAAGATTGAGTCTGGACAGTTCCACCCTATCGGTGGTAGTTGGGTGGAACATGACACCAACATGCCTAGTGGTGAGTCTCTTAGTCGACAATTCCTTTATGGACAACGGTTCTTTGAATCCCGCTTTGGAATCCGTTGTCAGACTTTCTGGCTCCCGGATACATTTGGGTACTCGGGACAGTTACCGCAGTTGTGTAGATTGGCTGGGATGGATCGCTTCTTGACGCAAAAGTTGAGTTGGAACAATATCAATAAGTTCCCGCATACGACGTTCAACTGGGTTGCCTTGGATGGTAGCCAGGTTATGTGTCACATGCCACCCAGTGAGACTTACACTGCAGAGGCGCACTTTGGGGATGTCAAGAGAAGCGAGTCGCAGCATAAGAGTATGGATCAGGACCCGAGGGCTTTGTTGGTTTTTGGAAAGGGAGATGGTGGCGGTGGTCCTACCTGGCAGCACCTGGAGAAGTTGAGACGATGCCGTGGAATGTCAGATGAGGTGGGCTTGTTGCCTAGGGTTCACCTTGGAAACTCGGTAGATGACTTCTTTGACGGGGTGAAGAAGAAGGCGAGTATTCTACCGACTTGGTATGGAGAGTTATACTTTGAGTTGCATCGTGGAACGTACACTACACAGGCGAATAACAAGAGCAACAACCGACGTGCTGAGGCGTTGATGAGGGAGGTGGAGATGTTTGCGGCTGCTTTGAGCTTGAAGGATTCAGGGTATAAATACCCCAAGAAGGACATTGACGAGATGTGGGAGGCTATCCTGCTTTGCCAGTTCCATGACTGTTTGCCGGGTAGTAGTATTGGAATGTGCTATGACGACTCTGACGTGGAGTATAAAATGGTTTTTGATAAGGGCGACAAGCTGTTGAAGGAGATTAGAGAGAGAGTTTACGGGAAAGGAGACGGTAAATTGAGTGGGTTGAACGTTTTGCCGTGGGAGTGGAAGAAGATTGTCTCTCTGGAAAATGGGGAGTCTGTTGTTGTCGAAGGCAAGAGAGACAGTGCTACTGTGGAGGTTACACCGATTCAGGAGGTTGTGACAGTTTCCGAGAGAGGCGTGTCTTTGGAGACGAAGGAGGATAAGACACATGTGATTTCTACCGATCAGTTCACTATTAAGGAACGAAACGGCGTTATCCTGTCTATCTATGATACTAAGCACCATCGGGAACTTGTCCCTGCCGGTCAGAAGTTGAACCAGTTTGTCGTCTTTGATGATAAGCCTCTATACTGGCAAGCGTGGGATGTAGAGGTCTACCACCTTGACACACGCAAAGAACTTTCCGCTGACGGTCCAACCGTAGCAACAAAGATTAACGCGCTGCAGGTGCAGTTGCAGACCAAGTTCACTATTAGCCCCAAGAGCTCGCTAGTCAGTTACATTACGATTACCGGCGGAGCCGGAGTTAGCGCGCCGAGAATCGAGGCCAAGATCGACGTTGATTGGCATGAGGCTATGAAGTTCTTAAAGGTGGAATTCCCCGTTGACATTCGCAATTCAGAGGCGAGCTATGAGACGGCGTATGGTGTTACCAAGAGACCCACGCATTATAACACCACCTGGGACATGGCCAAGTTCGAGGTTTGTTGTCATCGGTTTGCCGATTTGTCGGAGGGGAATTATGGTGTTTCGATTATTAATGACTCCAAGTATGGCTTTGCTACGTGTGGAAATGTCATGCGCTTGAGTTTACTACGGAGTCCCAAGGCACCTGATGCCGATGCCGACATGGGCAAGCACACCATCAAATGGCGTGTCTTGCCGCACGAGGGGCCCTTGGGAGTGGAAACTGTCAGAGCTGGTGTGGAGTTTAACTCCCCGTTGGTCCTCGAGAAGATGGGCTCTACACAGACCATGGCCTTTGAGAAGCCGCTGGTTTGGCTGGAGAGTGAAGAGGAAATGGACTCGGTGATTCTTGATTGTGTCAAGCGGGGAGAAGATGATGAGGACGTTTCAAGTGAGGGGCCGGATAGCCACTTGCCTAAGAAGAAGGGACGGAGTGTAGTTGTTAGAATGTATGAGGCACTTGGGGCGAGACAGAGACGGACGTTGGAGACTTCGTTCAAGGTGGACAAGATTTTCAAGTCGAATATCCTGGAGGATGAACTTGAGGAACTTAAGGGGCGGGAAATCACCCTTCGTCCTTTCGAAGTGGCAACTTTCAAGATTTTAGTAGCTGAGTAGTTTAGTCTTGTCAGTCTATGTATGTACTCCCATCAATACCTAACCCGACATATCCGCTAAAACCCTATCAACCATGGTAATCAACTCGTCAATATCCGGTCTATCCGCCGGTTCAACCTGTAAACACCTCCGCACAATCTCCTTCACAGGCTCCGAAACAACCACCACATCTTTAGGTTTCTCTCCCTGTCTCGCCATGCCCGTCCCCGTTCTTTTCACCCCCTCATCAGGAAACCTCCAATCGCCCCCCAGAACACAAAGACTCAACGTGCCGCCCGTCTCATCACTTCGCATCTCAAAGGGGCTTTTCCCCACTAGACACGCAAACAACGTACACCCCAACGACCAGATATCCACCTTCGTATCAATAACCATCCCCTTCCTCACATCAAAGAGCTCCGGCGCCCGATACGGCATCGTACAATGTTCCGCCGCGAGATCCTGCATCGCGATAGCCGCAGAGGAATCAGCAATCGGGATAGGCGACGGGGCGATCGAGCCAAGGTCCATTAGGATGGGGGTGTCGGGACTTGCGAGCATGATGTTGCCGGGTTTGATGTCCCGGTGGGCATAGGATTTATGCGTGGTGAAGAAGGCGGGGACGGTGTTGGCCATTAGTGGTTCCGAAGCGGGTTTCGGGGTATTGGAGGATTCTCCTTCCTCTTCGGATTCGGATTCGTCGGATGAGAAATCTAGTGAGGAGTCATCCTTGGCTACCTTCATCTGACGCATTTTCGCCTTTCCTTTTCCTTTGCCTTTTCCTGATTCTTCACCACCGAAACAATGCATCCCTTTCAACGCTCTACAAACGCCCGCAAAGATTCCTAAGACCTCTCTTTCTCCCCAGGCAGAACCAGAGACTAAATTCCCGTTAATCACGTCCTGAAGATTCCCCATACTGTAGAACGGTAATAGGACGTATACCGTCTTTCCATCTTCTGAGCCATCGTCAATCACCGCATGGTCATGCGCCCTGATGATCCCCGGGAGCCCCGAGAAGGCGGCGTAGGCTTGGACTTCCCTGAGAGCTTGCTGGACGGACTCGGCGCCAAAGGGGCATCGTATTTTCTTTAGGGCGTATTGTGCGCCGGTGGAGTCGCTTACGAGGTAGACGTAGGAGAAGCCGCCCTTTCTCACAGGTTAGTACATATATCTCTATAATCCGCCAAGAGACGAGTAGTCGAGTCCAAAAACATACCTCGCCTAACAACTTAATAATCTTCAAACTCCGCCCATTCAACTTCAAAGTCGGAGACCCTCCCAAACACCCAAGACACCCCGAAAGTCCCAACGACGCCGCCAAATCAAGAATTACCTGCGCCATTTCAAATACCTATGAATCCTAAAGTGTCCACGATATCCTCTCCAAAAAGCCTCATCTCATTCATCCACGGCCTTTTAAACGTGGCCGCGCCATTGTACAGCCCCACTTTGGTGTTGGGAAGAGGTTAGGGTTTAGCCACTTTTTCCTTTTTGGGAATTGGCTGGGGAGGGAAGGAAGGACTGACAGGTGAGAGTGAGAGTGGTTTGGATGAGGATGGAACGGATTGTTGTAGGACGAGTGAGGTTTGATGATTTGGTGCATATGTACAAACGGGTGGTGGGAACCTGGGGAGGAAAGTGTATAAGTAGAAAGGGCGAAGCCTACGTAGAAACCTACCTGTGATTTCTCCTCCCTCAGCACTCACCTCCAACATCCACCATGGCACCTGCATCCAAAAAGCCAACTCCTATAGCGAACCCCACGTCCAACCTAGGACGTCCAGGTACATACAACCACACACGTCTCCCCACCAATCCACCTAACTAACTAACCCATCTCAAGACTCCAATGCCCCCGCCAAACCCGCCAACCCCCCCAAAAACCCAACCAACAAAGAGAAATCACGCATCGAGTTACTAGGAGAAGTCACCCAGTTAACCGGCGAAGTAACAATGTTAACGGCAAAGTCTGAAAAACTGGCGGGGGAAGTTACGACCCTGACGGAAAGATCTGAAAACTTAGCTAGAGAAGTTACAAAGTTGACGGGACAAATTGAACAATGGACGGAGGAGATGGCAGAGTACCAAGCGGCTCAACACATTATATGTGTTTCAACTCGTCGTGTTTGGGAAATCACCAATGAAGCAAACAACTTATTCAAAGAGATTGCCCAGGCACAACAGGTAATTCAGGAACGAGCAAACCTCTACAAATCAATCCTCCAAAGATAGACATAAAACATTAGAATTGATAAGCTACCACTCTTCATAAAGTCATATCACCAGACGCCTCTTTATCTTATGGGTATCCCGACGCCGTCTCGCCAAACCAGCTCTACAACCACCCTTCTGCTCCTCTTCTATCCGTCTCCAATACTCTGCACATTCACCCTAAAAGGCGTCTTCAAACGGACAATCCACGCTGTCGTGGCCATCCCGTTCGCATACTGCACACCATTTGCTAGCATCGATTACTCCAGACTCCTTGCCCGCTACCGGGCCAGACTCCATAGGGTTAGGCATCACCTGCGGTGGTGGTGCTGGTGCCACAGCAGAGAAGGTAGGTACGCTGGTAGCAGTAGGTGTGGTCATCGAGTTCTTAGCCTTAAGAGGCGCCACCTTGTAGTCCCCAACAGGCTCCATCTCCTCGTCCTCCAATGGCAAGTTCTCAGTGACAACAGCCTTCAGAGTGTCCCGGTTGTTACCCGAAGTAGTCGTAGGCTTGGGACCATCCGGACCAAACATATTGGTGCAAGTGAGAATATCATGTCCGTTGGTCTCGCAGATCTCACACCAGAGAGCACTAGCCTCAGTGGCAGTCGAGTACGTGTCACTTTCCGGCATGGTATCCAGAGTAGAAGCCCGCTTATGAGAAAGAGGATCAGCCGGAGCTCGAAGCTCGCCAACACCACGGCCACCAGTTGAGTCACGAAGGGAAGAAGGCCGAACAGTCACGCCGCTAGAGCGCTGTCCGACAGTGTGCGAGTTAGGACGACTACTACTACCGGCGCCCTTGACGGTGAAACTGGCCCCACTACGGCGCTGAGAATCACCACCAACAGCCTCATCAGTAGTCTGGTCGATCATAGCACGCAGCTCACTGAGTTCCCGTTCTTGCTTCTCACGCAGTAGTCTAGTCTCAGCGGAGTCTCCATTGTTCCCGGGGCCAGTGCTAATGGGCGGCGTGGTAGTAGAGTCCCGGCTAAGGGAGTGGATGATGGCCTTGAGTCCACGGATCTCGTCCTCCTTTTGTTCCAACTCCTTGGTGAGAGTCAACGAAGACTTATCCGCACCAGGGCCACCCGTAGTACCACTGGTAGCACCCCCGCTACCGTTCTTTTCCTTTTCACGGCGCAGCTCAGACCGCGTACGTTCAACCTCGCCACGAAGGAACTCTACTTCACCACGAGCCTCAGCTTCACCCCTGCGGGCATCCTCAAGACCCTCTTCAAGCTCCTGTACCAGCTCCTCTAGTTGCTTCAACTGCCGCGCTACAGCATCAACGTCCTCAAGTCGTGCTTCAAGCTCATTAATCTCTTGCACAAGGTCCTTCTTTTGCGCCTCGTACACCCGAACAGTTTCCGTACTGGCCATCTCAAGAGCATCAATGGTGCTACGGAAATCAGCCCGGTGCGAGTCAAACTCGGCTGTCAACTGCGCAATCTTTTCATTCTTTTCGCGTACCAATGCACGGAGTTGTGCCGAGTCCTGGTCATCAAGATCATCCCGAGGAGGTCCACGCATGGCTGCTGGGTTATCCATCAGTCGTTGCACTTCAGCCAAAGCTCCTTCCATCTCCAAAAGCGTAGCAGCCTGATCCTTGAGCTGTCTATCACGATCGTCAACCTGAGCTTTGAGCTTTTCAACCTCCTCATCGTTACCATGCTGTGCCCGTGATACTGGCCGGTTTGGAATGCCACGGCTGCCTGGAGCCGCAGCACTTCCATTGGTCTTAGCCCTTTGCAGACTGGGCACTGGTGGCTCATCCTCATCAAAATTCATTGGGCCCATACCAAGAGCTGACGAGCTACGTTGTGGAGGAGCACCGGCATATAGACTCTGCTTGAAATCAAGACGCGAACTACCTGGAAGTTTCTTGCTAGGGTCTCCCGCGGTACCACGAACACTCTGTGAAAACTTGGAGACCGTGGGACTGCCATATTTACCCTTGTTGGGTGATCCAGCTCCTGGGCCAATCGAGGGACGACCTGAAGATGGTGTCATGGCAAGCCTGCGTGCTGGTGATTCGGGGCGGTGAAGCGAAGGGCGCGATTTCTTTCCCAGTGGGCTGGATGATCTACCAGGGCCGATAGACTGGCTGAATTTTCCGAGACCAGGTGTTGGAGCACCACCTAGCCCAGGTGCCCTAAGTCCACCGTTGGACGACGGTGTAGGTGGGTTATTGGCGTTCTCTCGCCGCATGACTTTTCCTTGCGGGACAAAGATACCAGCTCCCGCGAGAGTCGTGTTGAAATATGAAACTCTACAAGAACATTACCGTTAGCAAAATGTCCAGACCAAACATTGACTTGTTTAATCCAATGCTTCTCAAGATAAACTCACCCATCGACATCACCACTGTTCTTTCCCCTACCAGCAAATTCTGGTAACAACTCAATTCCAATAAACGTGCCCTTCTTCCCATTAACTGTGCCTACAAACCTCACCGTACCAACCAATCCATTAGGAGCTTCCACCAAATCACCAACCTGCATATCGTCCGCCATTATGCCCTGAGAATGGTCCTTGGACAAACCGGCACGTGATCCAGGCCGCGAATCAACTCGCGAAACCGATAATGTCGGTGGAGATCTAATACTATCTGCCGAAACAGCACTTAGTGGATACGTCTTCGTAGCGTCAGGCAACGCAGCCAACGCAGACTGGTTCAAATTCCCAACAGACGTTTTCCGCCCAAGAGTAAGTGGCGGCGGAGCAAGCGCAGGCGGACCAATTGCGGAAAGTGGAGCCGCGGGAGCCAAGGAAATTCCGGGCGTTTGACGTGTGGCGTGACTCGAGACGGGTCGTTGAAGGTTGCTAGCGTGGGTAGCTGCCGTGGAGCTCGGATGGTTTGAGTTTATGCTTGAGTTGTAGAGGGAGTGGAGATTTGAAGACGAGGCTATGGTGGCTAAGGCGGGGCCAGTATAAGCAATTGAATTGGTTGAGGGAGAATTCGAGTTCAGGCCAATTGCCGAGGCAGATTTTCGCAGCGACCGTGGAAGACCGCGAGAGACGGAAAGAGATGGCGGCGTTAGAGTTGAGGATGGTGATGGAAGAGACGATTTTGGCGTTGCCGCGATCATTGTGGGGAAAAAAAAGAAAAAAGAAAAAAAGAGCGGAAAAAAAGGGAGTTTTTACCGTTCAAAAACGGAATTACAATTAAAATAAATAATAACCAATAGAATCAAAAAGGGATGTTCGATTTCTCACTTGCAGGAGCCCACGTCAACACACGACGACCAGTGAGTTTCCTTTTCTGGCCAACTGTGGTGAGTCCTTGTCTTGAAGGAGGAGAAGCCGTATGAGACTAGATTCAGGACAAACCCGATAGGAGAAGAGCTTGAAAAGAATAAGAAAGAAATACACAAAAAGAGGGAAAGAAGGAAAAGTCCGTCGGCTGGTCCGATGAACTTTTCTGTCAGTGTTCTGAGTGGATGTTGTTCCCTGGTCACTTGTGTGTGTAGAGAGACTGAGAGACAAAGCCTCGCTTGCGCTTGTTGTAGAGCCGTGCGCGTACAGAGGCCGGTTGTGTATGTAGGTGCAAGTGAGGCCAGTATAGCTGGAGTAGAATCAGAATAGATACCTAATTAGCTGAGAGTCTATAACAATCTCGCTGAACAAGGACACCCAAGTCGACTGACGTTTAGTCAAGAAAAGATCACCGGTCAGAAACGAATAGAAATATGTATCAGAAATTAAAAAAGGTAGAGAAACGAGGAATACATGTGTCGTATAGCCCAATATATATAATACTGCAGAAACACCAAGCTTTCGCCAAAGGGACTATCAACCAATATCACGAAATAATGTAACCAAGGTCAACACCATAGTTCATTCCAGCTTGTTTATTTGTAGAAGGTGACCCAAACCCTAACATTCGATCTACGGATCTACTGATCGACTGCTAGGTCAACCTAAAGTCGCCCTATATCGTCTGAAGACCTTCAAAACTGCCCTACATCCTTTTTTATCCCTTGCATAGGCACACATAACCCCGCCCATCATTGGAATTTCAAGAACCAAAAAGCCAATATATTCACAAGGGAATGTAACTCAAAAGGAACCAAAAAGAACTGACCACGATGGGATTCGAACCCACAATCTTTTGATTCGTAGTCAAACGCCTTGCCATTGGGCCACGCGGCCGTCAGTTGATATCCTTGCCGGCGCTAATCCGACTCATATTCGGAGCCGAGCGCTTCCATTACGACCACCGTTTCCCGGTTCTGCCTCCGGAGCCGGACCTCCTCCGCCGAATGCTCCCTAATCCCTGTTGCGGCCCCTGGTGCAGAGTCCCAGGATTGGTCACGTTCCCGACAGTATACCTTGACCCCCCACGTGATAGCGGGATCCGACTCTATACGTGCCGTGGCATAGAGACCCGCCCGCTCAAGAGCCTGGGCACCAGCCGGATACTTGCATAGGGCATCAATGAAGTCGAGAACACGATTGTTCTTGTTGTTTTTGTGCATACTGTGAGCGTAACGGGTGAAGTTGAGCATTCTTTCCTGTTGAGTGGTGCCCCAGTTTTGATGAACTAGCCACTTCTCAACAAATCCAGATTTAAGGAGAGTGTTGACGTTAATGTCGTAGCTAGAGAAGCTCACGTTGTAGAGATATTCGAGAGCAAGACGTTCAGCCTCAGAACGGAAGGGATACTCGTTCCAGAAAGGGTCGTAACTGATGGGAGGATTCTCAGGATCATAGTCTTTAGTACAGTGGTAAAGACCGCGGACAATGAGAGCATGAGAAGCGGGATTGGCAAAGATGGCGCTGCTTTTGGAGTAACAGTCTATATCATGTCAGTCATTGACTCCAAGTTCAAACAGGGAGAGTTCACCTACGTTGATACAGATGATGCAGTGTCTTCAAACACTTCAATCGCGTATCATAATCCTTTCTCGCGCACCCCCTCACAATCTCCATGAAAACATCATTATCAAAAGCCCCGCGCTCCGTCAAAATCTTCATCGCCACATCTGCCACCGTATAATTAGGATGATCAAGCAGCTGCGCTAGCGTCTCCAATGGCAGCGCATCCTCTGTTTTCTGTGTAATATACTGAGTCCGGCTCGGCGCAGGCTCCATGCGACTCTCAAACCGTATATTTTCTAATAGAGTCCACATGCAGCCGACCATGGTCGCCGTGCCCAGAAATAAACTGACGGCCAGGACGACCTCGCTTTTCACAAACGGAACAACAAAGAGTGCGGACATGGCCACGTGGTTATGTCAATGTCAGGACATGTCTGATGGTGCCTGTTGTCGGTGTCACTAAATTCATCGCTAGTTTCATTTGGTCGTGAGGTTATAGCTCCCTTGGGTGAGCTCCAGGATCTGCCAGGTTACACCGCTTTATAATCAGGATCGATAAGATAAGATAACATAGTGGGGCCCAAACTTTTTTATCATTACCAAAGTAAGAAATTCCAATGCGGCCAATAAGCGCGGTAAAAGTCACGATACTCGACTCGACCTACACGTCGCCAAACCCACCAAAATGGCGCCTTCACAACTCAAGCGTCTCAAATCGTCACTCCGCGAACAAGGCATTATTGGCCCCCAGAAGTCCAAGAAGCAGAAGCGCCAACAAGCCCAGGATGTCAAAGCCAATCCCGACAAGCGCCTCCGCAAGGCCGCCGCCCTCGGCACCATTCGCGAGCAGTTCAACCCCTTCGACTTGAAGCATAGCCGCGGCCCGAAGTTCGACGTTACCACGACTAAGCCAACTACCAAGGGCATTCTCGGTCGCCCTGGTGTCACTAAGGCTGCTGGCGAGCAGAGACGACAGGAGACATTGTTGGTGGAGATGCAGAGACGGAATAAGGTTGGTGGTATTCTCGACAGACGAATTGGCGAATACGACCCGAATATGGCGCACGAAGACAAGATGTTGGAGCGTTTCGTGGCTGAGAAGCAGAGAAGTCACAAGAAGACGTCGCTTTTCGATTTAGAGGACGAGGAGCCAGTTGAGGCGCTCAAGCTCACCCATAACGGCCAGGATTTGACCTTTGACGATTTTGATAATGCCGATTTGTCGGATGTGGGCAGTGATGTTTCATTGGATGAGCGCAAGCAGATCAAGAGACAGCGCTTCTTGGAGGCTCTTGCTGCGGACAAGGACGGCGAGGGTGAAGAGGATGGCCCCAAGGTGAAAAAGTCCAAGCAGGAGGTCATGAAGGAGCTTATCGCCAAGTCCAAGATGCACAAGTACGAGAGACAAGAAGCCAAGGATGCGGATATGGATTTGATTGAAGAGCTCGACAAGGAAACCCACGAAATGATGTCGCTTTTGCTCAACTCCAAGAAGAAGAAGGATACCGAGCCCAAGGGCGTCCAGCAGGTCGCGGGTATGGAGAGAGCCGCTTTCGAGAAGCTGTTCGACAAGTCTGCTCGTGAGATGGCGGAGGATATCAAGGCTAAGCCTGCTGAGAAGACCAAGACGGAAGAGGAACTTGCGGCCGAGAAGGTTGAGAAGTTGAAGAGATTAGAGGAGAAGCGCGTGAAGCGTATGAATGGTGAAGCTGACTCTTCTGACGAGGAGATGGAGGAGGAGAAGGCTGCGCCGGCTGGTGCTATGGATGTTGATGAGGATTCGGCAGACGAGGACTATGGCCTTGGTGCTGGCATCAAGACTAAGCCTACTGCTAAGGAGTTGGGGTTCGATGATGAGGATGACTTCTTGATTGACGATGACTTGGTGGCTAGTGGATCGGATATCGATATTGATTCTGACTCGGGAGAGGAAGGATCTGACGAGGAGGGTTCTGATGACGAGATGGAGGAGGAAGAGGAGGAGGAGGATGAGTTCACCAAGGAGCTCAAGTTGACTACCGCCGAGTTACAAAACCCTATTTTCACAGCGTCGGGTGGTAAGACACGCACCGGAAACGACGAGTCCGGTCTCCCGTACACCTTCCCATGCCCGCAAACCATCGATGAACTTCACACTGTGATCACCCCCCACCCTCTCTCCAAACTGCCCACTATCATCCAGCGGATTCGTGCGTTATACCACCCCAGTTTGGAAGAGGGTAACAAGGAGAAGCTTAGCCACTTTGTCGAGTCTCTTGTTTCTCTGGTTGCCACTTCTGATGAGGTTGAGGGTCTTGAGTATGTTGTTATTGAGGCCGTTTCTAGACATATTCACTCTATGGCCAAGATGTTCCCTATTGCTGTTGCTACGAGATGCAGAGAACATATCAATGAGTTGACTACTGAGCGGGCTTTGGCGCCTACTATGGGTGACTTGACCCTGTTGGTTCTCATCGGTACTGTCTTCCCCACTTCGGATCACTTCCACCAAGTCGTCACCCCCGCTATGCTCGTCATGGCGAGATACCTTGGCCAGAAGGTTCCCCGCCAGTTATCCGATTACGCCACTGGCTTATTCCTCGCCACTCTCGTTGTACAGTTCCAGAGACTTTCTAAGCGTTTTGTCCCCGAGGTTCTTTCGTTTGTGTCTAACACTATTGTCTCCCTTGCGCCAACTCGCATGTCCAAGGTTCCCGGATCTTTCCCTCTTCATGAACCTACCGAGGGCACCCGGATTTCCAAGGCTGCCAAGACACCAGTTCGCAAGATGAAGCTTTCTGATTGCTCTCCCTCTAACCTCCCTACTGACCGGGCTTCTACTTCCTCCCTTCAAGTTTCTATTCTCACCACCTCCCTGCACCTTCTTGATGCCGCGATAACAACCTGGTCTACCCACGCCTCGCTCCCCGAGACTATCGCTCCTCTCCTCCTTCTTCTTTCCCATCTTCTCTCCAAATCGTCCCTTCCTCATCTCCCCGCCGCCCTCCAAAAGCACATCAAATCAACCCACACAACCCTTTCCCGCCATAACTCCCTAACCCTCACCAACAGACGTCCACTCCGTCTCCACAACCACCGTCCCCTCGCCATCAAGGCATCCTTCCCCAAGTTCGAAGACCAATTCGATCCCACCAAGCACTACGATCCCAACAAGGACCGTGCCGAGCTTGCCAAGTTACAGAAGGAGTACAAGAAGGAGCGGAAGGGAGCCCTCCGCGAGCTCCGGAAAGATGCTCAGTTCATGCAGAGAGAGAAGCTCAAGGTTAAGAAGGCGAAGGATGAGGCTTATGAGAAGAAGTTCAAGAGACTTGTGGCGGAGATCCAGGGTGAGGAGGGTGCGGCCAGCAATGAGTATGAGAGAGAGAAGTCGGCGAGATCAAGGGCTAGACAGAGACAGAGGTAGTGTTTTTTTGTTTGTTGACGGTAGATTAGGGCTACGACCCATCTTGCATATAAAAATAATGATTTTCAGTTCCAATACAGATGTACATACTAATCAGCTCCCAAAAAGTATCATACACACGGCAGATGATTCCCAAAAATCGGTAAAAAAAATCGGTTTATCGTTGCTCCTGGTGGGGGTCGAACCCACGCTGTTGAAATTGTTAGTTTCCATTGCTCTGATTGGCTCATGGGCAATTAAGTGGGGACTTACACTTTCGCATTTCGTCATATTCATCAGCCTGTCCGATCAATATAAGAACGACACGCTAACCACTGCGTCACAGGAGCTGACGATGCAAGTTTAGTCAAGGATGCGCTTATTTGTGTATATATAGGAAGACACGACGAGGGTTGGCTAGGGTTATGTAAGTGTTTTCTTGAGGTGTGCGATGTTGTGATGGGTGGTAGATGACTTTTGTATTTATTTTTGAATCATTGATTATCATTTAATTTCATCGATTATGGCATCTAGACAGAGATCCTATCGGACAGGAAGGCCGTTTGTTCCACCGACGGTATCTTCATCACCGGAACCAACTAATTCACCGGCTAAAGATGCATCATTAGAAGATGACGAAGAAGAAGATTATATGACCATGGCGATTCCCAGCGTCCCATCCGCCCCCGAAACAACCCTCCAACGAACCCGCCGCTTGAAAGCCGAAGCTCTAGCCCGCGGTCTCCCCCCCTCAAAAGAAGCCATCGCCACCGCCCAAGAACTATCGCGTGTAGCAGCCCAGTCCACCTCACTATTCGACAGACCGGAAGCCAAGAAGAGTAAGGGGTTAAAGATGATGGCGAAGATGGGATTTAAAGAGGGAAGTGGCTTGGGGAAAGATGGTGTTAAGGAGCCGGTTAGGGTCGAGGTTAGAGAGGGTCGAGCGGGAATTAGAGAACGGGAGGATGATGACGATGATGGACGGGGAAAGAGGAGGAAGGTCGTGGTCGAGGATAAGAGGATGGTGGATCCTTTGGAATATAGAGACCGGTTGGCGAGGGAGAGACAGGAGGAACGGATGGAGGCACAGATTCACGCGGCGCAGAAACTGGCACAAACACTTCATGAAGAAGCATCTACATCTCCCCCAGAGACCCTTCCTTCCAAGACACCTCTCCTCTGGCGTCGTCTAGTTCTCGATGCCACACAGAAAGCCCACAAGACAGCTTTAAAAACGGCTCTCCAGGAATCTCTCGCTTCAATGCATAACCACGCTACAGACATAAATGATGACGACCGACTTGCCCTCGGTCAAGACGTCACGCCACTTCTCCAGGTGTCATCCGAACTAGACATTGAAGACCCCGAACTCACCGCTTTCGAAACACTTAAACCCCAAGCCCGTCTGAACCGACTACTCATCCATCTTCGTGACACCCATAACTATTGTATGTGGTGTAAATCGTCGTTCCCCACGGCAGAAATGGACGGATGTCCCGGCGTCTCAGAAGAGGACCATGAATAATGAATGAATGATTAGATTAGATTAATTAGACCTGTTGATTTTAAACCTCAAAAAAGTAATCCTCATCCAACCCCTCCCGACTCGGCACAACCCCCGTGCCTGGTGCCGGCCGCGAATATGCCGTTTCAAGGTTCACGTTTAACAGGCGGATTTTCAATCCATAGTCACTGACCATGTTGACTAGCCTGTCTGTATCCGCTGTGATGGGTGCTTGATGAAGAAGAAGTAAAAGACCATCTAGCCACTCTGATGCCGCACTTTGGTCTAGAGGGTGAAGAACCAGTACAGCTTGTTCATCAGAATGTCTCTCGCCATCCGTGCCTTGATACGAGTTAATCGTAATTTTATGCGTCTTAGTCGATCCCGTGCGTGCCTGATGACTCGTCTGAGTCGGCGTAGTAGATCTCGTTCCATCCTTCCCCTCGGCATCCTCCGCTTCACCCGTCGAAACATTCGAAACCACCGAGGAAATCGTATTCAAATCAATCTTCAACGCCAAGTCATCCAATCCCGGCTCATGAATCCCCTTATCGGGAAAGTCCGCATAATGCAAGAATCGTCGGTTATGAGATAACTTTGCGAACCGCCATGGTGTGGGTGTGAACAGTGGTTTGATCTTTAACCCATCACTAGCAGCAGTGTTACTCCGTTGATGGTTTTCCCGCTTGGGAACCGGCCGGGTGAACCACGCACCTTGTAATAAGCAGCGAATACGTTGTTCCTTGACGAATTGGAGGGCCTCGTTGCGGAGTTCCTCGCGGACTTGGTAGAGATGTTGACCCCAGTTTTCTTCAAACGAGAGTTCCAACAGTTCCATTTGTAAAGCCCGGAGACGGCCACAGTCGAATTCGGCAAGCTCCTCTTCTACCTCGTCAACACTCTTTGTGCGAGAGGCTTGGCCTATCACTTGTTCAATGAGAATGCGTACGAGCTCGGCAACCTTATCAAAGTCTTCTCTTACAGCGCCGGTAGTTTTCCATAGACGGAAGAAGGCATGGAGACCTGCCGCGTGCATTCGCGCCCATTGCAACATCATAGGCTTAAACAACTTCTCGTTCATCTTGCTGTCCAGTGACTGATGACCCTTTGATTCATCCAGCATATCCTTATCCACATCAAAGTGTTCATAAAGAATAACGCTGATAAACATACTTGCTCTTGCCACTGGACTCCGCTCGTGTAATGGCCGCGATCCTTGCTCCAATAACATCTTTTGGTACCCATCCTCATGCTTCTTGACGTACTCGGAAAGATCCATTAATCCCAGATATCCACATACATCGAATTCCTGCCCCGGATTCTCCGTTTCGAAACCCAGTCGCCGCCACTTTTCAGGGTTGTGCGCCTTGCGATTCTTGTCCTTAGGTGACCCAATATCTTCATCATCCTTCACAACCTCTCCTGGAGTCTTTTCTGGATTCGACGATAAGTGAATGGCCTTCAACATCCTCCTATGTTCCGTCTTATCGATTTCCACTTCCATCATTCGCCACTTTCTAATCAGCATCTTCACCAACCCCTGAAACTCTAGCAGTGGATGCGCCAAGTCTTGCAGCGCACTACTCTGCATCAAGCCAAACACACTTTTCACCAGTTTCAAATCCTGCAACCTCCGGAAAAACTTGGAACTATCCTCCACCGAAACTGGCGATGTAGCTCCTCCCCTTTCCGTCTCCTCCGTCTGTATCGAGTCGCGCAACAACGCGTTAACCAACTGCAGTGCATTCGCGCATAACAGATGATCCGCCGACTGTAACTGCTGCACCACCAGTTCGAAAAACTGTGGGTAAACCGCCACAGCCGGCTTCAAAGCCCGAAACCCAAACGTGACACTTCCATACGTTGGCGAACTAGGCCTCGCATGCGCCACCAACGCCACCAGAATCGACATCGCGCCTCTCAGGATATTCACCAATGGATTCGTTACCACCAGTTCCACGATTCTCTCCACCAACTCCGAAGCCTCCGGCCCGTCAAAGATGTCCCAACCCATATCAACTTCAAGCAGTCGACTCAGCGACTGGAGGGAATAGGCAAGGGTGTTTCCGCCCAGAGACATGATGAGCCGACGAAGAACGTCGAGACCACCACTGTAAATAAAGACGTCGGCGAAGGCGGGGTCGTTTATAGAGGATTGTAGCTTGAAGACGGCCATGCGACGGACCGCGTCCTCGGTGCTTTTGAGCCGGGAGAGAAGCTCGGGGACGTCGGCTTGGTCCATGATGTATGGCGGTAGTTATCGAGGTCGTGTGCGTATGTCTATCGTGAGTAGTCGCGGGGTCGTGTACAAGTAAAGCGTCGTCGGCAGACGTCAATCCGGCGTCGTAATCAAGTCCGTCCTCGGTGTTTCTCACCAAATTGTGCAGAATATCGTGTATCAAAAGGATATATGTATAACTAGTAAAGGCCAAGTCTTGAAAATCCAAAACAGCTTCCAAAAGTCAGCAAAATCCAACATCATTAAACCAGCAGGGGCCAACGAGTCCATCCATCAAATCGTAAGCTTGCCTTCTTCTTCCTCAACGCAGGAACCTGTCTATGCCCAAGCGCAATCCCAACCCCTGGACTAGAAACACTAGAACACCCAGAAGGGGCCAAAGAATGGCAGCTGGACGCGGATTGCGCCGGCCAGGGCGACTTATGGTGGGTCTAGTGTTTGCGACTAATAAAGAGGAATACTTACCAAAATGACGGTGCTTGATGATTCCTTCACGGTATCACAGTCGTGAAACTTCTAAGTCTGTTAAAAAGGAGACGAGAATTTTGATCTTTTGGCAACTCCCACGAAAATCACACAACTTTTGGCATGCACCTTCCTTGTTAACGTCTGTAATTTCACACAAAAAATGTAAACCCTTAATTGAAACTGTAACTGGTGATATCATTAAACGCCGTCTATGAATCAACCCACTAAACGCCAACGCCAATGCAAATAAAACACAAACAGAAGCCACCAAGAAACAAAAGAATAAAAAAAAGCTTCACATCCACGACTCAGGCTCACCAATTTCTGCAGTCTCCGTGGTTTCGGCCGGTGTATTCTTCTTCGTCCGACCTTTGCTCCGTGGTTTAGAACTGGACCGCACCCGCTTTTTCCGCCCACCACCACCGGGAGTACCAACACCTTTGCGCTTCTGGCCCCGGCCTTCTAGCGGATCCTCGTCTTCGCCTTCACTCATTTCACCTTCGCCCATTTCGTCGTCACTCTCGCCGACCTTGAATTCGTTGTCAATGGTCATGAGAGTGACAAACTCCTTGAGCTTTTTGAGTTGCGCTTTCTGCGACACAAGGTGCGACGGAAGCTTCTCGAGTTCTTCATAAAGCTTGTCAGCAGTACCCGATTGAACCTTGACCGGCGTCTTGCTCATGTCTTTGGAAAGATGCTTTGCCTTGGATTCCTTCCGGTTAACGCCCAATCCATGGGCCTTCCGGAGATGCGTCCGAGCCTCCCAGAGAGCAGAGAGGATACAAGCGGCCGTTGTCAATTGCTTCAGACGCTTTGCGTCCACATCAAGAGCGACTTCTTCATCCTCATCATTATTAGAGGCTTGAGTGTCAATGTTCATGCCTTCTCCAGTGGACCCGGGTTCGCCAGCAGCCGGGGGTGCCGGGGCGTCAAAGGCGTTCATATTGCATTTGAAAACGTCACCTTCGATCGACTGGGCAATAGGCGCACCCGTTGACTGCACAATTTTCTCAATCAGGCCGACAGAAGAAAGAATCTCGCCAACCGTGGCATACTCGAAGAAACCAACATTGTCGATGATGAACCGTGAAAACAAGAGATGTGCTGGGACATCGTCTGATACGTTGAGCTTGTTGACGTCAAAGTCAACCTGCTGAATTATTTTCTCGAGGAACTTTTGCCGATTCTTGGATTTGCTAATCTTCATCACCTCCATCAACAGATGCAACTTTGGCTGGTACGGGTCTTTCCGTACACCACGAGTGTCTTTGCAAATATCGCGCTGGTACTTGTATGCTGACTGGATTGCCTTGGTATATTCACGCTCCAATACAGTCTCATGCTTCTGATGCAGCAGCTTGTGCTCTTGGAAGGCAACCTCAGCGAGCTTGTGCATGTCCGATGTCTCCAGAGTGATGAGGGTAATACCCGTTTCCTTGGGGTGCACAAGACCTTGACGGTTGATACTTCCGAGAACCTCCATAGCCAAGAAAGCATGTTCATCTTGAGTTGACAATGTGATACGGGTAATATCCTTGAGGAACCGTTGAGTAGTAGCACTGGCAACGTCATCATAGCTGGTACCGCCCATGACTGTCAATTCACGTTTCTTCCCAGCCTTCTTGTCAGCGGCGGCCTCAGCTGATGCAGCCTCTGAACGACGCTCTTCGGTAGTCAAAAACTCCTTGAACGAAGAGAGGATCATGGCTTCAAGCTGTGCAATCTTGCTGTCAAACACAAGCTGGAAGGTCGTATATACGTTTACAGAAACATAGTTGCGGGGAGCAGACTCGCAAATCAACCCGATGGCGTCTAGGGCCGAAGCCCGCATTAACATGGGTCGTTCAGGTACCGTGAAAGGAACCAAGAGATCAATCATGAGCCCCGACACAGTCTTGCCCTTCCACGTTGGGAACTTCTCGCGGAAGAAGGCAATCTCTGTTTCAAGATTGCAGTGTTTGCCAATCATGCCAGTAAGAATGGCATATCGCGAGAATGTACTGATGACGGTGGCATCCAGTTTCTTGTTCTTCTGGGCAAACGCACCCGCCATGCATGAGCTAGCAAGGCGACTGAGGGGCGTCACGTTCTGCAAGATCTCACAGACAATCCAAATACAGGCTACAGCATTGTCGAGCAAGGGCTTCTGTAGTTTCGACATGGACTGGTTCAGAAGAGCACGCACTTCCTGTAGGAACTGTGAGTGAATCTTTGACAGGTTAGGCAGAACCTTGCGGTAAATGGCAGTGACAGCGCGGAATACGAGAAGATCTTCCCTGGTCTTGATAGCCGAGAGGTGGGGCTTGAGTAGTCGGATTTGCTCAAAGGTGAAGAGCTTGGGCTCAGCCTTGGCGAATACCATCAGAACAACCAACGCATCACGGCCCGAAGGGATTGTCGGATCATCAGAATCAAGACAATCAATCAAGTTGAACATGTTGGCCACGAGCTTGGTACACACACTTATTGGTCCATCTTGTGGTTTTCCATCCTTAGAGCTCAGGACTGCGTTGAGAACCTTGTCAAGCACGCCGGCTACATTGCCCGTTTTGACAATACGGATCATCAAGCTGACATGATCAGTAAGCGAAGTCTGGAACTCCACGGAATCTTCCGCATTGTAAAACGGAGCAAACCAGACCTCTTCAACCATGAGCTTGGCAATTTCACGGACACTCTCATCAGGATCCTGCACACGGAGTAGGAGACCGCTAGCGATGCTACCGCGGAGTTCTTTGTCGGAATTTCGCAGATATATATCGCGGGCAAGCTTCATGGCACGCTTGCGAACGGGCACACCAGAGTCGGTGAACCGCTCAATAATTGCGCCCACCATACTATCCTCTAGTACCGGTCGCATCGAGATACATTTTCCAATCAGGCCAACAGCAGAATCACGCACTTGGGGCGATGAATCGCCAGCACACTTGAGAATGAGCTGGGTAACAACCGAATCACCATCTAAGATAGCGGGGTCTGTCTCGAGAATCTGGTTGACACTCTTCAAGCTCTTACTGCGAACCGTGGCCTGATCACTGGCCATGGACCCAAGCACAATGTTAAAGATCTTGGGGAAAGATTCGCAAAGGGGAGAGCGAAGCAAAAGACCAAAGTGGCCGAGCTTGACATGATTGGGAGTAACAGTCTTGAACGAATATTCTGTTGTGAGCCAACGCTCATCTTCGATCATCATCCGCAATCTGTAGGCCAAGAGACCAAACTCGGACAATCTGTCTCTCTCATCTTCGGCCAGGGTCTGGAAACCAGTGGCAGCGAGACAAGCCCAGTCACAGATTATGAACGACACTGCACCCTTGAGGTACAAATCATCAGATTGTCTTCCCTCAAGATGCTCCAGTACAGCGCGGTAAGGGCCCGCCCAAGAAACGATATCTTCCACGCGACATCTCTGGTCCAATGAAGAGTACGCAATGTCTGCCAAGAACTTGGTCAAATCATCCGACGTCGATCCCTCAACAGCACCTGCAATCTTGCGCACCTGGGAACGTAGACGAGAGATTGAAGCGCCCATGGTACCAAGAACATCAAGTGCCATGTTCTTCGCCGGTGCAGGCGCTCTGTCAGCGTCAGAGAGCTTTACCATACGGAACATTATCATGCGCAGGAGAAGCTCAGAGGAAGGCCACTCGGGAGAGTCAAGGCAGGCAGTAAAATCTTCAACGAAAAGATCCAACAGATTACGGTACGGAGTGTCGCCTGACTTGGTCGCACTAAGGGCCCGGGTGACAATAAAGTTAATGACAAAGTTGGCGTTGTTATTGGTAGCCTCAAACAGCGGGTTGAGGGTTTGTTCCAATTCTCTGATAGCAATGTCTGGTTGAGCGGACCCATCTTCCTCCGTGCGGATAGTAACATGCGGACGGGCTTGGGTCGCATCCCCAGCTTGCCCCGGCTCTTCCTCTCCTTCAGCATTGACTACATTATCAAGGGCATTTTGTTGGGAACCCTTCTTAGCGACTTTAGTTCTACCAGAACTGGATTGGATGAGACGCATGATAAGAGCTGAGACGGGTTGAATGTTGGTACCATCAGACAACTTGAAGTTACGTGCACTTTGCTTGCCAATAGGGAGCTTCTCTAAAGAGGTCAAAATCTCAGTCAAGATGCCCTGTCTCTGTTCGGGTTTCAAGATGAAAATCTGACAAAGCATGTTCATCGCCACCAGACGCATACCATCGAATCTTTGAACACCAATTGCAGAGTCTTTCTCTGTGTGAGCATTCTCAACAAAGATCAATCTCGATGCTGTGTACTCGAGAGCATTGATTACAGACTCTGAAAGTTCAACAGGACCAACCATTGAAGTCAGGAGCTCAAAGAGACGCTGTGTATTGGTGAAGATAGTGGTGATAATCTTACGATGAGGTGAGATAATCTTGAAGATGGAGGCTTGGTTACCAGTGTTTCTCATTTCCACAATGGGGATAATGACGCCATCCATGATTGCCTTGAAGTAGTCAATGGTGTGCTGAATGACAGACTCCGAGTAGAGCTGCTTGTCCTCGCGCCCACCGGACATGACACGAACGGCGGTACGAGCAGCACGGAGACCATTTTCCAAGGTTGGAATCTGATCCATCCATGCTTGCAGGTCAGACTCCGTCCAGGATTCTTGAATCTTGAGGTCGACTGCAAGAGCCTCCCGGATAGAAGAGTCTGCGAGCTTTTGCATGCGCAACAAGGAATCCAACTCGGCATCTTGAAAGGACCCCAAGTTCAGCATCTTGTTCAACAATGCGTTGGCCGTTTGGTGACTAGGGATAGTCAAGCAAACATCCTGTTGAGCATTGACGACGGCGACGTTCTCGTGTCCTGGCGTACCAGACATAGCGGCAGTCACGGCATCGAAAACATCCTTGGCAAAGGCTTCAAACTCCATGAGGACAACATGGCCACGCTGTTTCTGGTCGAGCACATCACGAGAAAGATCCTTGACTTCGTGGTTTTTATGTTTACGCTTCTTGGACAGGTTGACAGGAGCATCAAATGAAGCGGCCACAGTGGTGTATTCGTCCTTAACAAAGTCTGCAGATGTCTCGAGCTCAGTTGCAATCTCCGCGGGTTGGTTGTCAGTATCCGCCATGGTGATATCAAGATCTGCTTCTCCGTCGGCATCTTCA
The DNA here is from genome assembly GCA_025685495.1 of Huntiella abstrusa. Taxonomy (NCBI): domain Eukaryota; kingdom Fungi; phylum Ascomycota; class Sordariomycetes; order Microascales; family Ceratocystidaceae; genus Huntiella; species Huntiella abstrusa. Next base: position 202,738 of record JAJNMT010000156.1, on the reverse strand, counting down.
TCCGCATCGGCATCAGCATCAGCATCCGCCTCGCCGTCCTGATCTTCGTCCATTGGGACCTGATTGAATTGAGGTAGTACGGCTGGTTTTTTCAATGGAGCGGACGTTTCAAATGTCTTTCCTCTATGTGGGAATACCGGTGGTGGCACCGGCGTGATAACTTGTGGACGTGCCATATTAGGAAATGATGGCGCTTTGGGCTCTTCTTTTATCGTTGGTGGGAAGTTTGGAGGAAGGATCGGTGGTGGCTCCTCTCGTTTTACAATAGGCAAGGGCACAATAACATTGGATGAAGACTGCCCCGATAGTAAGGAAGCATCAAAAGAAGCTCTAGGTACTTGTGCTGGCGACCGTTGTGGCAGTGGAGGAACTGGTGGAGGAATTGGCGTGTGATTAGAGACGGATCGTCGTGGTGTCTGACCGTTTGTAGGTACCGGCCCAGAATGTGATAGGGAGCGGCCGGGCGGTAACGATAGGCCGGGTTGTACCAGAGTCTGTTCGGCACCGTAGTCGAAAAGGTTTGATACCTTGTCGAATATGGCCCGAGACAACGGTGATAGCGTCTGTGATGGAAGAACGTCGGGTTGTGAAGCTCCTGGTACGGTGGTAATGTTTTTGAACTTGCTGAATGTGGTGTAAGTGAAGTGTCCGGGGTCAGAAGAACATGTTCAGATGACTTACTAGGTCGTTTTGATGCTGGATTTGAGATCGTGGAGGAGAATATCCGCAACCTTTTTCACTGACCGTAACACAGCTGGATCGCTGGACACACCATCCAAGTTTATCTTTTCGAACTCCTGTTGGTTGAAGAGCTCAGATACACTGTTCGTTAGATGGCCGGACCCAGACACTGGCTCTGGGATGAGGTCTAAGTTGAGTTAGCCGATGATGTCCATAGCCGACAAGATAGCCTTGGCTCCTAAATTTCACGTGGGTCGGATATGAAGCAAGAGCGCCCGTCATGATCTAGGGCATAGAGCTTTCCACAACCCACGAGAGTTTATACACTGCAAGTTCTCCTACTAAATTGCAGCTTCCCAAGGAACTTTAAACCTCATCATGAACTAAGCTCCTGCCTCTTTCCATATGACCCAGTGGGATCCCGCAAAACATAACAAATCAGGAAGGGACCTTACCATGTGCAAACGGCACAACAGATGTGTGTGGCGAATATGGCAATGCCTCCTGGAGGGTGAACGGTCTGTTTTCCAACAAGGCTAACGGGACCTTGTACACAGGTGGCGAGCCATTGGCATCATCGTGGGCCATTTTGGAGTATATGCGATGTTTGTAACGGATGTTGGCGGGGGACACCCGTGGGGAATAAGTCAGGCAGTCGGCCGGTCTGGTGGCAGAGGGCGAACAAATAGTTCCGGGGTATCTAGGTCATCGATGGCGTGTCGGGATTCTCGGGGGTTATAAAGCTCGAATAGTCGTATAAAGGGACACGATCGGCCGATCAGTCGGGGGCTGTTCGGACAGTCAAAAACGGTAGTCGTCTGTTATTCCACCGGGCCGTTTCTAAAAGAATGATGATGCGCCCGTTCCTTCCCTCGGAGTAGAAACGCGCAGACAATAGTAGTTTGCGCACGCGAATTGGCGTCGGTATTTTCAATATGGGGTCTTGTTGGAAGCGCGAATGTCGTGATCAAGTGAGTAATGTCGAAGTCACCGTAATGTCGGGTTCCGTCGCGATGAGGTTACAAGTTGACCCTCGTTCGAAATAGGCAACTAGGGTGTGAATCGCGCAGCTGCTAAATAGCGGAAGCGGGATGTCGTGAATTATGTATGTAAATGCCGAAAGAAGAAGTTACGATAAATAGGTGGGGTGCGGTGTTTATCACCGGGTCTATGGGGGGATTATGCAAGGCAAAAGGATTCCAGCGTGAAAATGGTAAACGAAGGTTAAGTGTGCTTGAATATTGATTGACTTCACTAGATTTGGTTTAATCGCAGCAACCTAGGGGCCGACTTAAATGTGGCATGGAAAGCCGCATTAAAGAAGCAATCCGTAACCCTAACATAAGCAACTCCAGACTAATGAGGTGTTCGGGGCCTTCATTGATACACTATGTATTCATGAGGCAATAATTCAAATAACTACGACAGCCAGCTAACTATGTACATGTGTGTAAGGTTGGCTCAATAGGCATCTTGCGCTCAACGTTGCAATGAATTTGATAATCCTTCCTTCCTGTCAAGGTGCATCAAGGCCCGTGAATGATATAGCAATTCACGGGTAACGGAAGCTCTTCGCTTGCAGGGATCCGCGATGTCGTTCCTATAGCTGGAGTACTGGTGATAAGACTCTTATCAAAACAACCGGCGTTGAACCGGAGAACCCCGGTAATAAATTTTGGATGGCTTTTGGTGATACTAAGTGAGAGGAAGCGCCGTTGACGGTGCTACAATTGGAGTTTTGATTTTTGCGATTGTCGATATTTCCTTGGGTTCTTTGTATTACTAGGTGTTTGTGTATTTTTAAGAATGTCTGCTATTGGGTCTCTCGTCTTCTGCAACATGTGTGGCAACCTGTTGCCCACTTCCAAGGGTACTGCTAAGGGTATTCTTCGTTGCGATGCTTGCCAGAGCGAGAACAGAGGTTTGTTTCTTATACCTTTATTGCCATGATCTGAATCAAAACTAACCAAATTACTTGTACCGTAGATATGGCTGGTCAGGTCATTACCACCGAGACCAAGGCTTCCGATTTCCCTTCGCTTCTGCGCCAGAAGCTCCAGTCTTCGGTCAAGACTGTCGCTAGTCACGAGATCAGTACCATGGCTACTATCAACGAGAGATGTCCCAAGTGCGGTGCGGAGGAAGTTCGGTACACTTCGGTGCAGCTGCGTAGTGCTGATGAAGGCAGTACCATTTTCTACTACTGCGAATGCGGTCACAAGTATGTTATAAAGATAGCGACTAGGTGGACAAGAAAGACAGTAGTGCTAACCCTCTTTTGCTCACAGCTGGGCCATGAACAACTAAACGCCTACATTGAGGTGCTTAGAGAAGTGGGCGGATGTGATTTGCTTTTTGCGACCTGTGATGATACCCAGCGAATTGACGATGACGAGACTTTAGACAAAATATCAAAATTTAGACGTAAAATTACAAAAAAAAACAAGCTTTTAAATGCGTGAAACCCAAGAGAACCCAACCCACATGACGCCACAATAACCATCTTTTCTTTTCCTACATTTGCGACAGCAAAATTAAGCACCAACCTCAGGGATAATAGCGTACTCAGTCTGGCCAGACTTCTCGTACTCCGCCATATCCAGGGCAACAATTACAGACTCTCTAACAACCTGCTCCTTATCATTAAGGAAACCCTTGAGAATGTCTTCAACACCCTCCTCCTCACCAAGTCCACCAAGAGCCTCAGCAGCCTCGTGGCGCACCATGGAAACCTCCTCAGTGTTGCTCAGAGCCTTAGTCAGAGCAGGGATGGAGGCGGGGTGAGACAGCTGACCGAAGACGAAAGCAATTTCGTGACGGAAGAGAGCCGAAGTATCGGCGAAACCGGTAGCCAGGGCCAGAACGGCAGGGACGGCGGTGGGGAGATCAGGAGGGGAGGCAAGATCACGGAGAGCGAACATGGCACGGTAGCGCTTGAAGAGAGGCTTGCTGGTGTCCATGAGAATTCTGCCAAGTTCAGCGACGTCGGGAGTGGCCTGGTCTTCGGGCATGGGAGGGGCGGGGTCAATGGAAGAGAAGTCACTGTTGAAGAGGAACATATGTTAGTTTGAATGTTTGTGGGAAAAGGACAAATATAGGACGGAACATACCTAGCGCGGAGCTTCTCCTGCTTGCGCGCCTCAGAGTTCTCCCACTCAACACGGTCGATGGCGATCTCGCAAGTCTCGGTAACAACGACATCCTCACCAGGTCTATCTCTGAACTGGCGGAGAATCTCAAGGTTCTCAGCGTAACCCAAGGCACCAAGGGCCTCAGCAGCCTCATGTCTGCACATGGGGTCCTCAGTAAGGTCCGAAAGGCACTTGCGCAGAGGCTCAATGGCGCGTCTGTTGTGGACCTGACCCAGGCAGTAAGCCAGCTCGTGCTTCAGCAGAGCCGAAGGAGACTTGAGAGCCTCAGCAATGGCGTCAATAGAGGCAATAGCATCGGGGTCTTCCGGGTCAGACGCATGAGCGGCAATGTGCTTAAGAGAGAAAAGAGTACGGAAGCGCGAAGCCAGAGACGACTCTTCCGAGACGAGAATGGCACGGAGCTCGGCAATCTGGGCTTGCTTGGTGGTAGACATTTTGTTTTAACTCTCGAAGATGTCAAGAATGTGTGGTGACGAAGTGACGAAGCGGGGTCGCACGGAGCGGGGGTTTAATAGGAAAATGGATATCGGGGAAGAATAAGAAATGGAAGGTGCCACAAAAAGAAAGCAACCAGAAATTTTCGTGTGTCACGACTAAAAACGGAAATCGGGAAAGTTACGGTTTAATGGCAGGAAAAAAAAAAATCGAAAAAAAGCTAGAAAAAGGAGAGAAATAGAAATCTACAGGACTTATGAAAGACATACTACGACTAGCGGGGTCCGCTCCGACGGGCTGGTGAACCACATTCAATCGATCTGATAAGAAAATCCCCACTATGTGGACTTTCAGTGACGATGTGTATCAAACGTGAGAAAACTCTGATTTGGGGTTCGGGTCGGGGGTTATCACGGAGGTGAACAGCTCCAGCCAGACACGATTGCCGGCGGCTTGGCGCAGAGAAGGTAAATGGGGCGATGGATGGTAGATTCAGCGTATGGGCTGGGATACTGCGATCTCGGGGTCATCGAGTGAGTGGTCAGATCGGTCTAGTTTCTCATGGCGTGTAACAGTAGTTCCACTTCTGGCTGACTTATATGCACCTGCGACAGCGGTTGAAGAGGTTGCATAATCACAAGCAAATTCTTGATTTCACATGGGTGCCCCGCAATTTGATCGACGGATAGGGTTTATTGGCATAGGGTTTATAGTTGGGCCAATGTGGATGAAGAATTAAGAATTAATAAGCGCTGATGGATTTGACGTCAGAGTTATCATTTATAGTAGTTTTGCGAGGAGCTTTTTTTTCTTTGGTTTTCTGAATCATAATCACCTACTTTTTTTTCTATACAAAATGTCACCGTCTGTTACCGACCCTTCAGAAGCCCAGGCCGTCCTGGCAAACCCACAAAAGCCCTCTCTCGTGGCTCCCGAACCTGAACATTGTCCCGGTCCCGAGTCAGAACAAGCTGGCAAGGCCGAAAACTGTGCCGGATGCCCTAACCAGCAGATTTGCGCATCCGCTCCCAAGGGCCCCGATCCTGATATCCCGCAAATCTCGAGTCGTTTGGCGGGTGTGGACCACCGTGTTCTTGTACTTTCGGGTAAAGGTGGTGTTGGAAAGAGTACCTTTACTACTTTATTGAGCCATGCGTTTGCTATGAGTGGGGAGAAGACCGTGGGGATTATGGATACGGATATTTGTGGTCCGAGTATCCCTAAGATGTTGGGTGTGGAAGACGAGAAGATTCATACTTCGGCTAACGGTATGTCGCCCGTTTGGGTCATGGATAACCTGGGCGTCATGTCCATCCAATTCATGCTCCCCAACCGTGACGACGCCATCATCTGGCGCGGAGCCAAGAAGAACGGCATGATCAAGAAGTTCCTCAAGGATGTTGAATGGGGCGAGATGGATTTCCTCTTCGTTGACACACCACCCGGCACTTCAGACGAACACCTTAGTGTCAACACCCTCATGCGCGACAGCGGTATCTCCGGAGCTATCGTCGTGACTACACCCCAAGAAGTCGCGCTTCTCGACGTGCGCAAGGAAATCGACTTTTGCCGCAAGGCGGGTATTCGGATTCTAGGTTTAGCCGAGAACATGAGCGGCTTCGTCTGCCCTGGGTGTAAACATACCAATGCCATTTTCAAGGCTACTACCGGCGGTGGGGAGGCTTTAGCGAATGAGATGGGGATCCCATTCTTGGGCCGGGTGCCCTTGGATCCTCGCATTCGGATGTCATGTGACTACGGCGAGAGCTTCTTCGACTCCTTTGGCGATAGTCCGGCATGCGAGGCGTTCATGGGCGTTGTCAAGAAGCTTGGTGGTGAGCTTGGTATCGCTGTTGACGACATCATTCCTAATGAATTCTTGGTGTGAAGTTGATACTTGGTTATGGTATTCTGGGGGATTCTACAAGGGTACTATTTCCCATGGACGCCGTCAACCCGCTCGACTTTCTACTCCTGACCCAGCTTCGCCGGAATGCCAAGAATATCCTCGGCATCCCCAATATCAAAAACCTTGCCAACCTCGCTCGTCGACCGCACCAACTCCTTGGCACCAGCGTAGAGCATGCGTGCACTGGCGTTGCAGGTTTCCGGCAGGTAGTAGATCAGTACATACGGTACGGACAAACGCCCATCAGGCTACTCCAAAGTTAGAATCGCGAGTAGGAGGAGTTGACTTTGATGAGAAACATACCAGGGCAAAGGGATAGCTCAGGAGAACGAAGCGCGGCGAGTTATCCGGGAGGTCATCCGCGATGTCCTCGAGCGAGTTATACACGGTATCAGGATTTTCCTGCTTGATCTCGAGAGTGTTCTTATCAATGTGGTCTGTATTTCTAATGGTTAGTCGGGCGCCAAATACCCCTCTCTATCGCCAAGTTCGGTCTTACAAATGACTGCTTGTGGCAGCTTGGAGCGGGAAGTGCTCAGACGGAACTTGCGCAGGTGCGCAGTGGTGTCCTGGGAAAAGGAATACAGTCTTGCTTCTGAGCTCTTTTCTTCATTAGTTAGATTCTATATAATTTATAAATCGCATCAACCTTACCATTTTTTGAGATCTTGTGATGTGGCTTGTGATGTGGCTAAATCCCGCCTGGAATGGAAAGCTCCGGATTGATTGATTCCTACTCTTCTGGTTCCTGGAGATGGATCGTGGCTCTTGCGTAACCCCGCGAAGCCCCACTTAAATGGTAGTAGTTTAGAGGATGCTTACTTATACACCAAATGGAAAACAATGACGTCATAGGAAATGTATTAGATTACTTATATATAAAAAAACAAATTACTTCTTTTCCTGGCTCTCCTCCTCTTTCTTCGCTTCATTACCCTCTCCCAAATCATCACGACTTTCATGGAAAACACTCCGTCTTTCACCATATGGTCTCCCCGGGCCGTCTGCGCTGGCTCCTGTTCTGTCACTTCGAGGGGTACGGGCGCCTTCTTCGCCTTCAACAACTGGGTCTAAAGCTGGTGGTATGATAATGCCCGGTTCACTCTTGAAGGTCTCGGCAGATACCTGTCTTGAGTGGCCCATACCCGCTGGAGATGCCGAGCCAATGACGGGGGACTCGACAATGCAGTCACTTCCAGAATTAGACAACGGGCTGAAGGCGTTAGGTGCCGATTCGGATGAGATACCACCGCTCGAGATAACTGAACCGGTAGTACTGGTAGCGTTAGTTGCTCTACGGTTGTTAAGAGTATGGGTGACAGCTTCCTCGTGGGTAAGATCGCGGCTATCCAACTCAGTGTGTGTAGCCGAAAAAGCGTTTGAGCTAGCGACGCTTTGACTGGCAATTGGTTCGGCGGGCAGCTCGACATGTCTTTGTACCTGTGGGACTTTACTAGCATCCATGGGCTCACTGGAAAGGATAGTACCGGTGACAGTAGAAGTCTCGGTAGTTTCCGAAAGAACCTTTCCAGGGGGAAGACCCGTGCGCCAGGCTTTGATGCGCCGGGTGGTTGTAGTCTCCGAAGGGGTACCAGCGGAGCCGCGGCTTCTGCGGAAGAAAAACCAGAAGATGACAAAGGCAAGGAGGAATCCACCGATGATTGAGCAGACGACGATAGCGGCAATAGCGCCTTTGGAAAGGCCAGAGCCTGAGCCTGCGGTAGTGGAGTCACCGCCGGAAGAAGACGAAACGGGAGTGTAAGGGTAGTAGGTGGTGATTTTAGAAGTATCGTACTTGGTGGCAAAGAGAGACTTGACGTCATCATCATTCCAGCCGTTGGAGGGTTCGGTGTTAGTAGCACCACCAGAGCCGGTACCTCCGATCACGCTGGTCAGGCTGCTAGGTACCGAGTACTCGGACCACACAGTCGGGTCATAAGTGTCAACAAATGTGGCTGTAGATAGGTTGAAGTTGCGAATGAAACCATTTTGAAGGCAAGCCCCGCTAGCTGTCATACCACCAAAAGTCCACATTTGATCTGGGTATGGCTTGACGCAAATGTTGTTGTAGCGGCTGTTGCCTGTGGTTCCCGAATACACCTTTGTCCAGGTGAAGGATGGTACGGAAAGTACCCAAACATCATCTGATATGTTGTCATATGTGGAATCACCATCATATCCACCATAGTAGTAAATGTTATGAGACGAAGCGTCTTGGGCGGAGGCAACAACCGCACAGCCCAAGACAAGGTTCGGCGGAAGTGTGTCAGAGGAGGTATTCTGCTTGTGCCAGTTCTTGGTCGCGATGTCGTAAATGTCGATAGTACGGTGGAATGCCTGACCACTTGCGTTCTGTTATAGCTACATGTTAATGACTTTGTATAAAGATTGTGGAGTGATGTTATACTTACATTTGCAGCGGAATTTGCATTGAACCCATCACTAGTATTCCATCCAGCGGAAGTTGTTCCGCCAATGGCCATCATAACTCCATTGGAGCCCACAGGAACAAAAACGAACTCACCACCAGTACGCGCGGATACATCATCAGGAAGCGTAGTGTTACTCCAGTTCACCACGCTGTGATCATCTGACTTAGTTTCCACCTCAATGATGGTGTCGGCCAGGTAAGACGCACTAGTATCGGTGACATTGAAAGAATTCCCAAAGCCCAAAGCTCCTGAGGAACTTCGCATGCCTGAGAAGTAATAGGCCTTCCATTCGGACGGTACAGAGGCGCCCGCCCCGTATACAATATTCCGGTTCACACCGGAAGGTAGAACGCTTGTGTCGAGACCTTCGTCGAATCTATATTCGGTACCCCACGCGTAATCGTGATATACCAAGAGATAATCATCATCAGGTGCGATAGAGATATTGCTTGTTGTAGTCTTGCCACCATAGAACCATATGTCACCCACATTGGCAAGGAGCGCACCGGAATACAATGTGGGATCACTATTGGTAGAAGATCCGCCAACCCCTCCTCGGGCTTTGCTGCGAGAATAGTCGATGTAATCGGTGATGTTGTCTGTAGCAAAATTGATGGTTGTGTTCAAGGGGATGGTGAAAATGTAACCTTTTTGGTTATCTGTTCATAGAAATCAGTATAAGCAACCAGTTGGTACAGCAACAAATCATCACTTACAGTCCGGATTCTGTTTACCGTTCGAACCGTCTGCGGTTGTTTGTACCCAGTATGATATACCACCGTCAATCCACAAGGTATCGTGCATTATTACAGCTAAAGAAACCCATCAGTATCACGCATAACTACAAAGACCAATAGTCAACTAACCTCGCTGGCCCTGCCATCCACATAGCGTAGTGTTGACTGTTCCATTGGGCCAACCACTCCACTGTGCCCAAGCCGGCGGGGCCGAGATGGCCAAAGCCCATGACCAGAAAGCCAAACGGACCATGACGGTATTTATTAACAAAAACGGAAAGACGGAAAGGGACTGGCTGCGCGTTTCACCAACGTCGGCACGGGCGACGAATAAAAAGCCTAACGGGAAGAGAGAGAAAAAAAAGAAACGAAGAGAGAATGAAAAAGAGAGATGTGACTGGGCAGTCTAATGAATATGAAGAGGAAAGAAGCGTAGAGTGGACACACAAGACAACGGAACCAAGAAAATGAAATAAAAAGCCCAGGTAATAGAGGATCCAACAAGCTCCGGCGACTTTTTTTGACGGGTTCCTCGTTCTTCGTGTTCTTTTTACGCCTTGCTAAGTTGGGTACATTCAGCGACGGCTGCTTCCTTTGTTGGTAGGATGGTGATGTTGTGGCTGCTTACAGAGGGTGGCATTGTATAGTGGGTTTTGCAGGATGCAATGTGACGAGACGAGCATATGTGGGGAACAGAGTAAGGCAAACCAGTTGACAGAAGGAAAGACGTATTTGTCGCTGAACCTGTGGAGAAGAGAGAGAGCATGGCAAAAGAACTGCTTCTCAAGACTGTAAACAAAGAAAAACGGCCATGTCTTGCTACCAAATATCAGAGGTCTCACTTGCTACTTTACACCTAAACCCAAACAAAGAGCCCGTCACATCACCGGCCGGCCCTCATCTTCACTGAATCAAAATCCCACGCCATAAGCATGCATCTGCAAAGTCTCCGCAGGAGCATCAACCTGCTGTAGTGAGACGATAATATGATTCCTTCCTCGCCTGCGTCACTGTAAACCTCTCCTTTTCGCGTGAGCTTTTCTCCCTTCCTTTGAACCGTTTTTTGCACAGGGGTCCGTCAAAGAACTGTCGCCCACATTGTTGGTGATTGGCGGTCACATGGTGAAGTCTATTTTAGGATTGTTCTTGTGTTACATCCCGGAGATGCATTGGGGTTGGTTAGGGTTTGGTGGTGGTTTTTCGGAGTTGACGATGTTTCGCAAGACAAGGACGATATTGGGACTTGTGTGGGACGGAGAAGTATCTTGAGATTGGTTCGCTGAGGATGTTTGGTGATGTATCCCGTAAAAATGACAAACTATGCAAGCCATGGCGTATAAGTAGAGAACCTGCAGCCAAAGACGAGGTGCATTGTATCACGCAAGCCAATCTGCAGTGCAGAGTCCACCGCCATGTCTTCTTCATCTTTCCTTAATATCACCACTTGTGTTCGTCCCACTGCTGGCTCAGTGGAGAAGTTGTCTACCGCTTCTACGGATGAGGCTGTCCCCTGTTACGATGCTTTAGCTATATATCGTCGTGATCAGCGCTTGTTAGCCCGCGCCTTGGAATCTACGAGGGCAGATACAAAGCACTTAGGAGTTTGTTCTCCCGTGGTATCTGCCAGGTCAGCAGATTTTCAGGATGCAGCTTATGATGCTCAGGTAGCTAAAGCTGTAGATTCTCGCTACTTCACTCCTACTCCTACACTTCGGGGTATTGCATCCCATGTTCTCGACCCACCCACGCCCGAACGCGAGGAATCTAGTCGTGCGGCATTCGCTATTGGCTCAGTGAATCCGCAGGATGGTCTCTGTGAGATCAAATTCGCCGAATCCGAGAAACCTCTTTTTTTCAAGCCCGATGTACGTGTAGTAGATATCGTATCGACTCTCAGTACCGGCGAAAGAAACAATCCTAGTATTTCTCTCTCATTTTTGCCTATTGCTCCTTTAGAGGAAAGCCGAACAAGTCTCCGCGATGATAGTGGTGTAGCAAGCGAGACTGGATATTCGCCCGTTATCATGCCCGTGGCTAGTCCATTGGGTACCGAATTCAATATTGTTCATGGTGCGATAAACAGCCCCAAAATCGACCTTTCCGCTGTCTCTCATGAGGGGTCGGTAGATAGCGATGTTACCCTTTGTGATAACAACGATTCAAACAAAGGTCCTAACAACGGTCCTGTATGTATTGCAGGTGTTCACTGTGTACTGTCCAATGGCAGTTCGCACCATATTCCCGTCTGCGTTGACGCAGAAGCAATGGCAGCTGTCCAAGACCCAGACACAATCGTGCATTTGGCCGGCGGAACACAAGTTGATGAAAAGGTTGTTAATATACCTTCATGCATCAAACCCATTGCCATGTCACAGATCGACAACCCAAACAGAGTAATCCCCCTGGAACCCTCAAAACTCGCACCACATATACTATCGCCCCCACACTCTGCTTCCTTTGCTCTGAGCTTCTATTTTCACCCTATTACGTTTTTACTCGGTGTCAAGCCCACTGAGTCTACAGTTGATGTATTAGTACAGTGTGATGAGGAAGCTCCGCCTGTCCCCTTCCCTGATGCAACCACTATCTTCTGGATTCCCCCATCCGTAAACCCTACGTTCATTTGTGACAACAGAGGGACTCGTACGTGCTTTGGTGTAACCTTTACTCGTGGCTATCTTCAAGCACAAGAGTTACGGTTGAGCACTGTCTCTGCGCATAAACTTAATCCTGTTAAGCCGTTGAATGGGAAACTTGTAGCAGAAGTAAGCAGTACCAATACACTAGGCCAAGGCGGATTCGGTACCGTGAGACGCGCTATAGTTCAAGGTCCAAGACCGGGTGTTATAGCGATCAAGACAACCAGAGAAGATGCCAAAGAGGTAGCTGCCGACTTGAACATGGAGACCGTCGAGTTAGATGTTTTAGGCTTTATAGCAAAGACACGAAGACGGCGACCTCCGCATATCGAGGCACGAGATGGACCTAGAGACCGGTTCCCAGAAACATATTCTAAGCCACCGATTGTAGAGTTACTGGGAGGTAAGCCGGAGCCCGGAAGTGACGCTGCGATGGCATTAAAGTCAAGTTCAGTTCACAACTATCTCTATGAGTGTCAGGGGCCGTTTCAGCCGCGGGCGTACAGGGATAAGTGGAAGACTGTGGAGCCAAGCATTTGGATTCGACTTGTACAGCAGATAAGTGAGGGACTCAGGTATCTTCATGACGTTATTGGAATCGCCCACATGGATATCAAAGCTTCCAATGTTCTAGTGTCTTGTCGGCAGGGGCCTTTGTCAGCTTCTGGAAACGATACCGTTGTATGGGATTTTGTACTTGCCGATTTTGAAGGTATCCACAGGATTGGGCAGCCTTTGCCGAGCGATCACTGGGGAACATGGATGTTCTACTCACCGGAGCGTCTAGGTGAGTCTATGACGGAGGATGACTTTGATTACTCCCTCGTTGAGTATCCAACCTCATGGGAGTTTAAAACTGCTAGAGGCAGGAAACGTATGAGGAACATGAAACCTATCAAGAAAACTGAATCTGAGAGGGGAAATTTTTCTACCATGGACCACGCAATGTCATGGGCTACTGAGTCCTCATATGACTCTGAACGTACATGGAACATCTGGCGTACACGATACATTGAATGTAGTGATGGCGAGTTCTCATCGGATGATACTGGTTACGATGGTGAGCAACTCCCTGTGCTTATCAGTGGTGCAATGGACATTTGGTCCATGGCGTTTCTCTTCATGACCACTTTACAGCCAACGCTATATGAAGATATCATATGGGAAGACCAATGGCATCACGTACGCAAACAAACTGATGCTCTCGGAGATTCAGACAAGTGGAGAGCATTTGGTGATATGGTTGCAGAGTGTGAATCGGAGCGACCAAATGCCGAGTATCTGGAGGACTGGGCAAGTCGTCTACTGGAAGAAGACGTAGATGAACTGATTGATGAGGTGTTTAACTGGGCCACAGAAAACCCTTATATTAAACGGAAAGGCCCAAGTAAGAAGAAACCAAACTACGATTGTTTCTACTCAGAGAGTAGTCAAGAGTCGTTCTGCTCCGAGAGCAGTGGGGAGTCACAAACTTCCACGATACACAGCTCATCCTGTCTGGAATAATCAATCCAAGGGACAAACACCAAGAATACCATAGATTACATGAACATTACATTTTTCTCAGAACATAGATATAGAGAGACGCGGGAATAGCAATTACAAATTAACAAACTAATCATACGCAAACAAAAGAAATGGTATCAACAATGACGTCATTATAAACAGGCCAAGAACCCAAAAGGAACACAAAATAAGGAAAGAATTGAAGAGAAAAAAAAGGATGGCACCAGCCAGAAGAAGTGAAAAACAAAAGAAAAAAGAAACCAAGAAATGGAAAAAAGGAACGTATCAGACTATCCAATAGCCCGTCCAATCTCCTCGTAATCTCTCATACCCGTCGCCGGCCGTGGTGAGAGTCCTCCCAAGGCAATCTCCTCTTCAATCTCAACCCCCGAGTTCGCCGCCAAACTAGCATCCGACCACCCGCGCATATGCACTGGGCTTTTCGCTGCTCTGCGGACATTTCCCATGCTTCTGGAGTGTGAAAGACCTCTAGGTGAGCGGAGAGACGAGTCGGCTTCATCGCTAACGCCAGAGAATGGGTTGCGAAGAGGGGTACCGGGGATGGCAGCTGCGAGTGAGAAAGAGGAGCCGGAGCGACTATGGCGGTGCTTGGTGATGGCGCCGCCGATGGTCGTTTGTGAGCGGAGACGCGCAGCGGCGGGCTTTTTGGGCGAGGCGATGTACGGGGCGGACCCGCGGATGGATTCATCAGTTAAGCCGATCCGAGAGTTGGGAGCACGCGCTTGAATTGGGGTGCTTGGTAGAGAAGAGACGGCGAAGTGGTCTGGTGATGGGGGTGGTGGACTCTCGGCGTATACTATTCTACTTGGTGGAGATGACGGGACAAGGAAAGAGTCTGTTGGTGGGGTGGCGGGCTCTTGCGGAATGGACGGGAGGGTGTTGACAAGACTAGAGGCGGATGTCTTTTTCCGAGCTAGGCGAGGGACGGCAAGAGGCGAAGAGGCGTTTTGAAGGCGCTCGGGCGAGACAATGTGGCGAGGACCGGGGATCTCTGGGACGGCGGGAACAGTCATGTCGGCCATGCGCTTCTCCTCGTCACTTGAATCTTCATCATCACCGGCCACAGTTGTTCCGGCCACGGAGGTTCCAGCGCCGTTATGATTTACCGGGCGAGTACCATTGCCAGGGATCTTCCAAGACTCGATTTCCTCATCGTCAATAGGTGAGATGCCTCTGTTTAAAAACGGTATCCGACGACGTCTTCGGATGATTATAACCGTTACTCCTGTACCCAGAATCACGACACCAACAAGTGCTGCTACCAGTACAATGATCAGGGTGCGGGTTTTGTCGGCGGAAGCGGAAGTCGCCATTGTTGTGGATTTGGTTGTGGCGAACAGTTACTGAGTGGACATGTCTTCAGTGGTCGAATGTGGAAGATGGTCGTCAGTGGATATGGAGGTTGTAGTTGTTGTTCTCAGAGGCTACACAAGACGAACCTCTGGTGATGTGTGTGTTTGTGTGAATAAGTAAATGAATGAATGACAAAGTTGGATGAAAGAACAGAAGCTCATCCAAGAGGAGCCCACCCGACAACTTGAGCTGTAAGTATATATACGGAACCGGCTAGCCGTTTGGTTAAATGTCGCTTAGTGAGGAGAGGGAGAGCATTCTCTACATATCCCTGCCTTCTAAGCCGGGGACGTGAACAATAAGAAACGGCTAGTGATAGGCCGTCTGGGATTGTAACGTTCAATTGACAAGAATGGTTGAGGCCCGGGATATGGGTGTGTAAGATTCAGTCAAGAGGGGTGAATCAAAGAAAGTAGTGGTGTGCAGTTCTTGTCACGATGGTGGGTTACTACTGATGATCGCCTGGCCGTGCTGTGCCGTGCATTTGTGTAAATCATCCAGACGGTAGTGAATGGTGCATATGCAGTGTATGTCGCATCCCATCCCACATGCCTTCATTGATAGACCAGATATGATGCACCACGCATGAAACAAAACCCCCATCACATCTCGATCCGCCATTTCCTTCAAGTCACCCAAAGTCAAAATCCCAGGCCTCCCGGCCGTCGAAACCCGTTTCCCCGCGTCGACATGCATCGATACAAACACATTATGCCGCGCGACCAATTTCATGCAAAACAGTCTAAGAAAATGTCCCGGTCACCCACTGTAGAACTGTGTGTGTGTGTGAGAAGACTTGACTATTAAGATAGGAGAAAGCCCTTCTAAGGGGATTCTCAGGTTACCAGATATACTAAAAACTCTGCCATCACATACCCTAACACCAATAACCCTATCCAGACGCCCATATGACACCCCAGCAGTTTGACACCCACCAACATGTCCGGCCGCATAATCTGCCTAGAAAGCAATATCATGAATCTTCTCTTCAGTCCCTCATCATCATCGCCCATCTTTTGACTGGGTCTTCCACGGTCATAGCGTTGGTAATTGCGCCCGCCATGGATGCGTTCACGCGGCCCTCTTTTTTTCACGCGGGGTTTTTGAATAGTGGCGACCTGAGCGTCGTTAACTACGCAGAAAGGGAGGACTATTGAGGAATGGAATGGACGGATGGGTTCGTGGATAACGGATACGACGGTATAGGTGGACCTGCGGTGCGGCTTGTATACAGGTGCACAGCTCAAAGCTGTACATACATGTCATGACTCTGTACATAACCGTAGTCTTGCGATTAAAGTATCAGTCCAAGACCAAGACAATGACAATCTGGTTTAACTAACTCTCAGACCTAAACCAGAAAAACAAACCAAAGACAAATGAAAACCAAAAGTCTCAGAGTGTCATCCACCCATATCCCAGTGCCTTCCTTTCCCATCCTGCAGCTTAAAACACGCGAGAAAGAGACAGAACCACGCCTCTCCCCTGACATTCTGTCCCGATTTTTTCTAGAATTTCTCGGTTCTCTAGACTCTCTCGGTCCTCGAACGAGCCCCCCCTTCTCTTTCGGTCTTTGTCAGTCCCGTAAATTCCCCGACCCCCGAAATAATCTTCCTTCAAGTTTACATTGAAATCATTACTGTCCGTCACGATATCAACCCCCAACCAAAAACAAAGGCTATATTCAGTATCCACCATCATGAGAACAGCACTTTCGCACGTTCCTTTCTACCATACTTTTGACCATGCAAATGTCACATTGCGTGCCTTCCTACCCGGTAAAGTCACCACTGCCGTGATCTTTCATCCCGCCCTGAAGCCAACAAGGGAAATTAGATATGCAGTCTGATGAGTATACCCTAGAAAACCCTAGTCTTGAAACATACTACTGGTCGCGTAATATTACAGTGGAGCGGCAAAGCAAGGCAGGGCGACAAGCCAAGCCTTCAAGCCAAGACAAAGACTAGAACATGGCTTGTCACAGGGTTGGAAAGGACTGTCACCAACAAGGACCAATGTTTTACATGATGTACAGACTATTCGGAACTTTTCTATGCTTTTCACATGAACATGTTTATTGAGAACCCGATCAATCACCCGCTTTCATAATGTCCCGCATAAGAACCCGAAAACATTACCCCTGTATTATCTCTAACCCTATGGATGACCATATATCTTGATCTACAGTTTAGGGCCCTGAGCTGAACGTGCTTTGCGATCCATATCCTTGACAACTCTTCGCAGGATCTTTCCCGTGCTCGACTTTGGGATTTCTTTAGTCCAGCAGATACCACCACGTAACTTTTTGTAGTTGGCTACTCTCTTGCCCATCCACTCGGCAATATCCTTCTTGAGATCTTCAGATGGTGTGATACCATCTTTCAGGACAATGTAAGCCCGAGGAACCTCGGTGGCTAGCGAATCATCGTGTACACCAATGACACAGACATCGTTAATGTCAGACCGTGAGAGTAATAAACCTTCGAGCTCAGCTGGTGCAACTTGAAATCCCTTGTACTTGATAAGTTCTTTTGCGCGGTCGGTGATGAAGATATTACCATGCTTATCAACATAAGCGACATCTCCCGTCCGCATATATCCATCTATGAAGAGCTCGCTGTTTTGCTCTTCAAGATTCAGATATCCTTGAAACACGTTTGGCCCCTTGACCATCAATTCGCCAGTCTCACCATCCGCAACTTCGTGACCATTTTCATCGACAATCTTACCCCACATGTTAGGAACTAGCGGACCAACACTCCCCACCGTCTTTTTCCAATCATCAACACGCTGGAGAGCAATGGCTGGTGATGTCTCAGACATACCATAGCCTTGCTTGGTACCGATATGTAGACGATCCCATACAGCTTCTGCCAGATCGTGAGTGAGAGGTGCAGCACCACTATTGATCCACCGAAGAGACTTGATATCGTACTTCTCAACGAGAGGGTGCTTGGTGAATAGAAGAATGATCGGTGGCGGGACATACATGTAGGTGATGCGTTGGTTTTGAATCAACTGAAGAGTATGGGCCAAGTCGAATCGAGCAAAAACAAACACCTCTGTACCAGTGATGATAGCCATAAGCATTGTACAAGTCAGGCCCTATATATTGTGTTAGCCATGTTTCAACTCAATCTGGACCCCATGTACATACTTACATAGATATGAAAAAATGGCAGGATGGCTGTCCCCTTATCCCACCCACTCATGAGTGTTATCCCATCTAATGCCCGCACCTGAAGCAGATTGGAAATCATGTTTCTATGGGTCAAAAGAACTCCTTTAGGTAGTCCTGTAGTTCCCTATTCCGGCAATCCATTGTTAATCCCTGGTTACTTCAATCCCCTGTACTACCAACAACAAGTATAGAACTTACCGAACTGTATACTATGCATGCCATGTCATTGTGGCCAACCACTGGCTTTGAGACTGCATGCTGTTTCCCACTCTTCTCGACATGTTCAAGTATATCGCGCCAATGACGGAAACCACTTTTACGTTCAGCTCCCATGATGATGATACGGTCCATAGCTAAACCAACCTTCTTGGCAGCCGCCGTAACAACATCGATAGAAGCCGCCGAGGCAAACATAAGTTCAGCACGCGAGTCGCTCATCTGGTGGACTAGTTCACCGACGGTATATGCCGGATTGGCAGGACATACAATGAGACCACCCCAGAAACTAGCTAGAGTTAAGACACCAGTGTCGATGTCATTAAGAGAAAGGAAACCGACACGACCACCGGGCTTCAAGTGAGGGAAAGCCGCAAAGAGCGAACGACCCATACGTTGACTCAGGGTTTGGACGTCATTGTAAGTGTAGCTTTTGAGTGAGCGTGAGTCGGTGAAGATTTCTGTTGCACAAGTTAGTATGTGACAGTTGGAGACGAGTTCTTGAAATGAAATACATACTTTGAGATGGGGAAACATGTGTGACTGGCTTTCCAAAAAGAAAACTCCAAATATCAACCTCTGGAATGTCGAGATCAGGATACGGTGACTTGAAAGGCATAGTGAACAAGTGTATGAATTTAACTGTACTGTGTGTGATCTATATGTGACAAAGAAATCCAAACAAGTGAGTTGGAACAAAACTGCAGACTCAGCAAGAAACTACCTCCATTAAGTAGTCCCTACCCCACCGCCATTGCGATTTGCCTATCCCCCACATAGTTTGAAATTCACAATTGGAGAACCTACCAATCCCATGTATCTCTTGGAATTCAAGAATCCAAGGATAGTGGCGTTGTGATAAAAAAGCCTGCCTAATCACAAAGACTGCACATAAAAGTGTACATAGAATCATGTGCTACTTGCGGCTGAAATGTGATTGTTGGATACACCAATAAGCTCCAAAAAGTAACCGTCGCAATCCAACGTACATATACATACATACATACATATGTACATACATACTTGCTACTCCAGTGGAGTCGGAATCTTTCTACAATCCAACCCCGTGACGTCAATGTTGGAGATCTGTCCAACTAAATCATGTCTCAAAAAGGAAATATCCTACGCCCAACATAATCCTCACTTGCGCTATATTGAGCCCGGCGTAGAAAAAAAAAACAGGAGAACCCGCTAAACGACATCCCAAAAACTAAATGGGAATCAAGCGATATATCGAGGTCCCGACAACTTGGTGTCGGTCCTAACCACGTCCTGTAAATCACTTGATTTGCACACGAGACCACGGTTCATAGGTGCCTGGCGGTAGCGGAATCCTAGACGGTTGTGGGTGTCAAGTTCCGGAGCCGAGGTTCAGGGTATGCCTTCCGGATTTAGGGGATTTGGACTTGAATGATTTCCGCGGATTCCAATTAGAAGGACTTGCCAAGGGGACATTTGTGTAGAATTGCCGGGTAAGATGTACAGTTCGGTCCCGAGGATTCAATGTCTTATTACTTTCTAAAAACGTTGGCAGCTGTCTATAGGAGTCTCTGTTGGAGTTGACGCATTTGTCGTGGTAAATGGCCAGTGTGATGATTAAGGAAGTGCGTAAATACATGTCGACTATGCAAACAAACACTGTGCACACTGTCAAAGACACTGTGTATTTGGAGATGTTCGGTGATCACGTGCAACGAGCTTTAAACACAGGGAGCGTTTCGATAGTGAATTGAGGATATATGTGAGTTATAAGTTACCGTCGGTCGGTGTATGAACAGTGTGTTGGGTGCGTTTGCCTAGTGAACACCGGAAAGAGATACTCCAATCACCAATATAGCATTTGAGGCTTAGGAACCTCCGATGAAGTGTATGACGTATATGGCACTAGAACAACTCGTATGTACGTACAGAAACAGAGCGTGACGGAATTACATGTTCTCCCGACTCACTTGCATGATGTACATCTCTAACACGTTTTCGATAGTTGATATCGTATATTAATATTATCTAGAAGTTGAATACATAAAACACAAAAGAATACCCGTCAAGCGCTTACACGCAAGTCCAGTTATCTGCCACCTTTTCATCAGCCCCATCCGCAAGCACAGCAACCTGCGGGTACGCGCAAAGCGGTCTCTGTCTCAACGGCTCATCATAAGAAGCCCCCTCATCCCACGACGTCGCAATAACCTGATCCACCACCGTTCCATTCTCCACCCAATCCATCAAAGCCAGCAGAACATCATGCTCCTTATCCTCAAAGCCAGGAACAGAGTGAACACTAGTGTTCAGAGCGCCAGCCTGGTTACCGGCGGCAATGTACCATGGAGCCTGGACATAGGAGCTCGAGCAGTGGCCCATACCAGGGATATGGAAAAAGCGGAACCACTCGCGCATCTCATCGATGGATTCTCCAAGGACTTCCGCGGTATGGTTGTACAGGTAGTCAGAGGAGCCGGGAGGAATCATCGAGTCGGATTGACCATGGTACAGAATCATCTTACTGCCGCGGTCGCGGAAGTTGGCGATACCAGAGAAGTTTCCCGCGACGGCCTTGCCGGGGTCAAGAGCCTCAATGCCAGCTTGCATATCGTCGTTCCATTCCTCGGGGGTCCATGAGGCATTGTTAAGGACAAAGTCGGTAAGATAACCAGTGCCAAGCTCAGAGGGCTCATCAGCACCGAAGAGAACAACAAACAGGTCCTCGGAACCAGGCAACATACCAGGGAAAGTCCAGGTGTTGTTCATGTACCACGGCGCATACATCTCCTCCAGAGTGTCGACTTGCGCGTCAGTTAGACAGCTAGTGGCGTTACCGTTGGTAGAGCAGGCGAGTTGGGAAAAGTCAATCTCGCAGTTCCGCGGCTCGCTGATGATACCATCCCCAACACCATCCAAAAGATCACACTGCTTGACCACCTCCTCACGGATAGCAGTGAAAGCAGTAGAGGGAACTTGAGCATCACCAGCCAGCTTGCCGTTGACCAGACCCTTCTTGAGAGTCCAGGGCTGGAGTCTAGTAGTCCACCAGGCAGGCGCACCAATCAAGACACCATCGAATGAGTCGGGGTAGCTTTGAGCCTCACGCATACCCTGGCGACCACCGGTCGAGCAGGCAGAGTAGTAGCTGTAGGAGATATCCTGGCTATAGAAGCCTTTAACGAGGGTCTTGCTAACCTCGACAGAACCGTGAATTGCCCGGTAACCAAAGTCCAGACGAGCCTCCTCGTTGTCCAGAGCCCAGGTGCCATCTGCCACAGTCGAATTGTGACCAGTATCAGTCGACATAGACGCAACGCCATACTTGACACCAGCACCCATATCCAGCCAGTTAATGCCACCGGCGAACTGTGAATTTAGGAGATTAGTCAGGAGATATTCTGGACGAAAAAGGAAGGTCAAATCAACTTACACCACCATTACCAGAGGTCAACATACGACCATTCCACTCAGAAGGTAAGAAAATACCAAAGCGGAAAGACGAGGTCTCCGAAGAGTTCACCTTGACAATGACAGAGCAGAGCTCGGGAAGATCAGTTGGGATATCAGGGAATCCCACGTCCTTAGCACCCTCACCGAAGGCCTCACCGGCCGCCACATACGTGACGTTCTCAACGGTATACTCGGAGCCCAAGATAGCCTCGACAGCAGCCTGAGTGCACCGGTCAGTGAAAGAGGCGGTAGAACGTGCCGAGCAAGCAGCAGCGGTAGCCGCAGTAGCCGAGCTAAGAAGGATAGCAAATGACTTCATTGTATCGTGAGGACTGGATATCCGTGGCTGAAGATGAGTGAGAGGGGCTTCATGTCGGGGAAGAAGTGAAGCGTTACATGCATTCTTATAATGTGATGAAAATCCCCTCTTGGTCTAAAACGACACTAGATCCTTCCCCCCAGGCCAAGTGCCGGTGGACGGACCCGCATATTGAGCAGGTTCTCTCTCGCGGACATCCGCTGACGAATGCTTGGAGACGACTTCAACACATGACCATGAGAGATAACTTGATATTGGTATCATGTAGTCCAAGCTCTTATGGTTTGCGCAAGGTATGTGGGAGAACTTATATCGAAGTTTGTGCATAGTTCCAGGGTAACGTCCCTCGGTTCGAGCTGTCTGTAAATAAGGCAGGAGGCCAGGACGACGTCCAAGCGATCTAGAAGCTTAGATTAGGCTATATCAAATGGCATGTCGTGCTCCACATTTTACCGTGGTCAAGGTTTCCTTGCGCCGTTGGAAGGAAAGTTTCTCACAGCACGTTGTATATTGTTAATGGGGTAACCCAGTTTAATTGGAAACCCTTGCAACTCAAAAGACATCAAGCTCGGCAGTTTCAACTGGTGACAATGTGATGCTGACGTAGTGAGTTGGTGATAGATCCGTTATCAATCAGCCATGATACCGTAATTTTAGGCTAATATCATATACAGCCGGCCACGTCGTACATGCACGTTCCTGATATCTCTCCATTACCGGAGTTGACACGGCATTTTCTCCTCCACCGGTGTGTTGATTCACCGGGGATGATACTGTGGGTCTAACTACAAGTGTGGCGTCTATTTCGCGGGGCAGTGTTTCTCAGGATCCATCTGCCAAAAGTCATTACGGGGGATACCTTGAATTGCCGGATGACGAATACCTCGGATCCTGAAGCGTATATATGTGTACAACGAAGGATTTTGGGTTGGAGACAATTCACCATAGAGTCACAATCAACGTTTCTATGCGTGGTCAAACACCACAAGTAAGTTTATTACTAGCCATAGCGTAGGCTTCTTTATCGTTTCAATAAAGCCAATCCTTTGCTGTCTCCATCGAACAACAAATTGACTCTCCCGGCCGTTTTGAAAGTGTATGAATGTATGTACAATACTACATACATACATACGTGTAGAAGTTCTTGGCATCATCATCCTGCTACTAAACAGATTCCACAAACACTCTTCACCCATGTTCAAGCACGCAAATAAGCAAATATTTTTCCCGCAGAACCAAACACCTGCCAAATTGAATTACACGCATGTGGAACACCTGCATTTACCGTCTCTTAACTCCGTCAAATAACCTTCTATATTCCGTGCCAAGCATGTCAATATGGTGGCCTGACAGACAGTGCGCTCAGGGCATGTTGCTCGCCTAAGATGTGCGGCGCTAGGACAGTGATCGGCCAGGGACCCCCAAGTGGCCGGTGCATAGCTTAAAGGATGGCATGGACGGGTGGGTTCAACGGTTCTCTATGTGGAACTAGGCACACGAGGAATGTCACCACAGAGGGGTTTCTCCACTACAACTGGAGTATCAGTACATCCACTGCTCTTTAATTCGTAACCGATGTTCGTTGCCGGTGATGTTTGCTAGTTACCATTGGCTTCAGGAAAATTCGGGGGATTCATGCAGATGGATGTGCTCTAACCCGAGATCACGGCGAAGTACATAGTTGTGGAGAAAATTGCCGCACGTTGGTGTTTTGGGAAGGTCGATTTTGGTATGGGATTCTATGAAAAATGCCAGTTGCAAAATCCGAATCTTTTACGAGTAACCTCAGGCACCTTCTTCCTTGAGGATTATATTCCTAGCGGCTTGGCAGCCATTGACGTCTTGGCATACAAATAGCCTCATCCTGATATACACATGTTTCGTATAAGAAACTAGTCCGGACCGGACACTTTCAAGTGGCGGGGAAACAGACTATTTGTTCTCCAAACATAATAATGTCCTCCCGACTTTGACAAGAGAAAAGAATTACGACTTACGGTATGGTACTTTGTTTACTTAGACCAACTGGGTGATTTCACAACACCACCAGACCACCAAATTTTCACACAAAGTTTTAGAAAATCCAAAAAGAAAGACAAAAACGAAAAATGACCAGGTTCAACATGACTTGGTCCACACTTCCCACGAGAAAGAGGAAATTCCGACCCCGTAATACTTGGTACATTCCGTCCAATATGTCATGCAGCGTAGACAAGACGCCTTCGCCTACTAAACAAAGGGAACAATGACTCCATTGATCTTCTACCAGCCCGTCATTGTGACATTGTACTACGGATCAGTTCCGTACAGTGTAGCCTTGTGTTCCCAAACTTGAGACGAATCATTCTTCATACCACCTGAAAGGGTAGAGACGTACCGATTTTGTATTGGATTTTCCTATTATGGAGATTCGCACTCCATATAAAATGTTACGCAACATCCAAACTAAACAATTGCCACATTCAGTCCTAGCATGCCAGCGATCTTTTCTATACATATAACTCTAGTGTGCCAGTTGAGTCATTGTATGTACACGTATACACACATAGAAAGCTGATGTCTGTTTAAACATTTGAGATGATCCCTTATGCCAATGAAACCCATCAGCTAATCAGAGCAATCCTCACAAGACGATGATACACCAACTCAGGTAAGCCCAAGACCGCCACGAAGATCAGACCCAAACTTTTCCTCCACCGCCTTAAGAGCATTCATGAAGCGCTTTTCTAACCATAATCGATGCTCAATACCAACTGTAATCGACAATGGGGATTTTCTATCGGTATCAACCCATGCGTAATTTCGCCAGACGCTTGCTTCCTAGACAAGCTCAAGCGGTAAGGCTGCCGTGAAACAAGAGCCCCGAGATAACGACTTGGGTATATCAATAGAGTCGTGAAAGGGGTTGCGATGTTCGTCAGCAAAAAAGTAGATTGCAAACACACAATAATTCGGACCACTTCGTTTTGAAATCATCTGCCATACGCCTTGTCCACTAAGTAACCCTGGAGTTACTAGTTTGTCTATTACATGGCTTTTGCTCAATAGGTCTAGTAGGAATTGACAATTCTCTATTGACCTTTCCATGCGTGTTTGGAAACTGGCCGAGTTGGCTTCCAGAATAATGGCGTCCTGGGGAAACCATCTATCTCGATGTGTGATTCTAATACGGCGAGTCAGTGGTTCATACCAGAGGCCACTTGAGTTCAATATCATGGCACCTCCAGTGACGTTTGAATTCCCACTGAAGTTCTCTGCCAGTCCATAGACGACGACATCGCTGTAAGGCAAACAATTGATAGCGTAAGGCGTAGCTATGGTGTCGTTGATAAGAAAAAAGAAATTATGCTTTCTTGACATCTGGTGTAGTTGTAATATGTCTGCCACGGCGTAATTTGGAGACGGCACACTTACACACACCACATTGATAGCCACACCATCAAGTAAATCATTTTCAAGTTGATCAAGCTGTGATTGACTGGTCCCATACACCTTTAATTTCCATTTCAAAACCTGAGAGAAAGATGTCATCCATTCTGGTCTCACAAGTCTGTAGCTTAAAGTTAGTAACCGCCTCCCTCTTGTTCCATAAAGACTTACCCGATACATGCCACCGTTATATCTTGTTTTTCCATGGAAGATGGCAGCCTGACAAGTGTCCCCTGGAAAGCAGCCGACTCAGTCGGGAACAAATATATATCCGTGTCTTCGACTGCCATTTGCTCGTTTGAGTATAAAGCTGCTAGTCGCTCCTTGACTATACCAAGTGCTATGGTCCCGTCATCTTGTTCAATATCACCAACTGTGAGCAGTGTCTTTGACGGCGCGTTAAGAAATGGCGCATTGATCCACCAGAATTCCGCATATCTTGAACTGATTCCAGTACCAGTAAACTGATAGAATCTAGTTACTTCCTCTATATACTCGACCGGGAATGACACAGTACACAATGTACTCAAGGATCGGGGCTTGGCTTGAGCCAACCATTGATCTACAGGTAGTCGGATACACGAATAATCTATCTGTAGTGTTTGTCCCTGCCATGTAGTCTCGAATGCGCGGATCTTGTTATCATCTACCCCAAGAACAAAAACAAGATACCAACAGAAGTGAAAAGTGAAAAGGTATTCTGGCCACGTGACCGACATCAACCCTTGTTGTTCAGGTGTCTTTTCACGACGTCGGCGCCGTTTTTTGAGATTGCGGGATTGCCATTCGAGTAAGAGAAACCGAGCGGAAAGGTCCCGTGCGACGGTAGGGATGATACCAAAACCAGCTTGCTGGGCCCGATCATTGGAAAGAGGGTTTTGGAAGAACTTCCGGGCATCCTCCCAGGTAGGTATGTGGAAGTTGAAGGACTGTAAGTCGTTTTAGTTGTCAACACAAGAATCAATGGATGATCCGACGTACATACATGGCGGTCACCAGGAGGAAGTTCCTGGAATTGTTCTAATGCATTGGGTTGCAAAATAACTGGCATTGTATTGGAGATAGGAATGCCAAAAAGGAATGCTCTGTTTAAGAGAAGGCCGATGATGCTAGACTTTATGTCCCGCTGATAGACGGAAATACACGCCGGCGCAACAGTATTACGACGGTACGTTCCACACACTCTCTATAGATGTTACCCAGTTGAAATGACCGGCCGGGCTGGGTGTCTGGGAATATCATCAAAGCCCTTCCATAACGAGCAGGATCATCTTTTTGCTATTGCAGAGCCGTACGACCCGGAAGAGAATTCGCCGCGAGTTACGCCCCTAAAGCCAAACATAAGCATATGTAGACTAAAGAGACTTGGAGGTCTACCAGCTCATGGGAGACCACCATTCCGTGATACACCATTCCAAAACTTGTCTTCGACTGACTTGAGCGCCGCAACGAATCTCTCTTCTAACCAAAGGCGATGCTCGATACCGACACTGATTGTCAACTGCGACTGCTCCGTCAAAGAAAGTTGGGGAAACTTTGTCCAATAGCTTAATTTGAACGCAAGCTCATGTGGCAAAGCTGCTGTAAAGCTGGTACCAAATGTAAATGTCTTTGGCAGATCAAGGTTATCGTAAAAGTGATTACGTTGATCATCATCGAAAAAGTACAGTACGAATAAGTAGCCCCAGGGACCTCTCCGCTTGAGAATGCTTTCCCAAGCGGCTTGTCCCCCGGGAACACCCGGCCGGATGAACTTTCTAATGATGCGGCTTTTTGTAAGTATATCCATTAGGAATTGGCAATTCTCAACGGCCTTCTTCATACGGCCTTGGAAGCTGGCAGAGTTCGCTTCAAGTACAATGGCATCTTGAGGAAACCATATATCCTGGTACATCTGTTCTAGGTTTTCGTGAAGTACTTCATACTCCCGACTACTGGGATTAAGTATTAGAGCTCCACCCGTAACATTTGAATTCCCACTGAAGCTTTCCGCAAGTCCATAAATTATGATATCGCAGTATGGAAAACAGCTCACAGTATACGGAGTTGCCAGAGTATCATTGATCAGAAAAATGAAGTTGTGTTTACGTGAAAGCCGGTGGATCCGCACAATATCTGGCACAGAGCATGAAGGCGACGGCATACTTGCGCAGATCAAATCAAAGTGCATGTCGTCTAAGAGATCTCGCTCTAGCTGATCGATATGACATGGATCGGTATTGTACACCTTCATGCTCCATTTCCAAACTTCGACCATCGATGCCATCCATTCCTGTTTGAACAATCTACATAGACGCATGTTAGTTTAGAGTCGTCAGAACATGGAGCTTGTCTTTACATACCCTATGCAGGCAACAGACAGCCGTGTCTCGTCGAACATGGCGATTAATGTCATCATGAGCTGCTGGAAAGCTGCAGTTTCAGAAGTCAACAGGAACACATCCGAATCCTCGATTGCCGCCTTTTCGTTTGAATAGAGAGTAGCCAAACGATCCCTGACAATGGCAAGTGCTATGCGACCGTCCTCGACTTCAATGTCACCGATAGTCAAAAGTGATTTGGATGGCGCATTTAAAAACGGCGCATTGATCCACCAAAACTCAGCATATCTTGTGCTCAAAGAAATACCGAACCCCCGGTGGTATTTCATAGCTTCCGTTGTATACTTTTCGGGGAACGATACAGTAACCAGTCTGTTGGGAGCCAGAGGTTTCAGGTAACTGGTCCATGTATATGGCCAGTCCCGGACACACTCAAAATCCAATGGGAGAGTCTTACCCTGCCAAGTAGTCTCAAAGACTCGGATCCGATTCATATCAACTTTTTCCAGCACCACTAAATAACGAGCAAAGCAAAAGGCATAGTAGACGCTTGGCCAGGTCATGGATGTAAGACCTTGTTGTTCTGGTGTCTTTTCTCGGCGACGTCGTCTCTTGTTCATATTGCGCGACTGCCATTCAAGCAACAGGAGGCGATTTGAGAGTTCTCGAACTATGGTGGGGACTACAAGAAAGCCAGTGTTGAGCGCTCGTGCGTTAGAAAGGGGATTCTCAAGAAACTTTCGGGTCCCTTCCCAGGTAGACAAGTGAAAGCTAAATGACTATTGTTTGTCAGTCCGGAGTTGTTTAGAAAGGGCTGTTGAGATACTCACATGACGGTCACCCGGTGGGACCTCTTGGAACTCTTCCAACGCACTTGGCTGTAAAATGACTGGCATTCTGTTAACACCTCCACCGAGTAGATGCTACTCCCTCGGTTGAGACCACATGTAGGTGACTCAGGAGTCAATATATAGTCCCCGGAACCTAGACTGCCCTGGACGACGTCATAGGTGTGACAGGATCCACCATTGTCCTATCTATAGACTGGATTTGTGGACATGATCGACGTTACTGCAAGTCCACAATAGTAAACAAAAGTTTGCCACGAATAAAAAGGACCATCCAACTTCCGCATACATCTCGTGGGAGTTTTTAGGCCGTGAAACCACGGGTCGCATTTTGCCAAGTAGTGGACGGGTTAGAGAATCATCTGGTTTGATCTGGTGATCGGCTTGACAAGCCATGCAGATTTTTCAGGTACTTTACCGGGAATTTGCTTCTCACCCTGACTCGGAGCAGTAGTAAGCCTCCTTTTAGGGCATATTGGTGATTTATCAATGCTTTTCTCTGACACAGGTACACATGAATAGTGGACACCATTGTCAGGTTTAGGAAGGCTAGCACCGTGACACAAAGAGCCAGGAGCGTCTTTACTAACATAAATGGACCACATAAGTTGTAGCATAGTTATGGCTGTTGTGGAGTGGACAGCTATAAAGCTGAACTCTTTTATGCCTGGGTAAAGCTTCCATAATCACGAGCCGCATACAGGTTGAACATCCACGTGTATTGATCATGAGCCCCCCTCCTGGAGGCCCTTGGTGGAGGCTTTAGTGTCGGGCTTAGGTAGGGCAGGATTGACATTTGTCCTACGTTCACGCATATCCTGTCGAAGCTGGAAATCGGCTTGATTGTGAAACCTGAGTATCGGCGTGAGATGAAGTCAGTGAGTGGGCCATTTCGTGTAGGGGATTCTACACAGGGCGTGGTAGTAACACGCAGTGTAAGAATAGTGAAGACATTGAGAATTTGCAGTTGGGTAGTCCTCCCAGCATTTGGAAACTAGGACCTTTGGAATCTGCCAGCTTTTAATGCGACACATTCGATTGATGGTTATGTGATACTATAAAAAAGCGGTATATGCGGTGAGCATTTTCTCAAAAAATAAATCCCTGTTATTTGGAATCATAAGAGGAGAAACAAAGGCGGATATATATTACAGAGAAGTGACTATTAGAGCTGACTACGAGTACCTGCTATTCGGTGTAGGTCTTCACTGCCTAGAATACCGCTGATTGACGTCGACCCAAAATCTCTGTTCCACCGCAGCTGAAGCGTCCGCAAAGTGTGATTCACGCCATAGTCTATGTTCAACCCCAAGATCGATCGTTAACTCAGATACCTTGGGCAATGAATCATCGATATATTTCTACCAGTAGTTTCCCTTCATCATAAGTTCGTGCAGCATGGCCATGGTGAATGAGTTATAATTTCCTTGAGCAACTATGATTGTATAGGAATACCGCCCCAGAAAGCCTTTTCCACTGCCTCTAAAGCATTCCTGAATCGCTCCTCCAACCACAACCTATGTTCAATACCAACATTGATAGTCAGATGAAAGATGCCCTCGGTGCTGAACTGAGGGTACTTCCGCCAATAGAGACATTGCATCAGTGCCTGGTGCGGTATAGCTGTCGTGAAGCTAGTCCCAACCATTAGAGTCTTCGGGATATCTATGGCGTCGAAGAAGTAGTTGCGCTGTTCTTCGTTGACGAAGAAAATATAGAATAAGATACCAAATGGACCTTTCCGTTTAAGGAGAGTGTCCCATGTATCTCGACCGCCACTGTCGCCTGCCTGGACGACTGCAGCGACTACCCGACTCGCTGCGATCAAGTCCCTGAGATACTGGCTATTCTCGCATGCTTTCCTCATGCGGCTGCTGAAGCTTGCCGAGTTAGCCTCAAGGACAATAGCATCCTGTGGAAACCATGTATCCCTCCAATCTTCCACCAGACGACCGTGCAGTCTCTCGTACTTGGTACTGCTAGGATTGCAAGTCAGGGCACCGCCTAATACATTTGCAGACCCATTGAAGTGCTCAGCAAGGTCGAAGAGAACAACATCGCTGTATCCAATACAACTGATGGTATAAGGTGTTGCAAAGCTGTCGTTAATCAAAGAGATGAAATTGTAGCGTTGTGAAAGTTGATATATTCGAATGATGTTTGGAACAGCACAGCTATGCGAATACAGCGTGGTATATACAATATGGATGACTACACCTTCACTGAGATCATTTTCAAGCCGATCAAGATCAATTTCGTAGAGCCCGTACATGCGCAATTCGTCGCCATGAACCTCAGTCACTGCTGCCATACACTCCGGCTTGAACAATCTATTTAAATCGGTTAGTTGATACAATAGCCCATTCATTACCAGAAGATTTACCTACCCAATGCCAGCTATAGTTATCGTATTTAGGCCTAAAATCTTTTTAACGGAAAAAAGAAGGTTATGGAATGCGTTCAACTCGCTAGGATACAATGTAACATCCGAGTCTTCAACCTTTATCTCTGGGGTTTCATACAGAGTTGCCAGTCTGTCTCTGATGATACCAAGGGCAACTTTACCATCCTCCACTTCGATATCAGAGATCGTCAACAGTGTTTTGGACGGGGCATTAAGAAAAGGTGCGTTAATCCACCAAAACTCCGAAAGTCGTGTGCTCATCGTAAACCCAGCATACCGATGGAACTTCATCAGTTCTTCCTGGTATCGTTTTGGAAATGACACTGTATAGACTACATTGAGACTTGCTTCCTTGGTATCACCGACCCAACCAGCAGGTGGATCCTGCAAAAACTCAATGTCCAATGTCTCTATTTGCCCTTGCCATGTTGTTTGAAACAATCTGAGATCCTCCATAACGGCACCAGATTTCATGAGGAATAAGACGAAGTAAAAGCTCAATACTGGGCTGTACCATGTCCCTCCTATCATGCCCCTCTGTTCTGGCCTCTTCTCACGTTGCCGACGGCGTTTCTTCATATTGCGCGATTCCCATTCAAGAGTCAATAGTCTTGAGGATAACTCGCGGATGATAGAAGGTACCGTGACGAACCCGGTGTTTAGCGTACGAGTGCTGGCAGCGGGGTCTTTGAGAAAGTTGAGGGCACATTCCCAGGTTGACAGCTGGAAGGATAAAGACTGGTCACGATGTTAGTCAGGCAGTTTAAACATAGAGGAATAACGTAGCGTACGTGACGGTCACCTGGAGGGACTTCTTGGAAGTCCTCCAACATACTAGGCTGTAGAATGATGGGCATTGTTTCGGTGAGAGATTGTTTGACGAAGTATTAACATGTTTGACGTGGCATTCCGGGGTAAAGAGCTTGATATCTATATTGAAAATAGTTACATGGAGCCAAGTAAACGTGGATCAAGGCCACAAAACGATGAAAACAGACTCTGGTATCCAAAATGCCAGATGCATATATAAGATACTCACGATCGACGGATCTAGCGACATAGAGTACCACAGCGGCATGTAGTATAAAAGAGTGGAATTGCATTGTCACGACAAACGTTTCGTGCACAATAAGCCGATCGGGAGTATCCATGTCAACTTTGTGTTACAGAGTAAAGGTTCCGCCTCAATCGAAGATTGAGTGTTTATTCACAGGCTGACTTTCGCGATGAATGTAGGTCATCTACATACATACTCAGGTTCATAACGAGTGCCATCCAATTATGATGCTGACTATGCATGGCAAGTTAAACGGGACATCACGCATAAATGTTCACATGGTTTAGCTGCCCATTATCACAGCATGCATACCGCTTGCAAAACACAGACAACAGGCAACAACCACCAATGTCCCTATGTGGTACACAACGTGCCGTGTATCAATTATTTCACCGATTAACGATGCCCAAAATATCGGGCCAACCACCCGCGCGTCTACAGTCCGACAAAAAGTATTTTGACCCGGCTAAAACGAATGATTCCCCAAGCTTGTGAGAGTCCACCGTTCATTGTCGTCGCACTGAATGGTCCTCTTCAAGACTATGATCTACAAGCCATACCAATACAACATATCTGAAGCACAGCTGATTTCGTATGACCGGAGCTATTATTGACTACCCCAAGCAAAAGCGTCCTTAACTCCGTATCTCCTTCGCAGCTTCCGCCTCCCGAATCGCCGAACTGGATATCTTTCCCGAGAAGTCTTCTCCACACCCATCATCACCCCCGCCTAAAACACCACACTCGACGACACGCATAGCCGCCCACCCCCTTTCCGCTCGTCTCGAATTGACCGCCTCGCCGCCTTTTCTAGTCTCCCCACTAACAACCAAGATCTCCAGGTTTTCCTCGGTGATAGTGGGTCCAAACGCATCCTGGATAGCTACACAGCGTACCTTCACAGCCCCATCCCGATAACTTATCAACAAACTGTCCTCCCCTTCAACTCTTTCTCCACCGGTCGGTCTCTTCTTCGGAGACTTTTCCTGCGGGAAGTCAAGCAGTTGATCCAGAAAGTCCGCGACATGCGCCGCTCTAACCTCCCAAGACTCAATAAGATTCTGATGTTTCTTACTCACAAGCATTTCATCCGCCGTGATTCCAACCACCAGTTCAGCTGAACATGCCCGCGTCGGCGAAAGAAGCAATACTGCCGTGGTAAGCAGGAGTTTATGACCAATATGGAGATGATCGAAAGTACCGCCAAGACAAACCTTGCTTGCCAAGGCAATATCATCGTAATCGGGTTCCTCCGATGCGATAGACATCGCCAATCCCCCAGGCACCGTAACAATTTGCTCCTGTAGAATCTTCAATCTTTCCCCCTCAGCCACGTCCAAAAGCTCTCTAAACAATGCCACACCTCCTTCCGTATCAACCCGGTACAAAGTACCCCAAGGCCCCCTCGATCCCACAAAGGCTCTCAAATCAGACACAACTGTCCCGTCAACCCTCCAACTAACCTCTCTCTCACCGCCCTTAACCTTATTCCCCACAAAAACCACCGTAGTCCGGGTCGCTCCCAACCCCGCCAACAGCCCATAAACACCATCCAAAACAGCTTGCATCCGACCCACCGGTAAGCTGAACGGACCATACGGCGGCCCTACATGCCATGGACCAAGCAATGCCACTGTCAGTTCGATAGTGGGGTCTTTTCCGAGGATGGCCTCAAGCGGGGGTTTATACGCAGCAGCGAGTAGCGTGGGGGTCGCCGGTGTTGGTGGCGGGGAAAGAACCAGGAGAGAAGGAGGCTTGTTATCTAGTGACATTTTGCTTTTTTTGTTGCTCGTTTGATTAATCAAGGAGAGTTTTTTGTTGCTGTTGATCAAGGAGAATATGTTGCAGATCATATAAATGTCGTATGTTTATCGCTGCCCGACTCGGTGATGTCATGAAGGAGAAAAGTGGGTCTCGAGTAACGCATGTGTGAAACGTGGGGTTGTTGTTGTTCCATTCAACGTCTACCTAACTAGGAAACGCGGGGTCAAATCTGCGTGCGCCTTCCGTTTTGGGCAGTGATATCCATGATCTCAACATAACATCCCGGCCGCGTGGCCCAATGGCAAGGCGTTTGACTACGAATCAAAAGATTGTGGGTTCGAATCCCATCGTGGTCACAGGATTTCTTTTTGACAATTGTTACATTTTTGGGGGGACAGTTGGACAAAACAGATGATGACATGGAAAACATAGCTATTCACGACACGAAGAACAAATTCCCTTTTCTATTAACACACATATAGATGTATTTGCAAACCAATGGCTACCTTTGATGTTCCATTTTGATCATGGGTTCGTGAATGTCCTCAGATATAGGAGCCCCAAATGAACCTGCTGTTGGAACTGGGCTTCTCGCAGTTTCACTCGGCGAAGACACACTTTGTGTAGCCCACTGTGGTGCTGTCATCATACCAATCACATCGAACAGAGGCTCGTCGCGAGGTCCCATCGATGATACACGTGTCTCCAACATGTGATCAATTTTTGCTACGCCTTTAACCACGTTTTCGTCACGATCCATCTGTCTCAGCTCTGCAAGTACGTTATGGAGAAGAACTTCGTGCTCACAGATTGCTGGTTCGTTATTTTTGCCACGGTAGACAATGTCGAGGGCGAGAACAGCGGCACCAGCAACAGTGAATGTGGGGATGGTCCAAAGGCGCACAACGTCGAGGTCCTTTATTTCGAGGAAATGGGACAAGATACGGACCGCGGCGTTTACGCATGTCATACGGGTATGAGGATATGCGTTAGGCTCAATGAAAGACTTTCCAAGAAACGAGCGGTGAATCATAATAAGCTGCGCAAAGGAATGTTAGCTAGACTTCGGGTACAACAGCGTGAAAAAACGAACCTTATCAGCTGCGCTGATGATGAAGGAACTGCGTGCCCAGGATACCCACACAGGCCAATCTGGTTGAAGTACTGTGTTATGTTGTAAGAAGGCCGGCATGGACTCAATGCAAGCTGTCATCTTAGCATCGAGGGTTTGAATTAGTTTATACCGAGCATCACGGCTCTTTGGTGTGGGTGCCCGTAGTCCGTCGACTAGTTGAGGCATCAATATAGCCATTTTGGCTAAACAGATACTGTATGAGTTGATCGTTGGTACACTATCTGGCTTTACAATCATATCTTCGTCGTCGCAGTTGACTGGCAAAGGGGTGGTGAAGTGATATGGGCTAACGCAATAGCTGCCAGCCATGGGAACCAGGAAATAATCTTGAACCAGCAATTGCCACCAAATGCGGCACCCTATCTGGTGATCAACCTGGTTCTCGAAGACGCGCAAATTGGTATGTGGTAAGGTAAACCCTTGGTTGGGAGGCAGACTAGATAATTGAAGACACTGCGCTATGCGTATGGCAGCATTGACGAGAACCATCTGGCGAACAGACTGGCCATAGGGATGTGCCGTCATACATGAAATTACAATGGCTTGAAGAGAATGTATGTGGTGCTCGAGCTGGTAATGATAACGCTCTAGTACCCAAAGCATAGCTTGGTAATAAAACCTGCCGCTCTCACGTAGCTCTTCGGCCATTTCCACTGAGGAACAGTTCCGTGCTGGGTAATTCCATGCGGCAGCTGATAAAATAGCAAAAAGAAGGGCTGGCCATTGTCTGCTTGGTATTGATGAATCCGAGCAAAACTCTGAATACTCCAAAATGAAACGAACACTGTGCAGTACAGGGTGGTGCCAGCTAAGATGCTTCAGGTAGTAAGTGACAAGATTGGTCATAAGAGTCTGTTCGGGTAGCCAACTGAACACATCTTCATCAACAAATATCTTCACCTTTTGCGGGTTCTTAGATTTTGGCTTGTCGTTGAGAGCTGCGTCCGGATATCCACGACCAATGCGCATGACAGACAGGTCATCGACAATTGTGTCATCGTTTATTTCGTCTGGCACAACATCGTTAAACCCTTCGAGACCCCCCCTATCATGCGCTAGGCGTTTGGGCGCACCAAGGTTGACTGGTTCTTGACCCGTCTCAAGAAGAGTGAGACGACGAGTAATCAAGTCATGTGCTTCTTCAAGCGAAGCGGCCGATAATGAATCACGTAGTTGGTGCAGAAACTCGATTTCCTGACGTGACTTGGTGTACTTGGTCGTGAGCTCAACTGTCTCAACATGACAACGATGTGGTGCCTTAGCTTTGAGACATTGACTACACGGAACCGTTTTATCGCAGCGAATCTTTCGACGCTTGCATTCTGTTTAAGATCCAAATTAGCTTATAATGTGTGACATAGTAGTAGATGCGGCTTACCTGTGCATGATCTAGAAGCTCTTTGTGACACACGAGCTGCGCGGACAGAAGCTGCGCTTGGTGACGAGCCGGTGGTGGACATGATGAGATGAGAACCCGTATAAATAACCAACCACGAAGCGACCCAAGGGAAAGTCCAGGTTGCAAATAGTCGCTGCTTTGGGCTTTAGGAAACAGGGAGCAAGGTGCCGCGGAATGTCAGAAAACCACCCGGGTGGGTTTTGAAGTGTTCCGGATGATGATGAATGACGTGTGTGTGGCGAATTAAGGTTGGGAACGGGCGCGGACAATGGGTGGATCCGGGACTGGTAGCGTGTTCAATGTGGGAATGAAGCTAGATAGGCTGTCCCTGTGTATCTATGTTTGTAATGAAAGGATATATAAGAAACAATCTTTCTTCAATAATGACAAGTTAATGGACAAATGAAAAGACAATAGACAGACAGGTCGAGTGATACAAGTCTAGTCGGTGCCAGCAGGCGACCTTGGTACTCTAGTATTCGCACGGGCCGTAGTGGGAAAGACAGCGCCTGATGGGACTGAAGCTGATTGGCTCAACAGACAGAGGAGGGGGCAAGCCCTTGCATGCAAGCTGACCCAGAGCCAGGTAACGAGTGATCCAAAAAGAACAAAGGTGGACGGATGGACAGGCAGGCAATGTATGTGTACCAACGGCGTCGAAGCGAGAATTTGACGATCAGACTGACTGTCGGGTCAGGGATAGCGGATAATCAATTGGGCGTGAGATATTGTGAAAAGCTTAGATAACTAATACATGCGGGGAGATGAGAGGAGGGGGAAAGATTGGAGATGCCGATAGACGAAGGACGGCAGAAAATAATGCAAAAGGAGAAGAAAAGAAGAGATAAAAGGCAATAAGAAAATCACGAAAAGATTACCCACAAAGGTTTCAAAATGACCAACGCAATGCATACGCATGTTCTTCCCTATCTACGTCCGTACATGCACACAATGAATGCAAATTTCTCGCTCTCTTAACATTCCCCCTGTCCGACAGCACGCTGTTGTTTCCGCCCGCGGTCCACACAGACGGGTCCAAATAGAGAAAATGTCGTAGATAAAACAGGCCTTCTGATTTGTCCACTTCTGATGTGCGGTCTTTCTTTTGTCTCTCCTGCTAGCCGTCACATTTATTGTGACAACTGGTCAAAGCCACCCTGCAAAGATGTACGCTAGCAAGCTTAACCAAGTCGCCGACTGAAAACAACATAAACTGGGCGATACAATTCACGAATCCGGCAGAATCCGCTGCCGGTCTAGGCTGGGAACTCCACTTGGGATCATCGAGAGATCGACGCTCCATGGAGGGGGATGAAGGCGGAATCGTGGGTTTTTAGCGTTATCGGGCCCGATTCAAAGGAGACGATTTAGCGTTATCGGTATCGATTCAAAGGCTGAGGTAGGGTATAGAAAGAGCATCCTTCTTGAAACCCTAGACGGGCCCTTGTATATTAACCCCGATGATTAGTCAGATTCACTTGTGGTGAACCCTAGCGATGTTAGTCGAACCCTATTACGTTGCCGGCCTTCGCTAGCCAAGAATCGATAGTCGGGAAAAGACTTTTCCGCAAATTTTGAGGTTGGAGAAGACTGAACACAGCGCCTGAGGCGAAAAAGGGAGTATAGTTGTCATTCTAGAAGGAAAGAACAAAAAAGGCGTGTCTTTTTGAGACATTACAACCTGTAAAACAGTAGTGTATTGCCTATATATAAAAGCATATCACGATGTCATCT
This sequence comes from Huntiella abstrusa, assembly GCA_025685495.1. Taxonomy (NCBI): domain Eukaryota; kingdom Fungi; phylum Ascomycota; class Sordariomycetes; order Microascales; family Ceratocystidaceae; genus Huntiella; species Huntiella abstrusa. The sequence goes on along the minus strand of JAJNMT010000156.1, from coordinate 164,634 downwards.
ACTCTACGTGGGTCGTGATAATGCGTGTTTTTGAGTCAAGTTTTGGCCACAGAGAATTTGCCTTCTCCAAGTCAAGGTCGATGGAGAAAGGAGGCCCGGGATCATGCCATGGTCTTTGGAGCACGTTTTTTGAAGAAACAAGAAGCTCCGAGTGCGGGATGCGACGTGCCCATTGGCAGGTCTTTGTGGGGAAACAGTCCTAGTGATGGAGTTGCTCATAAGGTCCCGTGATACATACCGACATCAATGACAAGGCCAATTGCTCATCGTCTAATGATCTAGCTTACGTCTAGAAAAAAGTTCACCTTCACGCTAACGTCATCCTCCAGGGCATACCCGACCCCACCGGCCGTGTCCTAAGCTAAATCTGGGGAAATCTCAGACTTGTGTCATCCATCTTTTCTTCTTACACAACAAACAACTGTCACACAATGGGCATTCTCTCCGTCAAAGAGGACCGGCCAACACCGGCTGCCGTTTACAACTGGCGTGTCTACCTTTGCGCCAGCATTGCCTCGTTTGCTTCATGCACAATTGGCTATGACTCGGCCTTCATCGGCGGTACTATCGCCCTGGACTCGTTCGAGCGCGAGTTTGGCTTAGACAACATGACCTCCAGCCATAAATCATTAATATCCGCCAACATCGTGTCCATCTACCAAGCCGGCGCCTTCTTCGGATCTCTCGGCGCCTATGTCTCTTCATACTTCATCGGCCGCCGCTACTCCCTGCAGCTCTTCTCCCTAATCTTCTTGCTCGGCGCTGGTCTCATGTGCGGTGTGACTGGTGAGCGCGGACTTGGTCTTATGTACGCTGGACGTGTCCTCGCCGGCATTGGTATCGGTGGCTGCTCCAACATGACGCCCATTTACATTTCCGAACTGTCACCTCCGGCCGTCCGTGGTCGCCTTGTCGGCATTTATGAGCTTGGCTGGCAGATTGGTGGTCTGGTGGGTTTCTGGATCAACTATGGCGTGGACAAGACACTTCCTTCAAACCACACTCAATGGCTGATTCCAGTTGCTATCCAGCTGGTGCCAGCAGCGCTTCTGTTCTTTGGTGCGCTGTGGATCCCAGAGAGCCCTCGCTGGTTGTTCTCAAAGAACAGACGTGACGAAGCTGTGCGGAATCTGTGCTGGATGCGGATGCTGGATGAGAATGACCGGTACATTAAAGAGGAGATTGCGTATATTGATGCCGATTTAGCCGCGTACAATTCTGAGGTGGGCGTGGGCTTCTGGAAGCCCTTCAACGCGCTGAAGAGAAAGGAGATTCGCTGGAGGTTCTTCTTGGGTGGAATGGTAAGTTGCTCGTCTAGTTTTTGCTTCTTGGCTTGCAGTGGTCGTGTGTGCTAACAGTACCTTCAGTTGTTCATGTGGCAAAATGCCTCTGGTATCAACGCCATCAACTACTACTCTCCCACAGTATTCTCCTCTCTTGGCCTGAAGGGAACCAGCACTAAGCTGTTCACTACTGGCCTCTTCGGTGTCGTCAAGACTACCATGACCGTCATCTGGTTGCTGTGGCTGATCGACCACGTTGGTCGTCGCCGCTTGCTCATGATCGGTGGTCTTGGTGGCTCACTTTGCATGTGGTTCATCGGCGTCTATATCAAGGTCGATGATCCGACCTCTAAGAATCGTGATAGTTTGTCGTCAGGCGGTATTGCTGCTGTCTTCTTCTTCTACCTGTGGACTACCTTTTACACGCCTTCCTGGAACGGAACGCCGTGGGTCATCAACTCAGAGATGTACGACCAGTCTACTCGGTAAGTCACCAGAAACCTTCGCAATCTCTCTGTAGGTTTTGATAACTAACCTGATGTTCAGCTCCCTCGGTCAGGCTTGGGCCGCTGCCAGTAACTGGCTTTGGAACTTCCTTATCTCTCGCTTCACTCCTCAGATGTTTTCTGCGTGGGGCTATGGCGTGTACATGTTCTTTGCTTCGCTCATGCTGTTATCCATTGCATTCGTCTTCTTCCTGATTCCGGAGACCAAGGCAGTGCCTCTCGAAGCTATGGATCGTTTGTTCAAAGTCAGACCAGCCCGGAAGGCAAACCAACAAATTATGGACGAGCTGCAACAAGTAGAGTTCGACAGCCAAAGTGGTGATATCAAGGGCGAGGTGCTGGAGACAGCAGGAAAGGACAGTTCATAAAAGCTGTAAAAAAAGTGTATATTTAGTTTGTATAATAAACAAAATAAAAAAAGAAATAAGATTCAAAGCAAACCCGGATACCCCCAAGTACTTCTTATCTCTCAGCTCTCCTAAAAGCCCGCGCTTAACCGCCACTCGGAACAAATGCAACAGCGGAATTACAATACCCGTCGGAAGCCGACAAGGGTTCTTAGGGTTGGATGATAGTCAAGTTCATTTCTATTAAATCATAATCAAGACATGTGCTCTACTCCCGTCCAGCCTCCGCCAACTTCTTCATAACTGCTTCTTTCGCTGCCTTTACTGGCAGTTCCTCCAAAGTTTTTCCTGTCCAGTAGCGATCTTGCTCAAGGCCTTGGTAGATCATAGCTTCCGTGCCGAGAATCACCTGCCACTTGAGTTCTTCTGCCAACTTTCCGATCGCAGTGTACGGCGTTGGGTTGTAGCACATTTCCAAAATGGCACCCTTATGTTCGCGGGCCAAGAAAGTTTCAATTACTTGGCGGGCTTGCTTCTCCTCTGTCGTGACAGGCGGGAAATCTGGGATACAGGAGACAATAGCCCCGACCTGACCAGCTGCCTGTGCATCCTCCACCGTTTCGACAATTTCCAAAGACTCGCCGTACCCACGCTCTATACACTCTGCTACAACGGCCTCGACCTCGCTACGCTCACGATTCACCAGGTAGATGGTGCCAACAGACATCCACTTCCGGAGAGCGTACACGGCTGACCGGGCGGCACCACCGCCACCAATCACGAGGGCGGGACGGTTGGTTATACGGGCAGCGATGGCTTCGGGGGTGAGGTTCTGGAGGAAAGACTCGCGGATGCCGATGGTGTCCGTGTTGGCACCGCAGTACAGCGTCTTGCCATCCTCTTGGGTGAGATAGAGGGTATTACAAGCACCGACATCACGGCATTCTGGAGTGAGACGATCGAGGTAAGGGAGGATAGCCACCTTGTTGGGCATGGTGACCGAGGCACCTACGGGAGAGCCCAAGCGTTAGTTAATGTTCCGATATATGCAGGCTGCCGTTCCATACCGTAGAACCGTGGGTCCTTGATCAACTCCATAAACGCCGGGATATCAGCAGAATCCAACCGGTACTGCGCCCAGTCCATCCCCAATTCTCCGTAAATCACACCATGCAGAAATGGCGAGTATGACTTGGCAATCTTCTTGCCAAACAAGTATCCATGACGCTGCACGGCAGAAACATCCACCGGCGTAACAACAGTCTTGGTTGGTGGCGTCACCGCTGGCTTATCGGTCGTCTCAATCACAGCCATTTTGTCGTATTTGTCTTTGTCCCGGAAGGAAGCCGCTGGTAAAATCGATACGCTCGGTTTAAATATACTCTATGACTCCAAAGTCTCTTTGGTAAAATGTTAAGCCTTTGCTAAAACAACCGGATATTTGATGATCCGGATCAGGGTTTATGGTATGTGTTATTTTAGGGTCCAGAACACAGGTCACCTCGTGGCGATGGAGGCTCTGGAAAATCCACTCCCTTGGGATTGGAATTTTCTAGCCAGGGGAAATCGGTAAGACCTTAGTTTGGCACGTAGCTCAACAAGGTGACGTACACAACATACTGTTTGGGACTTATCCAAGAAGGTTCTTAATGTGCCTTCCTAACAATTAGACCAAAACATTGCCTCCATGTCCTTAGCGTAGTTCTTCCGTGCCATTCCTAGTCTCAAACCAAACATCAACAGTTCATCAAAAAATTAAGTCAAAATCAAAATGACTCCTCAACTTGCTATCACCACCATTTCTCTCGGTCGCTGTTATGCCGATCCTCCTCATCACCTCCCTGCCAAGATTCAAGCTGCTCGAAGTTATGGCTATGCCGGTATCGAGCTTTGCTGGGAAGACTTGATTGATTATGCCTTCTGTCTCGCGGGTCTTCCTGGGGTGCCTCATCCAAGTACCGGCAGCCCCACTCCTCCTATTCACGAGCGTCTTCTGATCGACGCTGCTGTCAAAACCCGCTCCCTATGCCAAGATGCAGGCGTCAAGATCATCTGCATCCAGGCCTTCAACCTTTCTGAGGGTAGCCAACGCGAGCTCGTCGCCAAGAGATTGAAGCATCTCTCACATTGGTGTCTTGTGGCTCGCCTTCTTGGTACAGATATCATACACATTGCCAGCTGTATGGGCCTCGATGGGGAGGTCTATCCTCCTGCCTCCCCTGATCTGATTGCCCAGGACCTTCAAGCCGCTGCTGATATTGCACAAGGCTATGGCCTTCGGTTAACATATGAGGCTCTTGCTTGGGGGCGTGTCGTCGATACCTGGGAGGCAAGTTGGGAAGCTGTCCAGGCTGCTGGGAGAGCAAACTTGGGGTTGTGCCTAGATACCTTCAACATTGCAGCCCGGATATACGCTGACCCTACCGTTGAAGGAGGTGTCGCCCCCGATGCCGAAGTTGTTCTTGCCGCCTCATTAGAACGTTTACGCAAGGTCCCACAAGACTCCATTTTCTTTGTCCAGGTCGTCGATGCAGAACGTCTTGATAGTCCATTAATTCCTGGTCACCCTTTTTACGTTCCCGGCCTTCCAGCCCGTATGTGCTGGTCACGAAACTGTCGACTCTTCTATGGGGAAGAGTCTCACGGCGGATATCTTCCCATTCGTGAAATCTGCAGTGTCATTTTCCATGACATTGGTTTCGATGGGTGGGTTAGTGTGGAGTTATTTAACCGGCGAATGAACGACGGCGGACTGCATGTCATGGAGGAGTTGGTTAGGCGCGGGCGTGATAGTTGGCGCCGTCTGATGACGGATATGGACATTCTGGAGGTTCCGGTCGAAGCTTCTAAGCCGACCAGGTGGTTTTCTGGGTTGACCGATCTTGCCAAGGTCGGAGCGGGTGTTGCAGGACTGGCGGCAATTATGGCTGTCGGCAACTTAATGTTTTAACGTTTACTTTACGATTTTTATGATTAATAGACCTCTTCTGATACGTAATGAAGTAATGTGCACGAGTCAGAAAAACTTATTTTGAGATCACAGGATTCACGATCTGCAGGTTGTGTAAGTGGTAGGGTTAGACCCTGAGAGACATTTTGGAAAATGTTTACCCGGCGACTCCGACGTAAAGGTTAAGAATTGCAAAGCCACTCAATGTTGAGTAGGCGGGTATATCTTTTTATTATGCTATTTTTTTTTACTAATGTACATCTATTGACCAAAATCACCACGAACATCTCGTAGATCAGACCCAGGTGCAAAACCAAGATTAGCCATAACACGTGCATCGGCATCAATACCCTCAGAGCAATCGATAGAAGCCAATTCATCAAGAAGGGCTTCATGGTCTTGTTGAACTCTAGGATTTCCGTTCACACTAGTGCTATTGTTACTGGGAAACATGTATTGTGGTGACTGTGTTACCACTGAATTGACGATACTTCCGCTGTACCCGTGACTGCTACTGCTGTGGTGATGCTGATGTTGATGTTGATGCTGATGCTGATGATGCTGTGGGAAACTATTTCCGTAGGGTGATGGGGCTTGGCGTATATGCGGGGGGAGGAACACACTGCCGTACATGTCGGCGGCGTAGACGGGGTAGGAAGATACTGGAGGGGCAGGTGGGGGTGTCGGGGCTCGAGAGACGGGGGCGGCGTCGGGGGCGGTGTTGTCGAGGATGGTCTCGGAGATGGACCGGCGGGCACACCATGGTTTCTTGAGACGAGCGAGGAGAGCTTCCCAGCGGTCTCGGTCGTCACCGCGTAAACTGGGGGAACGCCGGGCAAGAGAGAGGTAGGTGACAATCAAAGGGGGCATTCCGGCTGGAGTCAGCTTGGACGTCGCATGTTCGACGGCTTCCATGAGTCCCCATATTAAACTCTGGCGTGCATTAGGGGCACAGCAGATGGTGTTGGTGAGAAACGAGATTTGTAATAAGAGAGCGGAGGGGAGAATAGGCGGCGCTGAACCCATGATGGAGTTGCAGAATGAGAAGCGTGGGTCAAGTGTTGCTGCAAGGGAAGCTGAACATCTATCTTCAGGCTTGGTAGCGAGGATCTGAAAGAAGCGGAAGAGTTGGTTCAGAGAACTGAGTGCCCGGACGGGAAGCCCTTCAGTTGCCGAGTTGGGAAGCGTCCAGAGATCCCATTCATCGGGGCCGTCTTCTTCCAGCGGCGCAAGCGAATTCGAGAAGGAAACGGGGAGGTGCGGTGGCGAATTGAGACGAAGACCAGTCAGAGTATCGAGAATGAAGGTGACGCAGGTAGTGATTGCGCGGCGTGGTGATGAGCTCGTAGAGGCTGTCGGGAGGGCTTGAACAAGACGGGCAGCAACGGCTAATAGTAATGAGGCGTGGGTGGGGTTGTCGCGACCAAGAGATACTAGAGTTAAGAGTAAAAGGCCATTTATATGACGGAGAGTAACTTCGATGGGTGGTCGGTCAGTAGGCTCGCCGAGAGGAGGTAGTAGAGACTGGGCGGTAGCGTATATGAGGGGACGGCAAGGTGCGGCGACAGCCAGCGCGGCCCATATTTCGAGATCAGGTACGGCGGATTTCTTATGGGAGAGAGACAGAATGTGTTGTTTGTCGAGAAGTGGGAGCCACGGGTGAATTCGGTGAAAGTAAGAGGCAATTAGGTTAGGAGTATCCGGCGGAAGATGATACCGGGTGTCGGTGGTCGCGGACACTGGTGCCGGAGGCGTTGTCACGGGTGGTGATGGACCGACTGTGATTGTGGAAACTGGTACGTTTGATTGCGGCTCTTCCGGCACAATCGTTGCGTCCGTTTCAGAGGGGATATCCTGGTCATCGGGTTCCGGAATGTCTTGTCCGGTCAGTGCACAGTCAATGGCCCGGCGGGTGCGGCCCTTGGCCCACTTCCGATGTAACTTCCCGCCGTCTTCACTGGCAGAACCACGACCGACAAGTAAGTCACGACCATTCGAAGTAGCTAGTAACCCCGCCAACGCCTCTTCAGCGCCGTCATATCGATCGAATAACCAGACCAGCGCACATTCAAGGGTCCGGATCAACCCAGTTTGGACTCCGCGCTTCTTGGGGGTAACGATGTATGTGCATGGCCTGTCGAGAAATGAACATGAGAAGCAGCGGGGGTGGACTCCGTCACACTTTTCACGGGCGGCTCGACATTGATCGCAGGCACGGGAGACGCGCTGCCGTTTGGGCGGGGTGTCGGTGGGTGGTGACTTGCGTTTCGGAGGCATGGGAAAATGTTTATCAGGTGCGAGGACGAAAGAGCGCAATGTTGAGAATCAGGGAGACGACCAAAGATCAGAAGATGGCCTGGCGTGCGGCGTAGCAAGACTGTGGTGGTGCGGAAGATCACCGGTGAAAGAGTGGCAATGCGCGGAAAAATGTTTCATGTAACGAATGATTCAGTCGCAAGTTGACGTGGTATAAGAAGCTCAAGATGGTGAAGAGTAAGACAAAAAAAGGATAAAAATTCCCCATCTGACGCACGAGGAAGAAATGCGCCATTAGTGACTGGGACCGGATAATCACGGTTCCCAGCGGCCTGGTACGCCTAGTTAGTGGTCTTTAGTGGGGCAATCCGCGATAATGATTATCCAGCGCATGGCAAGCGCTGTCTTGGCTTCTAGAACTGTTGGTCCGAGTTGATATTGTGGTATTTCATGCCTTCGTGATCTTGATTTATATCGTTGATGTAGTCACTTGTCTGAGTGTGGCCGAAGCCACTGAATGCGGCATGTGCGACATATAACCTTCTAGAGCATGCACTAGGCCAATTGGGATCAAATGGCGTTATAGAATGTCGCGGGACATGTGCATGTACGCATGCGCGTATGCGCACTCACTCGATGAGCCTGTGTCTACTCATCTCTAACTGACCACTCGAAAGTGAGGGCTTATCTTGGAATTGAGGGGCAACTCGATGCGGCGTGAATGACATGTTTTTTTCAATGATGGATGGAGTAACACGTGCGGTAAAGATATCACATCTCACAAAATGATTGCCGGACCGGAGACATTGCCGGTCTCAATAAGAAAAACAGATAGTCACCAAAAGTTGAATTCTCAAATGCGATAGGAACCATTTGCGATGGACGTGGGTCTATGGTAACATTCACATGTCATACGACAGGAATGATGGGAATCCAAAATCTTCACTACCTCCCGACTCTCGGCAGTCAAGCGATCACGACTAATGCAAGAGAAATAGTGAAACCAAACATCACCAGAAATATGTACAACCACCTGCGCAATCTGCACAGAATCATCAACACATTTTAGTTGAGCCGCATTCTGGAACATTTTCCCATCGGCAGGATTCCAGGGATAATACTTTAACCGGGCGTCTTACAAGCCCTCTGATTGGTCAGACGTGGATTCTTTTTTTTCCACCATCGAAACATCATTCACGAATGCAACACACGAAAAAAAGGCGTCTGGCACACACGAAATGGCACCATTATCACCACAGCTCGGCTCAAAACGCCGGTACATGGACGGGAATGACGACCGGGGAGGTATCCGACCGGGCTACATGTCGCCACCGGCGGTCTATCCGTTCCCGCCCGTCCTCCCGAAAGCACCGGCATTCCGCCCACAGGCCTCGATTGTGCTTGTGGGAATCCGGGGCGTGGGAAAGTCGACTTTGGCAATCATGGCTTCGACGGCTATGAAGAGGAGGATAGTGGATTGTGAGCAGGTGTTTCATCAGGCTATGAAGCAGTCGAGTCCAGCGTACAGGAAGATGCATGGGAATACAGAGTGTCAGCGGGTTCAGGTGGCTATTCTCAGAGATATCTTGCGCGAGTCGCGGGATCGTTGTGTTATTGTTTGTTCGTGGATTAACCGGGACATATCAGATATGCTCGCCGAAGTCATGCGCACAAACCCCGTCATTCAAGTCCTCCGGGACCCCGACGCTATCAAAGACCACTTAGGTCTTGAAAGTTTAGAAAAGGCCGTGAGCGTGGTGGCTGCAGGAACCGCCATGTTTCGCGCCTGCACAAATCTCGAGTTTTTCAACTTGTCAGAGGGTCTCTCCGGTGCAGCTAGTGACCCTGAAGCCATTGACGGTGTCACGAGGGCCGCGCCACATTTGGCGTTGAAGCGTGCAGAACGACACTTTCTCAAGTTTCTGTGTCTAGTCTTACCAGATGGGGCTATCCCGTTTATTGAGTCTGCGTTTCCGTTGGCTTCTATTCCTACCGAGGATAGAAGGTTTACATATGCTGCGTCGGTGCGTCTGTCAGAATTACTCCGGATGCAGGCTAATACGGGGCGGATCGACATTGAAGAGCTTGAGACGGGTGCTGATGCGATTGAGGTTGTCATTGATGACCTTGATATTCCATATAAGCGGCCGCCAGCACCGGGCTCACTGTTGGCCGGGGATCGCGCAACAGAAATCACACGGCTCTTTGCGACTCTTCGTCGAGATACTGTCATCCCACTTATATACCATGTGCTTCTGCCATGCCCTGCTGTCAACAGTGATACGACCGCTTTCCACGAAATGTATGTGTCGTACCTCCAGCACGGGTTAACTCTCGGCTGCGAATACATTACCATCGATCTACGGATATCACCTTACGAAGTTGCCCACGTTTCCCGGGTACGTCTCAATTCTAAACTGATGGGCCACTACACTCTGCCACCATCAGCTCCACCAAGCCCAGCCACCACCTGGCTTGACCCGATGTGGCTCAACAACTACCAAAGGGCTCGCAGTTGGGGCTGTGATATTGTCCGGTTACTCAAGCCTGTTGCGACGGTCACGGATAACTTTGACGTCAACCATTTCAAATCCGCCGTTGCTGCTCTTGACGGGCCAGCTATCCCGGTTATTGCTTTTAACACGGGAACTCGCGGTCGTCATTCAATGATGATGAACCATATCCTCACCAGTGTGGGCACTCGGCCATGTCGTGGGTATACCCCAGATACACCCCACCCTCTGGGTCCACGTATCACCGCCCAAGAGGCAACGCGCGCCTTATACGCTTCGTTCCTCTTTGACCCTATGAAATTGTATGTTGTGGGTGCTAACGTTGACTACTCTCTTTCCCCTGCTATGCACAACTCTGCTCTTGCGGCACTCGGTATCCCACATCGGTACGAACCCTTTTCAACACCCACCCTCAATGGTCTAAAACAGCTCATTGAAGACCCGTACTTCGCCGGTGCCTCTGTTGGGCTCCCGTTCAAGGTTGAAATCATCAGCCTTACGCACTCACTCAGTCGTCACGCTAGTGCCATTGGAGCCGTCAACACACTCATCCCCGTTCGTCGTCTCAACCCCGACGGTAGCATTCCACGGGACTCTACCCTCTTCAACTGCCGGAACCGTGCTGGCCCAGTCCGTGCTTTATACGGCGATAACACAGATTGGGTTGGGATTCGTGCCTGCCTACGCCGTGGCTCATCACCAGCTAACGCCGTTCGCCCATCTTCATGTGGTCTTGTCATCGGTGCTGGCGGAATGGCTCGTGCTACGGTATATGCCATGTTGCAACTTGGTGTGCGCAACATTGTAATATATAACCGAACCTATGCCAACGCAGAGAAACTTGTCGCCCACTTCACCAACCTCATGGCCCGTGGAGACCTCCCACTTCTCAGCCCTTCATCATCTAGCTCTAGCTCCCCAGGTTCACCCGACTCGCCACCAACACCAACCCGCTTCCACATTCTCCCATCTCAATCAAGCCCATGGCCCGAAGACTTCCGGAAACCGACCCAGATCGTCGTTTGCATCCCCATTCACTCCATCGGGTCATCACCCGCACCCAACCTCGTTGCCCCGCCATCATGGCTATCTTCACCAACAGGCGGCGTCCTCGTTGACCTGGGCTACAAGCGTCTTGACACCCCGATTCTCCGACAGGCCAGACAACTTGCAGACCGCGGCTGGGTTACCATGGATGGGCTTGATCTTTTGCCTGAACAGGGGTTCGCACAGTTTGAGTTGTTTACGGGACGACGGGCACCGAGACGTTTGATGCGGCGGAGTTGTATTCAGGATTATACTGACGAAGGAGGGAGGAGCAATCTAGTAGAGTTGAGACCGAGGTTAGAGGGGATTCGGGAACAGGAGCCCTAGAAGGGCTTTTGAGGTTTAAATATGTTCAGGTATAGATATAGAGATTTAATAATAATGTGGTTTGTATAGAACTATGAATGTCTTTGTTCTTGTCCCTTAGTCGCGGTTTCCATGCTAGGGGTTGAAGCTTAGTCTGCGCAGGCTAGACTATGTCAGTGTCACGAGTGGCCAACCTTTGATATCCCACTGAACATGTGTTTTAATGATGAAGTGTATGAAAGATACCACAGGTTATGGCCCATCTCCAACTGGGCCTCTTAATGCAATGTGGCTGATGTGTGGCTTTCAACTGTCGACGTAGACCCCGTCTGTGGCCTACATACATTAGTCGCCACAGCAGCTGTCAAAATGTCGTAGCGAAAAGCAAGCCTCACCTTGGCCAACATTTATATGTACATATACCATGACATCAATCAAGTGTTGAGCCCTGAACCTGCATGATAGGCGCCGCCACCTATTCTTTGGACCCGTGTGTTCTATTTGAAGGATGACAGCACCACGGATCTTATTCCTTGTGGCGCACAGATGTGGAATCGCACATATCCGTGTAACAATAAGAACGTGGAGGCTTGGCAAGTCATGAGACGACTTGCATGCTAGGAGAGGCTGAGATATGGGGCAGTTGGTGTCGAGGACTCAACTTACAGGATGCTCTCTTTACGAACTTGGTCTCAGGTAACTTGAGGGCAGGAACTGGTAGAGCCCCAATATGGCATCTGCCATCACCGAATATCTGAGGTTCTTTCCGCTTTTGTTTTGCGAATGCTTAAAAGGTGATTAGCTCGTAGGTAGGAACGTATCAAGTAAGTACTCTGATTAAATGTTCGAGGTGGTTTCCTGTAGGGTGAAGAGAGGTACTTGGTTTCTCCGGCTTCTCTCAACTGTTATTGTTGTTCCATCTTCCTGCATCAACAACTCATGATCGGAGAACATCCACGTTAACATATACAGCGTTGAAATAGGTATGACCCGGGATACTAATAGGACTTTTATGTGTGAAGATGAATACTGATGAGATTTCAATTGACACAGGTCCTTTGATACCTAGTAGCCTGGCCGTTCAGCCTTTTGTTTTCAGCACTTTAAACGTAAGAAGCAAAGAAGCACCTAACAATACCATGTAGTCTATTACAGTCACGGTCACTGACATCCATGCCTTACTATAGTTTTCATCTACTCTTCGTCATGTTTCCCTCTATCAACAAGAACACTTCCCCTTCGCACCAGAAGGCCACGGCATCAGGCACCGAAAGATTGTCTGTTGATGCATCTGCCGATGCCAATGGCCAAACGAAGAATGTGCCACTGAGTGCTTCTCATATCAGATTGGCTCAAAAATACCTCAACTCATATGGCGTTTTGCCACACACTATCTTCCCTTGGTCTGATGTAAAGAGTTCAAAGGGGTCTTCTAAGAGCCAAAGAGAATCTAGAGATATCGAGGAAACTCGCCGCTCTCGGTATGATACCTTGAGCGAAGGCTCCCAACCTTGTGAAATCAATCCAAGCAGAAGCACCACTTCTAAGCTCCCGACTGAAATAGAGGTCCCAGACTTCCCTTTGCGTTTGGTCCGAAGTTTCTCAAACATGCCGATTCAAGACAAATCCCGCCCTAGCTGGGCTGAAAAGGCCATAGCCCGTGTAGATCCGACCAAATTGCAAGACAAATGGACAACAAGCGGGGCTATGGATATTTGGCCCAATGTCTTCGCATTTCTCAACCGCGACCAAATGTCGAGCGTATTTAACGCCATGGAACACAACACGAATGTCTTCCCAAATTCAGAGTTTTTCCAGAAGCAGGCTGCTCGGGCAGCATGGAAAGACTTATCGGTTTCAGGCCAGAAGCAGGTGATCACTTTGTTTGATGGCCTTGGCGACGAGCTCAAAGGACACCGCGGTTTTATTGCCCCCCGGCGGTATAAGGGTGAGCAGAGTCGTGCTGTCATCATGTCCTGGCAGATTCGAGAGACTACGTTCATGGACAAATCCCGTAAGATCGCGCAGACTCCATGGGGTCCCAGCTTTACGGAGTCGCTTACTATCATTCAGTCTACCAAAGAAGAGGTAGTCAATGAAAGTATGCTACTTTTGATTTGCCTGCTACCACGTCTTCAGCACCTAGACATTGTGTTTTCAGGTGACTTCGTCGAGAAATATGATGCGTGTTATCCACATCATCTTCTTACCGCTCTTTCTCGGCGAACAGTTGGTCGACATGAGAAGACTTTAGAACTCCAGTCTATCTCATGGGATATTTTTGCCCTTGGCAGAACACTTTTTGTTGGGCCGTGGGCGAACCGGACACAAGGTCCCAGCTGCCTGTTGTTTCAAAACCTTGAGGCAATCTTATCCATGACAAAGTTAGCCTCGTTGTCGGGTCTTCGTCATATTGAGTTCCGTCACTTGAGGTCTCATATAGATTCAAGGAATTATCGTGGGAAGGAATACTTTCCTTACCCGGATGAGGTTTTGTTATCTCGGGATGGTGAAACCTTTCGCAGGCTGACAAGTATTCTCGACAGCCTCAAAAGTTTGCGCTCCCTCAAGCTGACAGACTTTCTCATGCCGCTGGAGTTCCTCCTGTCATTCCCTCAGCTCATTGAACTCGAACTTGAATGCTGCTGCATGGACGACAGGAGGCTTGCGAAGTTCCTCGGTGCTCGTGGGGCTCAGTTGCGGGTTCTAGAGATTAAAAACTGCGACTGGGTTACTCTCCGTATCTTGGAGTACATTGGCCTGACGTGTCCCAAACTCGAGACGTTGACGCTGCATCTTAGCATCGGAAACGCAAAGGGGTATGGCATGCGCTATGTGGTCCAGCCACCTAAGACGCTCCGACGTCTCGAGATCACCCACTGGACGCCGCTCCCTGCCAACAGAGCCGGCGAATTCTTCACACGGTTTGGCATGGCATCAAAGTTGATGCCCAATTTACATGCGCTCCGGCTAGGCTTCAATATCATACGTTGTGACGTTGTATTTGAGAAAGCTTGGGCGGAGTTTTTCCAGGATGTGTTTGCACGGGTTAACAAGCCCGTTGTGTCGTGGCCTGCCGGCACGGCTCGTCCAGAATGTCCCCCTGATTTGTCAAGAGGGACATCTCTCCCTGAGCCGTTTGTCGCCTATTGGGGGTATGACCCGGCAAAAAGGGCCAAGCCAGTGGTATGTCGCCCAATTACCAGTACGAAAAGTTGCTCGTCGGTCTCTTTGGTTCTAGGAGATTTCGAGGAGCCGTTCCAGTTGCTCGGGAACTGGGAATACTTCAAGCAGTGGGTAGAGAAGCTGGGCAATGTTCCTACCTGGCCACGCTCTTCAAGAAGCTTTCAATGCTTCAACTTGTGGGAGGAGGCGAAGGAGCGGGACATGTTGTTTGTGGCTTCTGCAACCTAGGTGAGTAAGTGAGAAGCTTTTCGTCGGATCAGCGGGATGGGTTGGATTCATGGTTTTTGTCTTAGTGGTTAGCTTGATTGGGTCGGGATAGGCATTTGAGACGAAAATTGAGTTTGTTCTTTTTGGCATGTGACCTGGGGTTGTGTCTATAATGAGTTTGAGGGTATGTGGTGAAATGATGTATGTACCATACTCCTGTGAGCCTCTGCCCTGTCTGATGGCTACTCACTAAGTGTTCGCTTCTCACTAATAACTGTCTAGGAATTGCACCTTATATAGGCCATGACAGAACGTTCCCCAATAGCAAAGTCCAAAGGTACCAATTCTTTTGGCGCAGTGGTATGCTGATGCCTCACGGTCCGTCAGATCGGCTCCATATACAATGACGTCATTTTGTGTCTGATTATGTTTGATGCAATCAAGACCAGACTGATATCCAGGGTCAACTCGAAATAACCCTAACATAACGGTGACGCCAGTCTATCAACTAGACGGAAAAGTCTCCGGGATTCTCTTTACCTATAAAACGGTACACCCCATCCTCAACATGCCCACCTGGTCTCCTCACATCTGCCCCCGCTGTCGCCCATGGCTCTCAGAAATCCCGTCCGTCTTCCACGAGACCTCGCACGGCCCGATAACACCGTATCAAGCAGAGGGATGTCCCGGATGTAGACATTTGGTGAGGGTGGTTAGTAGATATTTTCCTGAGAAGTTGAAGGGGGAGTTTGAGATTCATCGGGTAGGTGTTAATTGTGTTTGGAGAGAAGGCGGTGATGGCGATGGTGAGTGTGGGTATTATATGCAGATTCAGGTGGTTTTTGATGATGTAGCGGTTGTTTCGAGGGTTGTGGTGTCGGGGGTTAGAAACGGTGGGGAGGTTTGTTGGGTTGGGGTTGAGGGGAGAGAGATGGGGGGTCTTGATCTTGGGGTTGTTAATGGGTGGATTCGGACTTGTGATGATGGTCATGGGCACTGTAGTAATGTAAAGGGTACATCTCTCCATAGCTGATTCATATCCCCGCTAACACTTATAGGAACTCTCCCCGTGGGCTTCAGATTAATTGACATTACTCAGAACTGTCTAGTCGATGTGAACCCTTCTTGTCCCCCGGAATACGTCACGTTAAGTTACATGTGGCCTAAACAGGAACACATCGATCTTCTCAAGATAGAGAACTATGAGTCTCTATATATCCCTGGGTCTCTATCCACGTTCCCTATCCTTCCACTTGTTCGCTCGTCAATGGAACTTACTAAGGATCTTAACCAGCGGTATCTCTGGGTAGATAGAGTGTGTATCATCCAGGATAGCCCCGTTGATAAAGGGCGACAGATTGATTGTATGGATTTGATATATGCTTTGTCGAACTTGACAATCATTCTTGCCCTAGAAAGTCAGAATTCCCCTACTATCCCGGGGTATACGCCGGGTAGCCCACGACCGGATAGTTATGAGATTTCTCATAGACAAAACACCGTAGATCCACATATCTCAACGGTGGATAAATCCGCCAAATGGAGTGTTTGGAATACCCGCGCCTGGACGTATCAAGAGGCTGTTTTGTCCAGAAGGAGACTATTTATTACTCCCTGTGAAGTATTTTGGGAGTGTTCAACCAGCGGGGCTTCAGAGTCTGCTGCGACGGGGTGGAGAGAGAGACATGTACAATCACCAGACTCCCTCGGGATGAAACCCATAGACTATAACTACCTCCTCCAACCATTCTCAGGGGAAGACATCGACATTGATGATTTCAAGAATCTCTTGACGACGTATAGTTCCCGACAAATGACCATGTCAAGCGACGTCATCCGAGCCTTCCAGGGTATCATTTCCCGACTGGAAAAAACGTGGGATACAAGGTTCTTTTTTGGTCTGCCGGAACGGTATCTTGTAGAAACGCTCTGCTGGGTGTATGACGGGCCAAAGGGGGAGGAATGTATGGATGTGCCCCGGTGGAGCTGGGCGCGCTGGGTTAGTAGGGGTGTTTGGTTCCCGGAGCAGATGGAGGAAGAAATGGTTTTGGCGGGGGGGTTTATATTGGTTAGTCAGGAGGAGGTTATAGTTATGGATCTTGAGAATGACGGGGAGAAGGTCGTTGGGGGTGGATATGTACCCGATGAACTAGACACCATCGTCACCCCAAACGAAGTCCTCCCCAACTCCCTCATCTTCACATCCATCCTCTTGAAAGTCTACCCATGGCGCTACGGTCCCAAACAATGGGACGCTGCAACCGAGGTATACCAGTACACCAACGCCTCCGGCACCGGCTACTGTGAACTAGACTGGGACGATGGAGATGACCAGGTAGAGGCATATGAAGAGATTAGCTTGGGAGAACTGGCTACGCAGGTTCATGTGGTTATGATGACGGAGGAATGGGGACTTCTTGTTACCGTGGTGGCGGAGTTTGATAGGGTTGTTGTTTGCGAGAGGGTGGGCGTTGCGAGGATGGTGGATTTTAGGACGGAGTGGGGGCCTGGGATGAGAGTGAGGGTTATTTTAGTGTGAAGTGGTGATGAAGGAATATAATAGGGTTGGCCAGTCATTTCTATAAGCCAAGATATCTTACTTACGAAAGTTGTTTCCTATTCAGAAACCATAATTCCCCGCTAGTCAGGAACAACCCCAAGATCTATCTATACAGAACCCAGATAAACGCATGTCCATCCTCAAAGCGTAACACAGCCCTAGATTCGACAACCTTGTAACTGACAGGTGATTGTTACACCCAAGCCACACGTCATCCGATCCGTGATATCCCGGCTGCGGCTACGTGCGTAATGCACGTGTTTGTAAATCACGTCAAGTTCCTGGTAAAATCTGAGAATTGACGGTGGCGCGATCTACGGGGTATCTCCGTTTTTGGTGATGTATCCATGGTACATATGTACATACGAGTCTGACGTACATCAACTTTTGTAAATATCGTGTAAATTACCTCCACCCTCTATATAATACATTAAAAATACACTACTCTCTAAACGCCTCAGGCGCCTGCGCACTCTCCATAGTACACTGCCACATAAGTCTCTTCTGGTCGTCCAAGTTCCCCGTAATAGAATGCCAAACCCCCTTATTATGAAACACGACCAAATCGCCTTCTTCCCAGTCATGCGCATAGATGAATTCCGGGCGAACCGATTTACTCATCAGACTGTGGATTTTCTCGCGCACCTGTTTAATATCGGTGATTTCGATATCCGTGTTGGTGGTAGGATCGTGCGTTATCAGACTGTACACGCAGCAGCCGACAATCTGGAGGAGCGGCCGGTTGGGAATCCCGGGGTGCTTCCATACCATGGGGTGCACCTGAGAATCCTCCCATGTCCAATCCTCAAGCTCGGATAAATCCCGTTCGCGACCCTCGCTGGAGATGGTTAGCCCATCATTAGTAGCTCTACAATCCCTAATAAACTCATAGGCCTTAGGTGCATAGCGAATCTTGGTACGCATAGCCCATTCTTGTTCTTCGGGCGTTAGGTTGTCGAATGCCGTGGCTCCTGAGATGAACGCCGTAGCGCCAGGGGCAAGTTCCATTCGCGATCCGTCGGCGAAGGTTATGAATTGCCAGGGGGACTTGGGGATTACTAGGCCGTGGATTAAAGTTACTCGGCCGGGAAGACGGCGGTGTAGGGGCATGTCGAGATGCCAGCGGTAAAAACGGGTTTCTCCGGCTGCCATTTGTTCGGCGGAGAGGGGGGTTCTGTGAAAGTCCCGTTGGTTCTGAGGTCATTAGTTTTTGGAGCCTTGGGAAGATCTATACGTTGGACATACCACATGTTTAAGGCTGAGGTTTTCAATCCCTTCGTAACCGGGAAAGTCCCCACTACCCAGTATCAAAACCATAGGAGCCCTAGGGATTCTATTTCCCCCATTCTTACTCAAGATGTTATCCTTATCGCTAACCACCTTATCGCCAGCTGAATGTGTCTCCTTAACAAACTCATCCCACACGCCCGCTAACCTCTGCAACACATTCGGATCCAGTCCTTTCTGCCCTTTAAACACCAAAACCGAATACTTCCACAACCCCTCCCTCAACAACGCCCGATCACTCTCATCCAGCCAAGCCTCCACATCCAAAGGAATCGTGCCTACCACCCCGTTAGACGCAGCGCGCAAGTGTACTGTAGCGCCGATACGTGAGGATTTCTGCACTTCGGCCGGGAGCCCGCGTAGCTCAAAGTGGGTTGAGAAGGATGCGGCCATGCTGCTGGGAGAGCCAATATATGCAATAAAGAGGGCGACAAGGGGTGTCTGACGGTGGGCGGTGGATGGCGGACGGGCAGGCGGAGAATCTTGCGAAAGAGGAGACTGACTAGGTGGTCTGGCCACTACGGGTGTTTTTTGAGCTGGTCGGGGGATATATTGATGGCGGTGACAAGGGGATTGTTCAAAATGGTGAAGAATGAAGAAAGAGAAGAATGAATGGTGAACTAACTAGACTAGAATACTTTTTCACTTCTTATGTATATCCGCCGCCGGGTGAGATATCCGTACCCGATACCCCACCATGATGCTCGGCCGTGCTATCTTGACTCCGCGCCCATTCCGATCACCACCCGTTTTCCCCAACCAAGCATGTGTGTAATCCAGGAAAACCCTCGTTTCTTCCATGTGGAGTTTTTTGTGCGTTTTTTGGCCCAGGCCAAAAAGAACAGCGTTCGGCGACTTTTTTTCGCGGCCTGCTGCTGGTTGTCTGCATGTGAATGGGGAAGCGCGGCCGCCGTGGGAACTCGTGCGCTTATCCCGGATGGGAATGGGCTGGTCCGTAGGATTAGAGGCTGATTCCATGTGTAGGGTTTACCAAGAAGGAGGGTTTTTTTGTTCTTTGTTTTTACGGGAGTGAGGGATTTGGTGTATTGGTTGTTTCTTTGACGATGTTGATGGAGGATTCAAGATGCTTTGTAAGTGCGGCTGTTAGGTTTAGTACATATATAGATTGATAAAGTTTAGTTGATCCAACAAGAACATTCTTCAACATCTTCAGAATCAGTTCTCGTCACGGTCCTACTACCAAGCACACCTAATCCAATCCAATGCATTCAAAAGTCAGCCCGCAGATCAAAATCCCTCTCCGCATCCTGTAATCGCATCCTCCAAGCCACATCAATATATTCTCACCACACCATCAAACGCCCCAAGCTCCTCAGCCAAGCCTGACAACGGCAGCCCGGGCGTTTTTTTTTTTCTTTTTTGAATGGAACTGGGTCCGTTCGTCCTACGTATGCACGCATGTACGCACATGCTCCTGGATGATACCATCGATATACCAAATACAACCCCGTGCATTCCCGTCAGTGTTCCAGACATCCCTATAGAACGCCTACAATAGTAACGCGATCCATCGTGACCGTTTACCCCGGTTCATTGGCCACTATATATATATCCACAAAGGACACTTCTCAACTCACCCGATATCTCACAAGGCCATCCCTTCCATCTTCATCTTCATCTTCACTTCGGATCATCATGGCCATTCAAAATATCAAGGCCAAAGCCACCTCCCTCGAGGCTTGGAAACTGCCCAAACAAACCTCCACCCTCGCCCCCGACTATGTCTGGTCCAACGCCGATATGGACCCCGTCCCGCTTTCCAAGCAGACGTGGTCTATTTGGACGTGGATGGGCTATTGGTGTTCCGATGCTATCAACATTGGTACCTGGGAGGCCGCGTCGTCGATTATCGCGGTGGGGTTGACTTGGAGAGATGCCATTCCTATTGTCGTTGTGGCCACGGCTATTGTTGCCATTCCTATGGTTCTTAATGGTGCTATGGGTGCCAGATTACATATTCCTTTCTCTGTCGTTGTTCGTGCTGCATTTGGATACTACTTTGCCTACTACTGCATCATCTCCCGTGCCGTCCTGGCCGCTTTCTGGCTGGGTGTTCAGTCGGTTTCCGGGTCACAATGCATTACTATTATGATCACTGCTATCTGGCCATCCTATGCGAATCTCGCCAACCACCTCCCCGACTCCGCCGGTATCACCACCCAAGGAATGGTCTCCTACATTCTCTTCTGGATCGTCCAAATGCCTCTTCTTCTTATCCCTCCACAGAAGCTTAAATGGCTCTTCGTCGCCAAGATGATCGTTGCGCCAATCGTCGCCCTTGCTACTCTCGGCTGGTGTGTCCACCGTGCGGGAGGTGCCGGTGACATTTTCGATCAGAAGCCTTCTGTTCACGGAGCTAACAAGGCCTTCCTTTGGTTATCTTGCATGACCTCCATCACCGGTTCTTGGTCCACCATGGCCTGCAACATTGCCGATTTCTCCCGGTACTCCAAGACCCGCCAAGGCCAATTCATCCAGCTCCCATTCATCCCCATCATCTTCACCATCTGCTCCGTCTTCGGCATCATCACCACTTCCGCTGGAAACGTCATCTGGGGTGAATTCCTCTGGAACCCTCTTGACATTCTTGACAAGTGGCTCGCCATGGGATCCGGCGGTCGTGCCGCTGGCTTCTTTGCCGCTTTGGCTTGGTTCATCGTCCAGGTTGGTTCCAACATTACCTCCAACTGTATCTCGGCCGCCAACGATCTTACCGTGCTCTTCCCTAAGTACGTCAACATCCACCGTGGTTGCATCATCACGGCTATTGCCGGTGGTTGGGTCTTTGTTCCATGGAAGATTCTTGCTTCGGCTTCTTCTTTCCTTGCTTTCATGGGTGGTTATGCCGTGTTCTTGGGTCCTATTGCTGGTGTGATTATCGCCGATTACTGGCTCGTTCGTCGTCTTAGAGTCGATGTGCCCGCCATGTACGATCCCCAGGGTCGTTACCACTACTGGCACGGTCTTAACTGGCGCGCACTTGTCACTGTTTTGTGTGCCTCTGCGCCTAATCTGCCTGGTTTGGCTCATGCTATTAACTCCAAGACTGTGCATATTTCCACTGGGTCTTCCAGATTGTACTCGTTCAACTACCTCTTTGGTATCTCCGTTGCGGTGGTAGTCTACTGGGCTTTGTGCACTATTTCTCCGCCTACGGATACGTTTGTTGCTAAGACTATCTACGGCAGAGAGGACGAGTCCATCGCATCGGAGGATGCCGAAAAGAAGGTTGGTGGTGAGGAGAAGAGTTTGTAATTTTAATGACTCATGTTAATTAATATACCCTTAATTTGAATATACCAAGATACCTTTTAAACTAGTAAATATAAGTGAAGCCCGGGAGTTGTTTGTCTGTTAAATCGTTGGTGTTGATGACTTCGGAGTCTCCCTTGCATGTTCCCCGGCGCTTATTAGTGTACACAAGATATAGCCCCAGAGAAATACAAGTCACAACCCCCAGAGCAAAACAAACCACCATGGCCAAAAACCCGGATGTATACCCGGGAGCCTCCTTCGCAATAAACAAATAAGGACCTACAATATTCCCCGTGCAATAGGCCATAAACACCATTGCCCCCACAGTAGTCTTCTTCGTCATACCCGCGATATTGGTCGAAATAACAGCCATAGTCAAGGGGAAAGCCCCCGAATATCCAATGGTCAATCCTACACCAAAGAGTCTGGTGACTTTATATTCCGTCGGGACTTGACGAACCATTAAAGCACCAGCAAGAGAGACAAGCATGCATAGGGTCATGAGGGCACTTCGCACATTGGGGAAGTAAGCGGAGAGACCGGTACATAGGATCACGAGGATGATCTGGAAGGAGGGCCCGATCATGTTGAGGAGAAGAGCATGTAGTGTTCCGTAGCCAAAGCCTTGGATCACAATGGCTCCGAACTGGTGGGGTTAGTATAGGAATGTAGTACGAAGATTGTGGAACCGACGGGAGGGATGGTCCTTGTTAAGAAGGTGACTTACAGTGACGAGACCATTGTTTGGGATAGACGAGAGTAATTGAATCAGAACCAAGAACCATACTTGCGGGTCTTGTACCGCTTCAATAGTCTGTTCCCACTTCCATTCTTTCGAAATCACCAAATCCCCATCAACCCTCCTAACAGCATCCTTTCTCTCCTCCTCATTCAGAAACCACGCTTCCGCAGGCGTACTAGGCAACCCGAACCAAACCACTACACCCATAGATATCGTACAACCGCCGAAAATCAAGAAAATGGCTTTCCATGCTGGTATCCCGTTGACATGGCCAATGGCATAACCAAGAAGGTTCCCGAAGAGTCCGGCCAAACAGTTGCCTAGGAACCAGGCGCCTTGACGGAGGGTTTGTTCTTCTCGGGTGTAGAAACGGGGGATTAGGAGGGTTAGACCGGGGGCGATTGGGGATTCAAAGGTGCCGAGGAGGAAGCGGAGGGGGAGGAGAGATTTTGAAGATGATGCTGTGGCGTGGAGACAGAGGATTGAGCCCCAGAGGAGTCTGGCTTGTTAGATATGGTGGATGTATGAAGTGTTGGGGTAACTTACAATGCTACGGAAATCACCTTGCCAACGGGATACCGTAAAAGTAACAAACTAGCCGGATACGAAGCAACCAGATATCCAAAGTAGTAGATACTACCTGCCCAGGAATATTGTAACCCGGTTAAATGGAGGTCACTTCTAAGTCCGGTGAGGGCGGCCGCGGAAAGAGATGATTTATCTAGGAATTGGAAGAAGTATGCCGAGGCCATAAGTGGAAGGAGACTTGGATTGTTAGTTGAGATGAAAAGACGAAGAAATAGAGAAGTATGTATGTACATACTATAAATCTGTTTTGCGGAGAATATGTCGGGATAGAGCGGGGGTTAAAGACCCCGGAACGGGGGAAATAACGGGGGACCCCGTGGGCTGTTTTGTTTCTTCAAACGACATGTTTTGATAATCTACTCTACATACTTCAAAGTCCATCAGATCTACATTGTACATACACCCGACTCTTATATAAACCCTCTAGCCGACGACAAATCCATCCTTATCACAAACAAAACCCCTCAAACTCCTCCTCCATCCCGCAAAGAAACCCTCTGATACCAACCCAGCTTCCCCGCCGCAGTTGCATCTCACAGACCCTCACTAGCACCCTCTGTGCAACCCCCCACCGGCAATTCCGGCGTCTCCCCGCGCAAAAGATTTCCCCCGCCCATTGGTGGATGGTCTGGTCTGAAGAGCTTATCGCTAGGATGAATAACGGGTGGCCGAGACGGAAAAGGCCTGGAATGCCGCTGAGGGATTCGACTTGGCGGAGGACTTGATGGAGATGTTGGAGCGTTGAGGTGGTCTTGGGGAATTTGCTGGGCACGGGCTGGGAGTGGATTGTTAAGGCCCGGATGTATTCGATTTGGACGGATAGGTAGAGGGGGACTATCCATCTTTTATTCTCGGCTTTGCGAGATCCGTCGTTTTCTAAGACACTGGTGATTACATTGGCAAAGCGCTCACCAACCGCCATAATCGTCCTCCCTATCTCCTCTATACATTTCATTGAAAGATAGCTAGAGTCAAGAACCTCCTCCATCCGGGAAACTATATACCGTAGTTGACTCGTGGCACAAAGTAGCGCATATACCTCTCTATTCTCCCTATCATCATGGACTTCCTCAACCGGATACTTGGACGTCCAATGGGCTGAATAGAGGTTCGTGGCATGTCGATCAACCATGTCCAGATTCTTAACTAGACAAGCCGGACCGGATTCTGGGGGTGCAAAGAACCTGTGGATGGAAGAAACAAGATATCCCCCGATACCATATGACGAAGCCGATGCGTCAATCGTCACCATGTGTGAAATCATCCGTGTAGTCAAGGGTGTTAATACCCCCGGAAGACACCGTCCAGTTGATAAATCCGGAAGATACGGGGTAACATGGACCGAAAGAATCTCCGATATCTCCCGGAGTCGAATCCGGAGCTGTCCTGTGCCAACGGTATAGTTGTATGTGTACATAAGAAGAAGGTATAACCCGGACACTAACAATTCAATATCAGGAGTATCAGACCCCGCCAAAATCTTCAACAACCTCGTCGACCTCCCTAAATACTCCCCCACCCAGGTACTCCCCCCCTCCCCCCTCCTAACAGCCAACGCCCTCCCCCCAATAGCCAAAAGAAACCCTCTAATCATAACCTCATTCTCCCCCAAGCCTCTCAAAATCGCCAAGACCGAAAACCCCGCCTTCTTCGTCTGCCACTCCGGCATAACAACCTCATCGAAGAATCTCAAAGCCTCTGATTCTTTCCCGCCCGTGAGGTCCCGCCCGGGTGACAGTTCCGGCGTGGGTAGCGGACCTCGGGGGAATTTGCAGGGCAGGTTAAGACGCGTGCAGCGCCAGCATATAGGATGGGTTTCGTCGCATTTCACTTTCTTGGTTCGGCAGGTTAGACAGCCGAGACGGGAGCGGGGAGCGGAGCGGCCTTGGCCGCGGGTGCGGATGGGGTGGTTGTGTGGGGGCATTTTGTGACATGTTTCTTAATGGGTTCTCGTGATGGCCTCATGTCGTCATGGTCTGTCTATGTAGATATCTACATACCACCCTCAACCTTATCACCATTTCAATTGCTAATTCAATAATTCCTACCCTCTTATCTCAAACAGGGGCCCTATCTATCAATATCTATTTCTATACCTACACATCCCAAGGTAGCAATCAATCCATCCACCAAATGACGTGCATGAACCACACCATCAACCCTACCAAACCCTAGATCTCGATCCCCACACAAGCCAATATTCTGGAAAGAATCCCAACAGAATAATTGACATGTGATTGTCGTCTTGGCACGGCTTTCACGAACGACTCGGAAACGGTCAGAGCTTGGATTGTTGGGGAGGATTTATGGGGATGTGGATAATTGACATGTGATGCGACGTGAAGCTGCTTATGAAGTGGTAGATGTTAAGTAATGAGGCTGCACCGATATTGCGGCTGATGAAGCTGAGCAGTCTAGATGGAAGGGTCATCTAGAGTGGTTCATCACCATTGTGCTCTTTGGTTGTACTACCAACCTTGAGGATCTTTCCGTAAGACAAGATGACATGCAACCAGTCACAATCGCCACATTTCCCTGAAAAATAACCTATACCTCGATTCCCGCGTCAATTCCATACATCAGCCTACAATCGAATCCTTCAGCTCCACCTCCACACAGGGATGTTCCGCCCGAGCTATTTATTTTTCCGCCACAAGCTCTGCGGTCAACCAATTCAATCACCGCCAGCCCAAGGGCCGACTATATAATTCTCTTGTCTCGGCCCCTCTCCGTCCCACGACACTCGCTCATCAACAATGCACCATACCATCCCCCAAGACCATGGGGCTCTCCGCCCCCGTGCCGTCGGAAAGGCGTCGTCAGACCCCGAACTCACCTCTACTGCGTCGGCTGATCATGCTCTGCAGGATATGGGATATAAGCCCGAGTTAACGCGGAATCGCTCGACTTTACAGGTGGCGTTCATGTCGTTTGTCCTCGCGAGTATCCCATATGGTCTTGCCACGACTCTATACTACCCACTAATCAACGGTGGCCCCGTCGACATCATCTGGGGATGGATTGCAGTGTCGGCTATCATCGTCTGTGTAGCTAGTTCCCTGGGAGAAATCACCAGTGTCTATCCCACCGCAGGAGGTACATACCCGTCCCCATTACCACATATCAATTGCCTCGCAACTAACAATCCTAGGCGTCTATTACCAGTCCTTCATGCTCGCGGATCCAAGCTACAGACGTCTCGCAGCCTGGACAACCGGCTGGCTCTATCTCGTTGGAAACGTCACGATAACACTCGCCGTAAACTTCGGGACAACCCTCTTCTTCGTCGCCTGTATAAACGTCTTCGAAGACGCCTCCGGCAATGAAATCTTCCCTGCCTCAACATACCAAGTCTTCCTGATATTCCTCGCCATCACATTCCTCTGTAACTTGGTTTCCAGTTTATGTAACAAGTATCTCCCCTGGCTCGATGTAAGTCCCATCTCCCCCCCATTTCCCGCAAAAGAAACACCCCACTAACACCGGCCCCACCCCCAGACCGCCGCCATCTTCTGGACCTTCGCCGGCGTCATCGCCATCGCAATCTGCACCCTCGTTCTCGCCCGCGAAGGCCGCCGCTCCGCAAAATACGTCTTCACCCACTTCGAATCCAACTCCGGCTGGACCCCCGGCTGGTCCTTCTTCGTCGGTCTCCTCCACGCCGGCTACGCCACCTCCTCCACCGGCATGGTAATTTCCATGTGCGAGGAAGTAAGAGACCCCGCTGTCCAAGTGCCCAGGGCAATGGTTGCTACGATTTTCTTGAATACCCTGGCGGGTTTGTTGACCCTTATTCCGCTTTGCTTTGTCCTGCCGGATATACAGATGCTTATTTCGTTGGCGAGTGGACAGCCTGTGCCGACGATTATTAAGAGTGCTGTTGGGAGTCCCGGGGGCGCGTTTGGCTTGTTGATTCCTATCATGGTTTTGGCCTTGATTTGTGGAATTGGATGCACGACTGCCACATCACGGTGTATTTGGGCCTTCGCCCGTGACGGTGCCATCCCCGGATCATCCTGGTGGAAGGAAATCCACCCGACTCTCGACGTCCCCGTCAACGCCATGGCCCTCTCCATGATCGTCCAAATTGCCCTTGGACTAATCTACTTCGGCTCGTCCGCGGCCTTCAACGCCTTCTCGGGCGTCGGTGTAATCTGCCTTACAGCCTCCTACGCAATCCCCATCGCTATTTCCCTCTTCCAAGGCCGCACACACCTCCGCGACGCAAAATTCAACCTAGGTAACGGCCTAGGAACCTTCTGCAACGTCGTCTCTCTCGCCTGGTCTGCCCTCGCTATGCCCCTCTTCTGCATGCCCAGCTACCTTCCCGTCACCGCCGCCACGGTAAACTACGCACCGGCCGTTTTCGTCGCCTCCATGGGTATCTCGGCCATTTGGTATTGGGTGTGGGGGAGAAAACACTACATTGGCCCTCCAACACAGTAATTAGCAGATTCTTGTAGATTTAGTTGTAATAATATTTGGTTACGCCCTTCGCATCCTTCACATGCCATTAACCCTAAAACCCGATTGACGGAGATGGAAGGCCGGTGGGTCCTAGGTGGGCGTTATATGGGGTTTTGACGTAGCTCGGTGTCCGCGGCGCCGGTGTGTGTTGTTATATAATTATCCATGTTTCCTACTGTTTTTGGTGTTTGGAAGAGGTGATAACTATAACCGCAATCATGGATCCCAACGAGTATCGGCGGCTTGCCGCCATTGTCACTGAAGACAGTACGTCCGTCCCCCCCTCATATGAACCCAAACTAACCATGCCAAGTCGCCAAATACTATGAATCCCTCCCCACCCTCGCACCCCTCTCCACCGTATCCCCCGGCTACCTCCGGCCCCTCCTCCCCCCCGGCCCCCCTGAAACCCCCGACCCCTTCACCACCATCCTCTCCGACCTCCACCAACACATTCTCCCCGGCATAACACACTGGCAATCGCCCGGGTTCCACGCCTTCTTCCCCGCTTCCTCAAGCCACCCCGCCATGCTGGGAGACATGTACAGTAATGCGTTCACCGGGGCGCATTTCAACTGGGTTTGTTCGCCGGCGGCGACGGAGTTGGAGACGATTGTGGCGGATTGGATGGGGCGGATGTTGGGATTGCCGAGGGGATTTTTGGCAGAGGAGGGGATGGGTGGTGGTGGTGTGATTTTGGGGAGTGCGTCGGAGGCGATTTTGACGGCTATGACGGCGGCGAGGGAGGATTATTTGGATTCAGTGCTGGGGAAGAAACCTGCTACTTTAGCTGATGATTCTCCCGAGTTAGAAGCATGGGAAGATTCTCGTGCCGAGCTTAAAGGGAAACTAGTCGCCCTCGGTTCCTCGCTCACCCACTCATCTACCAAAAAAGCCGCCATGGTCCTCGGTCTTCGCTTCCGTAGTATCCCCGTCACCAAAGAAACAAACTACCAACTCACCGGCGCCCTCCTAGAAGCCAAAGTCTCCGAACTCCGCTCCAAGGGTCTCCACCCCTTCTACCTCACCGCAACCTATGGATCCACCGACATCTGCTCGATAGACGACTTC
Organism: Huntiella abstrusa; assembly: GCA_025685495.1. NCBI lineage: Eukaryota > Fungi > Ascomycota > Sordariomycetes > Microascales > Ceratocystidaceae > Huntiella > Huntiella abstrusa. The sequence goes on along the minus strand of JAJNMT010000156.1, from coordinate 136,042 downwards.
CCCTCTCTATCCACCACTCTCCCCAAACTATCCACCCCCCACCCCATCTGGTGCCACATCGACGCCGCCTACGCCGGATCCGCCTTAATCCTGCCCACCCACCAAATCGCCCCCGAAGTCCTCTCATCCTTCTCCTCATTCAACTTCAACCCTCACAAATGGCTCCTCGTCAACTTCGACTGTTCCCTCTTCTACGTCCAGCGCGCATCAGCCCTCGTCAACGCCCTGTCCATTGCCCCCGTGTACCTCCAGAACGCCTTCTCGCAAAACGGCAAGGTAACCGACTATCGAGACTGGCAGATTCCTTTGGGCAGGAGATTTAGGGCTTTAAAGATTTGGTTTGTGTTGAGGATGTTTGGTGTTGAGGGATTGAAGAAGCATGTTGCTAAGGGGATTAAGTTGGCCGAGACGCTGGCGGAGAAGATTCAAGAGAGAAACGACCTTTTTGAAATTGTTGCGGGGCCGGCTTTTGGACTTGTTGTTTATAAACTTGTCGGAAAACAGGGAGACTCTCTAGAAGAAAGAAACGCCCGGTGCAAGAAGGTTTACGAGGCTATTAATGCCGCCGGCGAAATCTACCTCACTGGGTCCCTCCTCTCCGGCGAGTTCGTCATCCGTGTAGCCACCACCGTCCCAACAACCGACGAAGCACAAATTGAAAAGACCTTCACAGTGTTGGTCAGAGAAGCTGAGAAGGAACTGTTGTAGTTTGTATGTCTATATAAAATCTAATCTAAATACTAGCCCGTCTGGGCGCCATGGTCCTCCGTAACGCCTTACTAGCCTCTTCACTTTCCTGCTGTAAAGGCAGCTTCCCTTCCTTCCGTAGACCTTCCAAAAACTCAGTGCCAAATTGATACCCTAGGTTATAAATCTCATCAAACTTTCCAAAATCCAAGGTTCCATAGTCGTCAATTGGCGGCCGCATGTATATACACCCCGGCATGGTCTTTGCCCGTTCAAGAGCATCAACACTCGAGACGTAAGCCAAACGTGCTTGAATCTCAGAAAGAGTAGGCGGATTAGGATGTGTGGATAGAGGATTCCACCGGTTGAAAAACGCCCACATGCCAGAAAGCGAATCACCATACGTCTGAGGGGTATCATCATCCAAAGCCCCGACATCAACAGCAATGATTGTCGCTGCGCCAAGACTCTTCATATGTGCCACGGTAAGGTTGTCAATATACCCACCATCAAGCAACATACTACCCTCATCACAAAGAGGCGGCAACAACCCAGCAAGAGACATTGACGCACGAATATACCGCCAGGCATACCCGCTCGTGTGAATTTCCTGTCTCGCTTTGCTAATGTTCGTAGTGTTGCAATAATACTCCAGCCAAAAGTCCTCAATCTGGGTTTTTCCAAAGATCTTGAAAATACCACGGTTGAATTCGTGACCAGTTGTGTAAGAAGCAGACGGATAAGTCAAGTCAAATGCAAAACGCCAGATACTCGCCATACGACCCGCAAACTTCTTCGCAAGTCCAAACATAGGAACCACATCTGCATGGCGAGCATACAAAGCACCAACAAACGACCCAATAGATGTACCACCAATAAGATCCACAGGGATACCAGCTTCTTCGAGGGCCCGAATAATTCCAATGTGCGCAATACCACGCGCACCACCACCGCCAAGGACCAACCCAATCGACTTGCCACATAAACGACGAGCAAGCCGGTTAAAGTCACCCTTGGACGGCGACTCAGGAGGGTAGTATTGTCCTGGACGAAGTTTCCGGTTGGTATACTTCTGAATCTCCGCCTGGATAATCTGTACACGTTCCTTGAGAGCCGACCCGAGACGTCGAGGTTGGACAACCGGGATAGTAGTAGCATGGAGAGGCATTTGCATATGGTAATGTCCACCGTTAACCCACATACGGTTCCGTAACCACGATCGAGTAAGACCAGGCTGGGAATACCGTTCGGAATGTAACATGATCAACGTCTTGCGAGCTGTGGACTTCATACCCAGCAACAACCGTTCATACTCTCCAATCTCTGGAGACCCATCAGCCAAAGCAACCAGTAAAATACTGTCTGCCTGCGTAATACAAGTCTGAGTCCAAGGAGAGTTGGCCGTAGTATCTATTACAATGTTAGCAGACTGAAGGAAACCTTAAAAAAGACCCAATCTCAACAAAATAATATCCCATTAAGGGTATAGCAGTCAGGAAAAAATTAGAGTATTTTGGCCATCATAGAGATGCCTCCGTAAGATATTTTCTCATCATTCGCTATAGGCAAAGCCATATTCAGAAAACAAAATACAAAACAACTTACCAGCAACGTAAAGCACCAAACTATGCTTCTCCTCAAGATCCGCTAGGTATTGCGCCAACTTGAGTTTACCCATCCGGTTGAAAGCATGCTTTCCAAGATGATTCAAAATAGAATGTTGATTCAACCGGACAGCCCCATTTGGTGGTGAAACCTGCGACAAAGCCTCCATAAGCTTGGTAGAAAACTCCATCACAGGAACTCCGTTGGTAACTGGCAAGACGGCAACAGTTCTCAAGTTATTCGTCGAAAACCCCTTTTGGAATACTGCGCTAGACAGTGTCTCGCCAAAGTTAAGCATCGTCGGGTCCTTAATTAACTTGCGCATGCGCGAAGCAATAATCTTGGATACCTTCATGGTGATGTTAGGGTGGTCCTGAGCCAAACTGTTAAACAGGGTACGAGGAAACTTGACAAGCTCAGTGTCACGGATGGCGTGGAGAGTACCGGGTCGACTAGACTCCGTCATGACTTCCAATTCACCGACACTTTCGCCCTGTCCGTACTCTGCCAAAACATTTACCCGACCGACAGTTTTCTCCTCAACAAGACGAAGACGACCATTAAGGACAATATAAATAGCCTCACTCTCCTCATCTTGATGGAACAAAACCTGCCCAGCCTGAACCTGAACCCACTCAAGCGCGAAATCAATGTGAAGAATCAACCGTGGAAGAATACTCGTCAACCGCTTAGCCATTGTCAACAAAACAATAGGATACTTGTCGACGATCCGCTCAAGCGATGCACGAGGCAAGAAACCAACATAGACATCAGTCTTGGCCCGTACATCAATAAACGACCGGTAAGCAGTGACACCGCCCATGTATCCAGCGAGACCCCCAGGCTTAATGAGAGCCACGCTTTTGCGAGTTCGTCTTTTGGATCTCTGAGCATCAATGCCGGATCTCTTCTCGCCATTATTACCGGTGGCAGGGGACGCAGGCATATAGCTAGCAGGATCGACTTCGAGGATACCAGCACCGAGTTCAGTCTTGGTGGTTCCCATATCAAGGAAACCATCAATGACATAGTAAAGACCAGCATTGTGTTCGCCTTCCTCGACTAGTACGGAACCCTGAGGGAAAAAGAGAATTTCCAGGTCATCGCGCATATCATGCGCAAGAACATTGGCATTAGGAGAGTGAAAAGCTGTACTCCCAGAAGCCTGAGACTCAGTATCACCCTCGCCAGATCCATCCAAGGGCCCCATAAGGCCAAACGCATTGGAAGATCCAAACCGAGGACGGCTAGCTGTAGAACCACCGATCTTGGGGGACCCGGGTGTAGACTCAATAGCATCAGGTGACAATGCAGATTGGCCAAGGCCAAGAGCACGGAACATACATTCCAAGACTGAAGCCCTGAACACGTTGTCATCGTTGACGGATTCCCGCGGATCAATTGGTTTACGAGTACCTTGCTTAGCAAAGGGGTCGATAACTCCACGTCCACCATTAGCAAACGGAGACCGGGGCGAAGTGTTATATGTGCCGACTCGTCTGGGGGAGGTAGCTTGAGGGCTCTTCTCAGCCAGGGGAAGCGTGCGTTCCCTAGGAGGCGCAATAGCACCACCAGAAGAACCCAAGGTAATCTGCTGTGAAAGGGAGTGCAAAACAGCCTCCTTTCTCAAGCCCGCGCTAGAACGCCGTCTCCGGCCAGCCATAGGATTATGTAAAGCAATAACCTTGGGGTCTTCACCCGTTTCCCTTGAATTCTCCCGTTCACGTCTGAACTTATCCTTAAGACGATTCAGAGCATCACCGCGGAGATCATTAGGGAGTTGGCAAAAAGTGAAGCGAGTCATGCTACTCTCAGTGCGAATAACATCGTCAGTCAGCCCGAGATAGTTATAGGCATTCGATAATGTGACACGTTGGAAACGAGAGAGAATCACGTGTACAATGTGAGCAGTAGCTTTGGGATAGATCTTGATCAACCGGCGGAAAGCACTAGCGGGGATAATAGCAAGAGTAGTGTCAACTGTCGCACGAGCAATAATATCTGGATGCGCGGAGACGGAGAAACCACGAGCACGAAGTCGGGGACGAGAGCTGAAACCAGAAGGGCGATCATTAACTTCAGAAGTGAGGTCAATGGAGGGAATGTCTTGGTCATCGCCAGATAGTTCAGCAGGTGACTGCAAACGAGTAGTCCGAAGAGGGCCCGTGGGAGGAGTTCCCGGGACGGAAGTAAAATCCTGAGAAGACCCATCATAAGTAGGCGCGGGCGAAAAGGTGCCTCGCTGCTTACCAGAGTCATCCTCCGCTGACCCAAGATTGATGTCCTCAGTAAACAATGACATGATCGAGAAAAGAGATGACATGGGCGTGCCATTTCTGACCTCAGTCAAAAGCTGATACTGATGGGCTGCATTGTTTTGCTCATCATACTCAGCGTCTCTATCGCTCGCATCAGGACTATCATAGGCATTACGCGGGCCTGACTTGACAAAGATCTCCACGAGACCATCAACGACGATGCAGAAACCCTTCTCATCTTCCAAGTTGACAGCTTCACCAGCAACCAATCGCTTCGTCTGCATGCTCCGTGTCAACTCATGAAAGACGGGCCGTTCCAAGTATCCAAAGATTTTAATGGCACTTAGGAACTCGTCGAGGTAATTTGAGAAGCCTGATTTGACACCTTCATCGTGACTATCTGGTGGTAGGTCGACGTTGGGCTCCTTGCGCTGTGGTTCATGTGGAAGGCGAGAATACACATTGAGTAGTCTGTAACGAACAACCCAAGCAGCAGCCACGGAAAAAAGGACTAAGATGACCGCTCTTTAGAATGTTAGCTGAAATCCTACCCCACATTTGGCAGCAAAAACTTACAAGGTAGTAGCGTTCATCGTCACAGTCCATGTGGATGACAAAGTAGTAAAGATAAAGGTTGGCAAAGAAAATGTAGTCAATCGTAACGACCAGTAAATCACTGACGTGATCGCTTGTAACACAGCCAAGACAGCTCTTCCAAGCATCCCCAACCAAGAGGAAGCTGGCTGGCTCTCCAAAAGTTCACCGGCCGCGGCCTCGGCAGAGGCAACAAGTGTCTCCAGAGTCCTGGCGGACTCATTCAAGACAGTCGCCATGACGGATATGTTGAAAAAGTAGAAGGAAAAAGTGAATATATGCTAACTCGTAGCTCCAAGGTGGGAGCGGTGAAACAAGAGCTTCACATGCTGCGATGTACAACGGGCCAAGGGACACCACCGAATACACGTCTTTAGATCTGGGTCTCGCAGTCGAGATACCAGAGTAAAGAAGTGACGTACGGGGGAAAAAAGAGAAGAAAGAAACCCGACTAAACTGAGAGCTGGGTTTTATTTAGGGGCTGGTGTGAAATTTTGGTGAAGACTTTGCGCGTGGGTCTAAAGGCGATAGAGATAAGTGGGGTGTATGTGGAACAGAACGAACAATGAAGGCGTAAAAATCAGAGTTAAGCGGGATGTCACGTGAGCTGTTTATGGCGGATAGAGGGGGTTGGTGACGATGAGTGAAGAAAGATCCAATGAGGCTCGTGCGATGAAGGGAGGTTTATATAACAGTTTTGGAATCACATGCATGTGATTATGGTCCTGAACCACGATAAGTAGGAGAATCCAATATAGCTAACAGCTGGCACATTCCGTCCAACTGCCATTAAGATTATGTGGGGCGGAAGCTTTGGTAGGGTTACTAGGGTTGACGTGATCTTGGTTGGTAATTAGTATGATGAGGAGTTGGGCTTCTCATTAGAGAGAGTGTATCAACTACTCATTAATTTTTCAGCATCTATCAAATCTCATAATGCCTTTCGGTCAACTCGTAGTCGGCAGTCCTGGAGCCGGAAAATCCACATATTGTGATGGCAGTAGGTAGTCTCACTCAACATAGCCGACCCCGTCTAACATCCATTCAGTGCACCAATTCCTCGGGGCCATTGGCCGGGCTTGTTCCGTGGTGAATCTAGACCCGGCAAATGACAACACCAATTATCCACGAGCTTTAGATATTCGGGATCTCGTCAAGGTGGAAGATGTCATGAAAGAGGACCAATTGGGCCCTAACGGAGCCATGTTATATGCTCTTGAGGAACTAGAGCATAACTTTGATTGGCTGGAAGAAGGCTTGAAAGAGTTTCAAGAGGACTATGTTTTGTTTGATTGTCCCGGACAGGTGGAGTTATATACCCATCACAATTCGCTGCGGAATGTCATTTTGAAGTTACAAAAGTTGGGTTACAGGGTATGTATTGGAATCCGGCCATCCTTGATGTCAACTAACAAAATTAGATGGTTGTCGTTCACTTATCAGACTCATACTGTCTAACTCAGCCCTCACTTTACATCTCTAATCTTCTGCTATCGCTCCGCGCCATGATCCAAATGGATATGCCCCATATCAACGTCCTTTCTAAAATCGACAAAATATCCAGCTATGAGCCACTCCCTTTCAACCTAGATTTCTACACAGATGTCGACAATCTATCATATCTCCTCCCTCAGCTCTCCGAAGAATCACCAACCCTCCAAAACGAGAAATTCTCCCGTCTAAACGAAGCCGTGGCAAACCTCATAGAGAACTACTCGCTAGTCCGCTACGAGGTTCTTGCCGTCGAGAATAAGAAATCCATGATGCATCTCCTCCGGGTTATCGACAGAGCAGGCGGTTATGTGTTTGGAAGTGCAGAAGGAGCAAATGATACGGTCTGGCAAGTGGCGATGCGTAATGAGACGGGTATGGGCGATTCCGTGGATATCCAGGAACGATGGATAGATTGCAAAGAAGAGTATGACGCGTTGGAAGCCGAAGAGGAAGAACAAATGAGAAAGGCGGCAGCGGAGCAGGCCGGAGAGGCAGATGATGACATGATGGATCCGGATTTTGGTGATATGCGGTTGCCAAATGGTCCCGGGGTAACGGTTATTCGTAAATAGAATAGGCGATAATTCGCCCAATTGAGAAACAGTTCACTCTCCATCCTCATCCACGTCCATTATATCTTGTCCACCAAAACTTAATATCCCGTGTACATCATTTGGATCCTTCTTCGCCGCCAGAATCAACGCTTGTGCCTGACGAATCGCCGCTTCTTCCGCCTGTTTTATCGTCCCACTGACGCGTACAACGCGGTAAATACACGGTGTCTCCGTCCCCGGGATGGTATTCATCATTGTCAATGCTGCCCACACGAGACGGTAGTATTTACGGGATACTTTGATAATGAATGTTGCGGTGGCGCACGAGATGTATTTCACTAGGAATGTTAGATTTGGGATGGACACGGTAATGGTAGGAAGGGAGTCATACCAGAGAAACCAACTTCCACGGCACCCGCGCCAAAAGTGCCAAAAAGGGCTTTTACCTCAGTACGAATGGCTTTTTGAAGAGTCCGGAAGTTGAACACATCCGTGATTGGACGGTGAAGAGATAGTATTGACGGGACATTTTCTTCCTGTACGTTTAGGCGTGGTGGTTGAAGGACGTTGACCAGGAGATATCTTTCTTTTATTCGAACCATTTTGTCTATTAAAATGTGAGAATGCGTTGATTTTTTATGTAAATTATAAGATTGTAATGCGGGCGATGTCAGTCAATAGTAAGTGAGGTTACATACGAAGGATGAGTATTTTCGGTCTCCACTTTTCCACCGCTGGATAACAGGGTACTTATAAGCAGCGACATGACATCATGACATCGCGGGGCCCTTATCAGGCCATTACGATATTTCTACTTGGAATCTACATAAAAATGCCACTACAAACGCCCACAGCGGTTCTTCGCGTTGCTATAATCGTCGTCTCTACGACGGCCGCAAAAGATCCTAGTACGGACGGTGTAATTCCCGCCCTAACTGAGGTCTTTAGCTCTGCGCAGGCGGAATGGTCGGTTGTGGAGACGGAGATTGTAACGGATGATGCGTCAACTATTAATGCAGCGGCCAGGAGATTCACCGATAGGTCGGAAGAGCCGATTCATTTGGTTATTACATCTGGAGGAACGGGATTTGCAAGGACGGATGTTACGCCGGAGGTTAGTTGGGTTAACGAGCCATATTGGAGGTGTACTGACTTTATATGTAGGCTATTACACCGTTGTTACATCGCCATGCTCCAGGCTTGGTACATGCTATGCTCGCCGCTTCATTTGCCGTAACGCCCTGTAAGTCAACCCACCAACCTTTCAAACCAAGCTAACCTTCCAAGTCGCCGCCATGTCCCGTCCCACCGCCGGAATCCGTCACAAAACCCTCATAGTAACCCTTCCCGGCTCTCCCAAGGCCGCCCGGGAAAACCTTCTCGCCATCTTACCGACTCTCCCGCACGCCTGTCTCCAAGCAAGTGGCGAAGGTGGAACCTCTCGGGAAATGCATAAAGGGGGTACCGAAAAGTTAGAGAAAGACGCCGGGATAACTGAGAAACCGGTGGAAGTTGTCTCGGGCTTCAAAAGCTCGTGTGGTCATCATCACGGTGCTGGATCTCGTCATGCCCATAAACATGGCAATTTCAACCTTCGGATTCCCGCGGGCTTTGTTACGAATGACCTGTCTGCATCGCCTGCTGCCCGTCAACGTGCTTCCCCGTATCCGCTAATCTCCGTCGACATGGCGTTGAACTTGATTGAACAACATACTCCCGGTCCAACACAAATCACACATACAGTCAACCCCACAATCACAAACCACACGCTCGCCTCCCCGGTCACCTCACCTACTGCTGTCCCCGCATTTCGCGCGAGTATAGTTGACGGATACGCCGTTGTACTCCCTCCCAACGGGGTTATATCCGGGGAGTATCCCGTTGTAGGGACATCGCATGCTGCACCGGGTGTCGAACAGCCTACTTTACGTTTGGGAGAAGTCGCCCGTGTCACAACGGGAGCCCCAGTTCCCCCGGGAGCTACTGCGGTCATTATGGTTGAAGACACAACACTCTCTGCCAAGTCCGAGTCAGGCGATGAAGCTAGAATATTAGTCTCGGAACACCAGCTTCCCCACCTTGCTAATATTCGAGAAATCGGGAGTGACGTTGCCTTAGGCGCTACTCTCCTTGATGCCGGTGACCTTATTACCGGGACGGGCGGTGAACTAGGTTTATTAATGTCTGCCAATGTGACGACAGTCCCTCTTTATCGTCTCCCCATAGTCGGCGTTCTATCAACCGGCGACGAACTCACAAACCCATCTACCACGCCTCTTCGCCATGGCCAGGTCATCGATACAAACAGGCCATCTCTCCTCGCTGCTCTCGGGACCCAAGGTTTCCCAGCTATGAACTTGAACATTGTAGAAGACAAACCTGGAGCCCTAGAAGAGTCCCTCCGGCACGCCCTAAAACATGTTGATGTCCTGATAACCACCGGCGGAGTCAGCATGGGCGAACTCGACCTACTCAAACCCACGATCGAAAGGAAACTTGGCGGAACAATCCACTTTGGTCGAGTGGCCATGAAACCTGGCAAACCAACCACGTTTGCTACCGTCTCTGTTAAGGAGAATGACGGGGTTAGAAGGGAGAAGGTCATTTTTGCACTCCCGGGGAATCCGGCCTCGGCACTGGTTACTTTCCACCTGTTTGTCTTACCTGCTTTACATAAACTTGCGGGCCGTCGGACGAGGGGATTGCCGAGGGTTATTGTATCGCTTGATGAGGACGTCCCTCTGGACCTGGCGCGCCCGGAATACCACCGGGCTGTCATTTCCATGGGGAAGGATGGATTGTTACATGCAGGGAGTACCGGTGGGCAAAGAAGTAGTCGCGTAGGCAGCATGAAGGCAGCCAATGGACTACTTTGTATGCCGGCCGGTAAAGAACCTGTCAAGACAAGATCCAGAGTAAGCGCGATTATGATTGGGCCAATTCATGGGTTATAAACGGGGATGAAATTCACAACATGTATTCAACAAACCAGATAGTACTCAAGCATACACAACGAGGCTCTCAAAGCCCATCTACTCCAACTCCATGATATATGTCACCAAAGCTCTTCGCACTCCTTAGTTAGCACCAAAGTTAGGGGCCTTCCCCGAAACCAACAACCCAATAATCAACCCAAACAATCCCAAAACCGAACTAAAAATCTCAATGACCAGAATCTTGACAAACAGCGAAGGATCAGCCGCATCCGCCAAAGCTGCCCCTGAACCATTGATACCGACCGAGACACCGCAAACCAAGTTACAGAAGCCAACTGTAACACCCGACCAGAAGAGGGCATAGCCGGTGAAATACGCGTTCCCAGAGAAGGCTTCGGGCCCGTCAACCTTGTTTAATTTCGAGGAGAAGACAATCGCCATGATGACACCGTAGATGGCAACGACCTCGCAGAAGATAATGGAGATGAGGTTTTTGGTGCGGATGCGGGGGGCTTTTACGCCGGCGCCGAGAATTGTGGAACCTGTGAGGAAGATGCCCCTGTGGATGGGGTGTTAGTTCGGATGAACCCGCTAGAGACGACTCAGAAAAGGAAACTTACCAGGCGGCACCGACGACCGAGAGACCAATGCAAAGGCCGATACCCATACTGGCCCAGGCTACGGGCGATACAGACTCGAGGTATTCACCAACATTGAAGGCTTCGCCGCCGCCAGTGAAGAGCATCACTTTGGGGGGTTAGTATCCATGTATGTATATCGCAGATCGTAAACGGAGAGACTCACGAGCTCCGGCGGCAGTCACTATGGACGTGAAACCGGCTAAGCCGTAGGTTAAGAGACTCATGGTGGATATGTCGAGATGCAGTCGTGTGCGTATAAAGGATCTCTACCAACGAATAGCTCCAAACAGCGCGCCCAGAAGTTGAACAGTGGAAACGCGCGTCACGCAGACGGAGACAATAGCGAAACTTCAAAGACAAAGAAAAGGAAAGAAAAAGAGTAAATGTCCCAAGCAACAAAATCCACCACAAGCAATTCAATCTTTTCCAACAAAAAAATGCAGAAATTCAACTCTCAAAATGTCGTCACATTTCCCACGTCCGCCGCCTACCTTAAACACCTCACCCGGTAAACCCTAAGTTTCAGCGCGTCCCTACCGTCAAACCCCTAACTAGCCTGGTGCAAGATGACTAAGCAGGGCTTTGAGGTATAAATTGGCGCAACGGATTTGCGACATGTTGCGACGAAGAAGTTGGTAAGGACGGGTTCTGGAGCCCGGATATTTGATCTTTTTTCTTTTTCTTTCTTCGATTTTTCTTATTTATCAAGATGGCTTCTAGTGGGGTACAGCCGGCTTATGAGTTGTATCGGAGAAGTAGGTGAGTTATTGCGATTGGTGGAGATGATGATTATGGAGACTATGGGACTAACGAACGGGTTCATGGATGGTAGTATCGGCATGGCTTTGACCGATACCTTGGATGATCTTATCCAAGATGGCCGTATCGATCCACAGCTGGCAATTAGGGTGTTAGCCACCTTTGATCAGGTCATTACCGACACCCTCCAGAAGAGCGTCAAGGCCCGGCTATCATTCAAGGTGAGTCCCTCTTGTTGTCTCCTTGTCTCCCATCCCACCACTAACAATGTTCCCTCTTCACTATAGGGCTCGCTCGACACTTACCGTTTCTGCGACGAAGTCTGGACTTTCTTGATCAAGAATGTTACCTTCAAAATGGACGGCACTCAACCGCCCGTGGTGGCAGACAAGGTTAAGATTGTTAGTTGCAACTCTAAGAAGCCGGATGGCCAGTGAGTTTAATAGGGTTATTTGGATAGATAGGGTTATCAAGTACATGATTAACATGGTGGCTGTTATTTTTTGAGGATTTGGATATGTGAATATATGTATACATGTGTATTGATTTTGCTAAAAGATGATTCGTAAGAGGACACCACCTGGAAGTTCGGGGGAGACTTCGGAGAGAGAGATAGAGACAAGTTTGTTGACGGAAACGGAAAGGGAAGTTCCGAGGACCACGGGAGGATCGCGTTGGGTTGTACTTGCGGCTTTGTCGGGATTAACGGCGGCGAGTAACGGTGTTTTCGCCAAATTGTAAGTTCTTGTCAGTTACATATAATTGGGGATTTATATTCTAATAACGACAGGGCGACAACGAAACTCACCGCCTCTTGGGCTGCCGGGTTAGCTGGCTTCTTAGGTTTAGAAAAGCACCTGGGCCCCTTTGAAGCAGTCCTACGTATTGTAAGTGGCATTCCTACCCGTCGAACACCAAATCTAATACTCTTTAGTTCTTCTTCGTCCTCAACATCGTCTTCAACGGTATCATGTGGACCCTCTTCACCAAGGCTCTCGCCGCCGGAACCTCCACCACCCAAGTCTCGGTGATCAATACGTCCGTCAACTTCATTTCCACGGCAGTTCTCGGCTGGATGATCTTTGCTGAGGAGTTACCCGGTATGTGGTGGGTTGGCGCAGCTTTGTTAATCGTTGGTGGCGTGTTAGTAGGCAAAGATGAGCCGAGGAAGGAGGACGAAGAAGATGAAGGCACGGTTGAATTGACTGGAGAGGTGTATCACGATGACATTGAAGAGGATGAGGATATCCCGCAGTTGTGATTGGTTGGTGGGTATATATAAATACAAGTAATTAACGACTCTGTAACTCTACATCTTCTTGTACTGGTGTCTCTACTTCAGCAAGGTTACGCAACCGGATCCACCCGCCCGTCCAGCGTTCCACGGATTCCACAACCCACCCAACGACACTCTTGATGAGCACCCAGAAGATTTCCCCGCCGTCATCCCTATTAGAGTCCAGAGTTCCTCTATGCTTCAAACGAAGACAATCTTTCACTGTCACTAACCCCATTAACCGGCCTTGATACTCTACCAAGACAACCTTGGGGCCGATCTTGCAGAAGACGTCGATTACCGTTTCTAGTGGCAACTTGGGGTTGACAGTGATTGGGGTTGCGTCAACGTAGCGACCAATGTCTAGTGGGCCCATGGGATCAGATACACCCACGGGTATGGTAACTGAGTTTTCACTGACAGGCTCAAAGATACATCTTGCGTCCCCGTCGACTGGCCTATCCCTCTTCGTCTTGTCAATCGCATATCTCAGTTCTGTTCTCCCGATATACCCTCTCAGCACTCTATCACCGCCCTTATCGACGACAGGGAAGCCTTGGTACTTGCAGTTATTGAGAACCTGCTCAACTTCCTTGACTGTAAGACCCTCGACTGGCAACTCTACCAACTTTGTCTTCATGATGTGGTCGACAGAAACCCCAAAGCTATGCTCATCTTTACTATCCAAGAACGGGAAACCCGAGAATGGAATCACCCGATCAGCAATACCGCCGTGGCCACCAAAAAGAGTCGTTACGAGATTACTCATGCCGACAACAATCATAGTAGGAAGAATATAATCCACGGCGCCAGTGAGTTCGAACATGATGACTACCACGGTAACTGTAAGATGCATGATACCCGAGAGTGAAGCAGCAGCACCAAGGAGCGCATAGGTACCGGGGGTAATACACGGCTCCTCAGGTTTGCAAGAGGCAAAAAAGAAGCTTTTAGGAGCACTTTCATGGAGAGCCTGAACACCGATTCCAACGGCACGACCAAACGACGCACCGATGGCCATGGAAGGCACAAAGATTCCAGCAGGAACTTTGCAACCGTAGGAGATGATGACAAGACCAAAGCGAAGAGCGGTTGCGATCAAGAGAGAACATATATTCCAGAACCGCTCATTCTTTTCACAAAGACCGTTGTAGTCTTCGGCGCCTTCACACTCCAAAAACAGAATCTCCATCGACTTTGCCATTTCAATGCGCAAGAAAGCATTCGGGTAGCAGAGAATGGCGGTGATACCTGCGAGCACGACGGACTCGATGATGGGATAAGCTGACAAGTGACGTTTACGAAAGCCTTGGTATTTGAGGTTGAGATAGATCATTGCCTCACCATAGATACCACCAAGAACACCAAGGATCAGAAAGAAGATAATTTCGAAGAAGTGCCATGAGCGATCGTAGTGGACTTGGAACATGACTAGTTGTCCAGTGCGGAAAGGGTTCATAGCAGAGAGCGTAGCAACGGCCACCAGAGCACAAAAGAAAGATCTCCAAAGGGTTTTCAACGGGAAATAAGTCGACATCTCCTCCAGAGAGAATAGTACGCCACCAATAGGCGCACCGAAAGCCACAGCAACACCCGCTGCCGCACCAGCACAAAGGACTTCTCTCGTTCTTCCGGCACTTCGTCTATATCTCGGGAAAAGTCTAGAGACAACATTACTCGCGCAGACAGCATAATGCACTGAAGGACCTTCTTTTCCCACAGAAAGACCAGAGGCAATGGTGATGGGAAGTGCTACGGACTTGATGAAGAGAGTCCAGAAGCCGAGGAAGCCTTTCATCACGAAGCCGGCGATGATGCATTTGATTTCCGAGATACCAGAGCCGGCGGCGTACGGGGCGTAAGATTTTACGAGACGAGCGGCAGTTAAGGCGAAGAGCATCTAGGAAGGTTAGTAGGTGAACTGAAAACAGTGCGTTGAGACTGACAGCTAGAACGGTGTAAATAAAGTAGTTGATGAGTGTAAATGAAGACCATTCTTCCCATTCATCACAGCCTATTCACAGTTAGTAACCCTCTGATGTTCACATTTCATGATACTTACCATTATCCTCTCCCCAACAGCAAAACCCTTCATTCAAGTAAAACGCCGTGCGGCAATGACCAGTCTTGATATCAGACATCCACGCTGAAACAATATTGATCAAGCCCGCAATCAAGCCAATAGTCAGTCCAATCAACATGACTACAATCCAGCCTTGAGCCGCCTCATACCATTGAATCATTCGTAATCGCCAACCTTCTTGGCCACCGGCAAGTCGGTTACTCATTGTCCGTCGTCGGAGAAGTCGTTGTGCATGTTCACGGGCGGCATCTTGCACCCAGTCTGTGGTTGTTAGCCTCAATATGAACCAAAATAGTAGCTTGTAAGATATACCAATTGTTGAAAAGTCCTACTCTAAGTTAGTGATATATCCCGTGTGACATGTATTCACTTGTAACTTACTTCGTAGCGCTTAATCTCAGCGATTTCCTCCTGGTCAGCATCAGGACCTACCGCATCTTCTAAAGCGGTTGTTGTCGCATAGGTGATTGAGTGTGACCGTGAATGGCCCCTATGGTGACCCCGTGTAGGACCAGACATCGAAGATCGTGATGTCATCATTTTTACCCAGCATCTAGAGGGTCGATTTACACAAAATACGACGGCATATACATACAGCTGGCGATGATGACAAAATGCATCTAGGGTCTGTGGGTTTCAGATGGAGATGGAGGTTTGTGGTCCGTAAATCGTATTAAAGATTGGTGTATATGTGACAGAGGTCACAATGTAGTCAAATATGAGAATATCTAATATTCGAGCGGTTTATTTCGAATTTCATTGCCAAGATATCCATTCCACAAACCGTATAAATCGTCTATTGAGCCTCAAGTGACGTAACAGTTACCCAGAATAGGCGCGCTGCCGCCTGTAACCCCAGCGGGGATCCCCAAAACACGTCCCACGCGCCCTAATTAAGCTTCTTTCAGACAAAGTCATCAACTACAAGTCATATCGACCAAACAATGGCTGACGAAATTACAAAGAAAAAGTCTGCGCCGACTCAATTGCCTTGTATGTTTTCTTGGAGACACTTTATGGAAGAGAAGCTAATGATATGTAGTATCCCGCATCAAGAAGATTATCAATGTTGACCCCGATGTGGGGAATTGCTCTGCCAATGCGGCCGTTTTGATAGCTATTGCTTCGGTAAGTCAGGTGACACGGAGTTGAAGATATTAGTCTGACGTTGTATAGGAGTTGTTTGTTAAACATCTTGCCAGCGAAGCCCATCAAGCTACCAAGCTTGACCGGAAACCCCGGCGGAATATCCAGTATAAGGATGTTGGTAAGTAGATTCCCTCCATTACTTCATGACAGTTATTAACATGTAATAGCAACTGCCATCAGCCACAAGGACCACTTAGAGTTCCTCGAGGACGTCGTCCCACGTCTTCAAGCTGCCAAGAAGGTCAAGGAACCTCGCGCTCCTGGTTCAAAAGAGCCCGCAAAGAAACAAGGGCAACTCTTCGCCGGTAAAGGCGGTTTCACCCGAAAAGCCGTGAACCCAGAGGAAGAGCAAGATGATCAACCTGATGACCAGGAAAAGGAAGTCATCCCCGCTAGTGACGATGAAGTAATCCCCGCTAGCGATAACGAAGCAGACGCAGACATGGACGTAGACATATAGACATAGACATTACAGACACTTAATCTAGACAAACCAACGATGTATATTCATAAACGCCATGCCATGCAACCCACTCGTGACTTAAAAATAGGGTATTCATGAAACAAAACCACCACTCAAATATTAACCCGCCGGACAAGTTCATCCTGCCATCGTCTCATCCTCTTCTAACTGGAAACCCGGCGGTAAACGACCTTCGTTTAGGATCTTTTCCAACCGGATGATTTCCTCCAGTGTCGTGGCGTTCTTGATCATGGATTGGAGACGAGTCTTTTCTTTGTCCGTGAGTTTCATCCGTTGGAGCTTGTTTGGAGCGTCTGTGTTGGTTGAGGCCGTTGGGGCTTCGGATTTGTCGCCCATGATCTGGATATATGTTAGTTTCCGCATCTACATAGTAAAGCTTTTGGAAAAACCTCCTTACCTCAGTTGCCAATGCAGATGGTTCTTCTGGAGTACCAAATAACTCCTCCGCCTCTTCTCTCTCCGCTGCCCGTACCTTCACATAATCCAGAAATCTGACAGCCCGACACTTCCACACCACCCAAAGTCTGTAGTTCTTCGTCTTAGTCACAGGGTTATCCAATAACACTAGGTGCGTCAGGAACTTCAAATCGCCCAGTGGAGCAAGATCGGCCAAACGCTGGAGGTTATTCGAGGCGAGGACGAGACTCCGAAGTGATGGTATGGAATTAGAGAGAGTAGGAGAGATTGAGGAGATCCGATTCCGGGCGAGAAGAAGCGTGGTGAGACGGGGAGAGAGCGGGATATTAGAAAGGGTCGTGATGTCGTTGTCTGTGAAATCAATTGAGTCGTGAGGTCCCGCGACACCTAGGTTCTCAATGTTGGGGATCCGGTGACCTAAAGTGGGGAGATTGGTCAGTTATAGTCCCGCATCGTCACTCCCCTTCTTAAACCTACCTCGTAAGTCCAACTCGCGCTCTTTCAGCGGGTTCAAGTAGGACAACGACCCCTTAATCAAATCCGGCGTAAGTCTCATTATGAAAATACCACCAACCAAATCAATATAGCCTCAAAAACAAAGAAATCCCCAAGTCAAATCTCAAACCAAGAGTGCCCGCTGAACCTCTCCCACAAGCGCATCAGACAAGGCTGAGCTTTTTCGTCGTGGAAAATTCCTGGGCGCACAAGGTCAGCCGTGCCCCCCCTGCCCAATTGGGAAGTGCGACAAGGGTTGTCTGGCGCTGTTCAGAGCTACCCCTGTTCCCCTGTTGGACGAGGTTAGTTGCGATTTAGAGGATGACGATGCACATGAAGCTCAGCGCAACGTGGGGTAGTTTGACATGTGTAGATATCTTCAAGTATTATCGCATATCTGACATGTGCATTTTATAACTACATTCTTAATCACAACATCCACTACCCGACGTATCAAAACATACCTGCCAATACATTTATACCGCCGTAACTCCACTACAATCCAAATCGTAGACCGCCACCATGGCTCTCGATGAGCGCAAAGTCCTCGAGTTCTACCACATATCAAATCCCTATCCCACCGAATGGCCGGCCGAGAACAACAGCGATGACTCCGAAGATGACGCCATTAAACAAAAGATGCAAAGGCGCAAGTCTAGATACCAAGCGTTGGAAAAGGCACGCAAAAGTATGATGCCAAAGGGTGGATCGTCAAACAATGGAACTGCAGTTCAAGTAGATGAACCTGACCCATTGGGAAGCTCCGATTCAGTTGTTCGCACTTTGAGAGAAATTGGTATCCGGGTAGACGATAGACCACAATTACGTGAGTACTTCATTCCCCGTGTATAGCTACGACACGTGCTAACATGACCAGGAAACCAATTTATGCTTTCTTCTACCAACTTCTCTCCTGCCGTATTCCTCTCCCAAGTCCACGGAACCGACGATACTCGTGCTTTAATAGCCGGCCTCGAAAATCTCTCTCAATCCATTGATCAGAAATCCGCCTCTCTAAAGGTTCTAGTCGAATCCAACTTTGAACGTTTCGTCAAGGCCAAAGCTACAATCGACAATGTGTATCGCGAAATGAAATACCGCGGCGCTGACCAAGAGCCTGCCAACCGAACTGCACAATCCGCTCATGCTAGGCGCGCGAGTCGGAGTAGCTTTCGGAATAGTATGCTTGGCGCCAGCGCAGGATTGGGACCTGGTGGAATAAATGGCGGTGTTCTACCTACTGCTTTGATTCCAGAGGAAAAGCGGAAGAATGCGCTTTTGAAGGAGAGTGAATATGGTGTAATGGGAATCAAAGGTCCATTGCTAGAAGCGAGTGCAAAGGCTGAAGATGTCTGGGGACCTGCCTTGGGTGGTCGCGAGAAGGAGAATAGTTTGAAGTTGCTCATGACGAACTTTGAAGAGTTCAAGGAGTATACGGAACTTCCTGCTGCCGTGGCGGATAGCATTAAGCGGAAGGATCACGAGTCATTGGTTGAAGAATATAACAAGGCCAGAACCTTTGCTCGGAATAGCAGACAACTCGCCAAGCAGCATGCCGTCGGAAAGGATGCTACCCTGACAGACGCCAACATTTACCAGCTTCTAATCGCCGGGCGCATGTGGCATGATGTCGAGGAGCAGGTCAGCGCCTTCAAGCGGACCATATGGCGCAAACTTACCACGGCGCATAACTCTTCTGTGGCCGAGTCCAATGGTGCTTCTCAGGACCAATACATGGAACACATCTCACTACTCCTGGAACTCGGTGTTGAACAGAACCCTATTTACATGTGGCTTGCCAGTCAATGGGAATTCCTCAAAGGACGCATCCAAACCACCGCCGACCGCTGCCGTGTAGAAATTGAGGTTCTGCGTCGCCGGCTCGCAAACCGTGATAAACCCAGTCCTCACGTCGTCGCCTCACACCTCCGTTCGCTCGGTCGCCAGACAATCGAGAGTAAACCGTCATCCTACGACACGGCTGACGTCATTGAACTATGGGAGAAGATGCAAGCCTTCCTCACCTCTCTTATGTCTCCACAAGGCATCCTGGGTGAAATTGTCGATTTTGACCGGACTCTTCGCGGCTTCATCGAAGGAACCGCGCAACGTCTTCTCCCTCTAGGATTCCAAGGTGAATCCGCCGGCCACCATCGCATGACGGCCGAAAACATCAATGGGCTCGAGAGGGGTATTGTCGAACTTGTTGATGCTCTCCGTGACCACGTCTGGTCCTTCTTTGCCGGGCTTCCCCCAGAAGATATTTCACTTCTCTTCTCACCTATGCCACCATCCCCACACAGTGCCGGGGGAGCTCTTCGTAGTCCAATGACGCCCATGACCCCGCTGACTCCAAGGTCAAGAGATGGTAGATTCAACCTTGACCCGGGGAATGTGCCGCCGCCTACGAAGAGGGGAGAGGCCTGGGAAAAGTTTGCTTTTTGGCCGCCTTGGTCAAATTCTATTAGCGGTGTTCATTATCTTTCGAATATGCTGGTTGTTGTTGGTTCCGGATGTTCTGCGCTGGCGGAGTTGAGACCGGTACGGAAAATTGAACCGGAGGTTGTCGATAGACTCAAGGCTCTTGTTGGAGCTGCTCGTGAACGCTGCGTGACAGCCCTTTGTCCCGCTTGGAACGCTGATGCCGAAAATGTGAAATACGTTGAAGACTGGCATCGTTCTGTGGATCTCAGCGACGTAACCAAAATGCCTGCCTCCTTTGCCGCTTTCGAAGGTACTATGCTCGCCGGTATGCAGAAGATTCTGTATATCAGTGAGGCCATGTCGAACTCGGAAACCGGTGATATCGTCCTGCCACCGCCGGCTAAGCTCCAGCAGATGGTTCGATCACAATATGTCACTACCCTGTACAAGGCGTTATCTGGCATGGTCGAGAATGCCGAGAGAAGTGTTAAGACCACGGGGGACATGTGGACTACGGAGTTCGATGTATCCGCGGCCGCTGCGACAACGGGAATTTCCGGAGGTAGAAAGCCGTTGGATGCGGGAGATCGGAATGTGCGCATGTTATTGACCTTGAGTAACCTGCAAGCTCTCCGGGTAACCGTAGTCCCGTCACTCAACAGTCAATTCGAGAACGCATTCGCAGTCAAGTTGACAGACGAAAGCAAGACCATCCGTGATGTTCTCGGCCAGATCGACGCCCGTCTCTTCCAATCCTACACAAAACCCGCCATCGAGTCTCTCCGCACATCCATCCACCGCGGCATCGCCAGTCCCTCATGGATGCCCGCACCAGGTGTCCGCCCCGTCGAAGCCCGTCCCTACGTCTACGAAGTCCTCCTCTCCCTCGTGCTAATCCACAGCCAAGTCAGCACCACTACGCCCTCTCTAGCCGGCCAAATCCTCACATTCCTCCTCGAACAAGTCACCACCGAGATGCTCCTCGCCTTCAAGAAACGCCCGCGGTACCCCTTCGAGGCACTCATGCAGGCGACCCTCGACATGGAGTTCATCACCCAGACACTTAGTCAATATAGCAGTCCCAAGTCCGGAGAGACAATGGCCATTATTTACCAGGAGATGGATAGTAGGACGGATAGAGAGGCTATGGCGAGGTTGCAGGCGGAGTTGCCGGAGATGAGAAACTTGTTGAAGAGACTTAAGGAGAAGAGTCGGAATGAGTTTGGTTGCTTTAAGAAGGTTAGACGTGGCATGGAGAGACGGGAAACTGGCGATGTGGGGCAAAGTGGAGGTGGCGTGCCCGTTGGAGATTATCAGGCTTGATGAATTAGTGAGATTTAAGATTTATAAGCAATTATGTTTAAGTTTATATCCAAATATACATTAGCAATTTAGTCGTGTAACATCATTTTGTGACACCTGTCAACCATAATCACCAGTGAGACGTCACGATGGAGTTGAAAAAACAGGCAGAATTAGGTAACATTTATTTAACCTTATATTCATAAACCATCACTAAATATCCACTCTATATAGTATACCAGCGTATATAAAAAATCTAATGCCCCACGTCTATATTCAAGCTCCCCAACAAAAGCTGGGAACACAATGTCATCTCCAAACATCTCGAATTCATCGGGTCCATTTCCACCCCTGGCTGTTTCGCCGCTAGCGCTTCATACGTCAACTCCAATCTCTGATACAACTGATCAAAGTCACCTCCCGTGCCTTCCGTGACCCTCAATAATCCATCATCTCCCCGGACGACAGCCGGAAGAACCCGACGACAACTGAGTAGTAACTTGAGAAGCGATGCCAAATTTCCGCCTTGACCGATGAATTCCTCTGGCTGTCTTTCCAGCGGCCAGCCGCCCCGGAGGGTCTGTTGTTCCCAGGCGCGGAAGCCCCATGTGCTTTTTTCTATACAGTTGAGGAAGACTAGCGCGGTGAGGAACATGCGAAACCCGACCTTCACCTTGGAGTCTTGGAGGAATCGTTGCATCTTGTTCAGAAGAGTCCGACTGGTCGTGTTTGCTTTGCGTTCGGCCGCGGCATTGAGTTGGATCAACATAGCGTTATATACATCAATTCCTAGCGGACGGGAATTTGAATCGCGAATGGGCCGTTCTAGGTTCGATGATGGGCGCTTCTCAACAATGTGCCAATGGCGCTCGCGGTCTATGATATCAACTAAACCCCAAAGTTCTAGCGCATGCTGCAGAAGGGAAGCATCATCCGCCGGGCTAGGAGTAGCTGAATTATTGCTGGTCACTGCAGCCTGGTGTTCAGCAAGAGCGGTGGTGAGAATCGTCTGAATGGCGTGGGAGGGCTCTTCGGCGATGAGCTTAGGGAGAATTATACGCATGTAATCTTCTATCTTACGCGGCGCATCCTCATAATCCGTGTCGATCATTACAGCGCGAGGCTCAAGTTTATGAGACTCAAGGTCGGCAGCATCAGCAGGCTGGGCGTCATCACGGGGTTGCGAGACCTCCTTGGGCGCCAATATTTCGTATGTCCTCAGAGTAATCCTGGCGGGCTCGTCTGGAAACAGTGCTCCCTCAATGTAAGATTCCCCGTTAGATAGCTGAAAGTTAGTCTTGATCATGTTGTACCGGTTCTGCGCTAGGACAACCTGGACACCAGCCGAGTAAAGTTCCAACTGCTCGTGAAGACGAGTCCGGACACATCCGGCACGCCAAACACGGGGCGTCAACACTTTGCAGCAAGTATCACAAGGGTCTCCCTTTCCACAAGTCTTCCTCAGGATACGGCAACGGATGCATGCCCCCAGCTTTCGCACCTCTTGTACTTCCTTCCGACGCTCCGAACTAAACCGTGCACGCATATGTCTCGGCCGGGCATGTGGTGATAGGTCATGGGTATCCATACGAACACCTCCCCGGTGCCCAGGCACTGGCGTACGGAGGTCCCGAACCACAGTAGCTTGCGTCTTCTCCGGGAGATAACTCATTTCCGCCCAGTGGTGTGCTTCGGCTGCCGTAATTGTGTGCTGATGTGGGTTCGGCGGTTGCGGGGCGACTTGTTGTTGCTCTTGTGCAGGTGGCGAGGGCATCGGGTGGTCGTGAGCCTGCTGGCTCATTGCGGCGGCAGCAACGGCGGCAGCATTCAGGTGGTCCGCGGCAGAACCGGCGCCGGTATCTCCACCTACAAGCTGGGGGTCGAGAAAGGCGTTCGCTAATGAAGGGTCGGCTGCGTGTTGGACGTCGTCTGGCTGGCCAAGGTCACCGGTTACTGAAATGCCATGAGCAACGGAACTCAGCACTAAGTCGTCGTGATCTGTGCTGGTCTTGGGCTGGGTCGCCATCGGAGTATGACTGAGGGCTTGCGAAGTCGGGCTCATCGGGGCCTTCAACTCAGAATCGCCGGGGTTGCCATCAGCAGCAGCGGTAGCCGCAGCCAATGACTGAACCTGGGAAAACTCTGACGCCAGCAGGTGGTTGATGTTTTGGTCCGTCATGGGGTTCCCTGTTGTCGTGTAAGCAGACGGCGGATGGTCGAGCGAGAACTGGCCCTGTAACGGGAAACGATCGTGTGAAAGACCCTGCAGGCCGGCTGAGCTACTGGACTGAAGGTGTTGTTGCACATGGTCCAACACCGTGGGTGGGCGATCCTGCTTCTCGTTCGCATCGACCTGGCGAGATACCTCAGCCAAAGCCTCCAGTCCACTCCATTGCTGTGGACTCCATTGCTGTGCAAGCATATCATCTGTGGTAGTGACTTGAGCGGCTGGATTCTGGTTTGGATCATTGGCCAACCGGCCCGTAACAGGCGGGACATTGGAGATTCCGTGGAGTGCAAGACAGGCCTGAATCCGCTGCCCTTCAAGAAGACCCGGGCATTTACCGACCTTCGTGATATGGGCAGTCAGCGAGTCAATCCGTCCCTTTGGAAACAGTTCGCCGCATTTCTTGCATGTATGTGGGTAGCGGTTACTGTTATCCTTCAATTTATCACCCCGGAGAAAGTATTCCTGGATCAGCGGGTTCGGTTTGCGGCCCATGACGGAGCTGAAAGGCGGTCAATCGCTTGCGGTAGGCGGTGAGGGAAGACTGTGATAAACGCTCGCAAGGCTGGTGGCGAGGCTGAGGTTGACGTGGGAAACTATAGTGGTAACTCCCCGTCAGGAACCCCAGGTAGACCACGGAACAAACGAGTCCGAAAAAATTGGAATGCCGGAGGTCGACTGGGGGACAGAGAACGGGCCTGTGGGTGCGATGTGTGACGGGATGGACGGTCCACCGGCAGATGAGATGATTAGGACGGCAATACAATAGGGCACTTTGTAATCGCGAAAAGATGGTAAATAATGTATTCCAAGGGATAGCGGGTGAATGCCTTTGGATGGCAGAGATAAGCCAGATGGATTTTCCGACCAAAACGAACAATTGATGAGTCGGCCCCGTAGTGTATTGGTGACTGAAGGTTCACAACTGGAGCATCATGACCAATTCTGCCAGCTGTCACCGACAAAATTTGACACACCGCTTTCTGTGCAAGTTAAGACTCGCCTAACCCCGGCTCCATATTAACACTTCATCGTCCGCTCTCTCATTGGCCAGGCTTCACCGCCTTTTTTTGGCAGCTGGACAACAGTCGACCCTTGACAGCTGGCACAGGCAAAGCCTGAGTGTCTGGTATGACAAGGCCCACAAAAAACATCACAGCGGGACTACACGTCCTCTATAGCAGAAAGACAATAGCTATGAGATGTCATGAGCTAGCGTAGCTAGGACACGTTTTGGAGATTCTAGTGTGATGGTGCGATATCTGTTATGGACTAGGCTTTAACGAATGTTTCTCATTAAGGCGGTAAGCATCTAACATCTCCGGCAACTTGGTGGGTTACATTAAAGGATGTAATTCGAATAACGGCCCTGCTATGTGGTATTGGCACATTTCTGGTTCCAGAGTTCGTAGGATCAAGTGGGACTATTGTGGACTACGTACACCTCCTTTATTATAGTATGTGCATGTACATATAGGTAGCGCTATCAGAGCATTAGCTTCGTTCTACGAGGCCGTAAAAAAATAAGAAATAGTTCCGCAAAGCCGAAGCTGCGACGAGGGCAGCGTGTATCTATGACTTTCAGCAATACTCAAGTAATGTCAGACACTGGTTCATCAACTTAGAACATCAGTACAACATGGAAAGTATTTGTTTGGTGACTTGCGCCCAAAGGATGGCCGTCTCACGGGGTTGAACTGCCCAGTGTATATTGAATTCTTCTGTGGGGTTTGTTTCCTTATTCACTTTCATAGATACCTGTGCTCGAGGGGCTTCAGACCATAGGTTTTGGCAATTCTTGGCAAGAATCTCAGGGAGTCTACACTTCTCCATTGAGTAGTATCTCATCTTTGAACGGCCATACAATAGCCTAGATGCCTTCAACCTCGTCAAGCCATGAAGTGCCATGGGACGAATCGATACCAACAGATTTCAGTTAATGGTGTGCGTGACATCGCGTCTGTTTGCTCTTGAGGTTCTAACCTGGGGAGCACCGATGGCGTCAGAGTTACCCAGACTTTCAAGTGGACTGGGTGGCTTGACCACGAGACCAAACACATGCGCTATTCATTCGTCCATCATTCAGAACTCTCTAAACATCCCAGTTAATAAATCCCTTGGACAAAGGTAACTATTCTCCATGTCATCAAAGACGGCCTCTCGGTGCCAACTCACGGGTCTAATCCCCGCGTAGACGACTGTGTGCTTGTCTTCTAGCTTGTTTGTATTACTACTTGGTATGGCCATGTGGCTCAGTACTAAAGCTCGTTTCCTTGGCCTGATTTTTGGGTGTAATACTGGTGCCTTTATCGCAATATGATGAAACAACACTTGGAACCACGTTGTCGGTTACTGTAAGTGGGCCCACTATCACGTGTTACATCCAGCAGAAGGATGGCCGTACTGGGACTCTAAACTAGGGCGCTCGCGACAAGAGATCAAATGCTGGGTTCTTTGTGAAAATGCAAAACACATAGTATATTCTATAGACGTTCAAGAGACTTGCAACTGCATTTGTTCAGTCTGTGGTTGTTTTGAAACCCGCCGAGCATAAGTCTCGAACACTTTCAAGTGCACCATCCTTGATATCAATGCTGGGCTTCACTCCGCTTCGATTCCAGTAGCTGCATATCATGATTTTCGAAGCACCACCATCACAGATCATTAGCCTATGGTGGTCCTTCGGTTTGAACTCGGCAATCTCACCTTTAACTTACATTTCTCATTGTAAACTGCGCCTGTCGTGGAAAAGGGCGAACTCACACAAAGAGCCATTCTTGACTCCCGTCGTTTGAAGTAGGTAGAAGTACAGTATTAGCACCGGCCTTTCTTCTTCGCTACTTCACCATTGACCTGATGGTTATACTTGAGTCAACATACTTCTCCGGTCTGCACATCACAGTACGTTTTCAGTATAGCTCATCCTACTCATCGACCACTTCCACGGTTGTAAACATTTGAACTACACTCAGTAATGCCTTAAGAACAGAGAGTTACTAATCTACAGCATCAAGAACTTCCCCGCTTCTGGCAGGCAGTTTAGATGTTAATGTACTTCCTCTTCCTCGCTTGTATGCAAGTCAATCCTCGTTGCCATTTTCAATGTCCGAATGGCCTACCACAACATAAATGATGTACAATATGGTTCATTGGCTTTAGTCTTGGAGATTCATTCCTAGTGTACTGTAGAGCTCCCATCACGGGAGCTATTCCCGCCTATCATATACTATCTCTTAGAACGCACATGTACACATAAGCAAACAGGCTTGTGCATTTCACGACTAATTTCAACGGCGTCGGTATTCTATCACAGTGACGATATGTTCCAACAAATAAAACAAAGCTCAATTCACGATGTATAAAACAATCAACAAAATGGATATAACAACAACCATACTGTACCATCACAAGCCTTTCTACTACACCACAAAAACAACAATCCTACCAAACATTACGGAACGCATCCTGATCATCGACAGCATATCCGCTATTATTCCCTCTGCCCGAAGAATCAACATCCCTACCCGACGTACCCCATGCATCCGCATCACCTTGCAAAAACGGGTCTGACTCTAGAACTTCTTCTTCTTCGACCTGATCCTCAGCATGATCCTCGGTAATACTCGAAGAGGCCGGTTCAGGTGATGGTGTCACGATAACAGCAGCGACTGGTGACACTGTCTCTTGGGCAGCGGGGCTTTCCGTTCCAGGTGAAGATGTACCCTGCGCAACTGGAACTTGTCGTTGTTTATCCTTAGACTTCTTTTTCTTCTTTTGTTGGATTGATACGGCTTCTGGGGCAGCTAGACGAGTGTTTGAAGGCCTTGGGCGGACGTATTGTGGGGTCGCCATGAAACGAGCGTGTAGTGGTTGGTGGGCGGTGATTACGGGATACTATGAGTTTGGTCAGTCGCAAAATTCTCGGTAGAGCAAATCTTCAACGGATACTTACATTCCAGTCGCCGTATTCCAGCTCCCGAGCCTTGGAATACAGTTCTTCTTCCGCTGGATCAATCTCAAACGTCCCCGCAAAAGTTCCATGGGCAAACCCAGCCTCTACATCACGGCTTGAACCTTCGCCATTACCACCCAGCAGGGGTGCTGTTTGTCCCTGAGCACCAGATTGGCCCGGCTTAGGGATCCAATACTTGCCCTTACCACCCCGCTCATACCGCATGCCTTCCTTGACTCTAGCCAATCTCTGGCGTGAATCCTCGTGGGCCATGATATTGTCAGTCGAATCGAAAGACCTGTAACCATAGGTATCTCCACGAAATGTGTCCTTGGTATCCTGAATGAGATCAACGATTCCAAACGCATCCCGGAAGGCATGGCCGACAGGCATCCGTGCTGAGGCAACATCTTCGGCAAAATCCTTCCAGGAAAAGGCAGACCAGTGTACAACGGCAAATATTGGCATCTCAAGACAAATCAGGGCATCTTGAATAGCAGCAGCGAGAGTTTCGGGTGTATACCCAGCAACATCGGGGATCAGACGGAGCCAAACGAGGATTCCCAATAGAAATCCCTGCCAATATGATGCAAAGATGATGAGCTTGACCGAAAGGAACTTGGGCACGGGTCGGAACGGTTTGAGGTCGTTGTGCATACAGACCCAGAACAGCCCGAGAGCGTAAAGCGAAATCGTTACACTGACATTGTAAATCATTCCTTGCCAAAAATATCCTGAGCTAATCGAGATGTAGCCTTCCTTGTACACACCGCAAGCCTTCATGATAGCCGTGGCTATCACCTGGATAGGCTTTAGCCAAGCATACTGCAAAATACCGCGCTTGATAGCTAAAAAGGTGTGTGGATCGGAGATATCCACCTTGGATAACACGTTAGTCAACGGCCAGACATGCTGGACAGGCGGCCGGCCGTGGGTCATTATAATCAAGGCTCTTTCTCCATCCAAGTAGTTGATTAGAAGCTGAAAGAAAGTGTAAATGGTGAATGCCTCGTAAAAGTCACGAATTGGGTCGATAAAATGTGCAACCTTGGGTGCAACAAGACCCATATATGACGAAAATGAAAAGATTGGAACCCTGATGATTTTGGTTAGTGATCTTAACATCAAGGAGACAAAGGCTATTAGGCGTACATTAACAAGATCCGAATCACGTAGCGCTGCAATAGCGGCTTACGGTAGTTTTTGCTGGGTGGCGGGTTAGTACTGGCGCCGATTAATAAGTGGGTCCCGTATATCGGGACACACAAGAACTTGTGGGTCCTGCAACGGAGCGGGGAATCCGGATTACACGGCAGGGTTGAGCTTACGTCTGGAGCCATATAGATCTGAATCCAAAATAAACATGTCAGTTTACACACTAAAACCACGCGCTTGTAGATGGATGAGACTCACACTACTGAAAGAAGTGCAGCGACCAATGATGAGACACCAGCTGCTACACGCACACCGTGAGCAAATGATGCTCCGGCGCCCGTTATTCTCGACGTATCGTCCTCCATCTGCACCGGTTGTGTCTATTTTGTGGTGGTACCAAGGCTGTAACTCCGGGATTATGAGTATATGCAATTATCGCGCAATAAGATTTGGCGTATCATATGCGCCGAAAACAGAGACAAAATTGCGACGCCAATGGTCACGGTTGGGTCGTCAATCTACGATGAAGATAAATCAGCAGGTGGGGTTTCGCAGAATATGGTTATGGTGGGTTCAAGAGCGATTGTCGTGCATAGTGGGTGCTGCGGCGTTATCTAACAGCAAAAGTTGCAGTCGGTTGTCGCGGAGGAATCGAGGAAGAGAAAGGATGAATAGATCAAGCGCAACGAATAAGTGAGGGGGTAACGACCAACAGGCAAGTTTGGGTTCGCCTGTAGTGATATTTGGTCGGGCTACTCGCTTAAGTTACTGAGCAGGAGGCGGTGGGGGTGTTCGTCGTACGGGATAGTTGAATTCTCGGCACCGTGACTACAAAACTACGCAAGTTTGAAGTAATGTTGACGTCTGTCCATCGCCCACGAGGTCAACAACATGTGACGAAATATCTTTACCTTAACTAATGAGTGCGCCTGCGCAGCATTATAGTGAATGATCCTGGCCAAGGTAAAACACAAGGGCTGACGAGCAAGGATGTGAAATGAATTCCGCTCCTAGGGTCTCTATTCTATTAACCCTATTCAATGCCACCCGACAACATGTCGGGATGCAACTACTGTTAGAATTGAAAAACAAGACCCTGTATTGTGAATCTGCATCATGACATAGTTGGTTCACTCTCGTAACCCCACCAAAGCTAAAACTCATTAGACTTGTACTTTTCATCTCAATTACACTTGCGCGACTCAATCCACATACTCCACAGTTTACGTCATAACACAAACCACGACTAAATACTTCTGAATGTCGCGACAATCCATCATCTAATGCCGCTGTTTTCCTTCAGCGCAAAGCCCACCGTCGGCCCATAGTCCGTCGGATCCCATACTTCTTTTTGTAAAGACTCTTTCATCAACACTAGTCACTGTTGTAACTACGGACGACCATGGAAGCTACCTCTCTAGCTGTCTCCGTCCCAGAGATGGCTGCGTCCACTCTTCGTTTTGCTCCGCGCACTCTTATTGTTGCGCGCGATCCTAGTCCGCCTGTGTCGGACTTCAACTAGTGAGTTTCTTTGTGAAACATGGCAGCTGCAATGTACTATGGAGGTCTTCTTTGATTCGATCTGCGCAGCTCCGGGCCAAGGAACATATGTACTAACTGGTGTATTTACTAGTGTATTCCTGGTTTACCTCATCATCACTGCCATTGTCTCCATATTCTTCCTACTATACCTCAACAGAGTCTTTGGCTGGGTGATATCATATGCCATTCGTACATATACATGGCATAAACACCGTATACATATCGAAATACAAGCACTCCAAATATCTCTTCTTGGAGGTCGTATATTTGTCAGCGGCGTGCGTTATCATGGCGAGAACGAAACCTTCCGTATCCAACGAGGCTACATTACCTGGTGCTACTGGCTCCGGAATGTCCGTGATCTGGGACTTGTAAATGGTGGCACGAAAGATGGCGAAGAGTCGAGTTCAAGTGTTGCCAAGCCTTTGCCTTGTCGGTTTGCTGCAAATCTTGTTGGTGTCGAGTGGTTTGTGTACAACAGGACAGCTGTGTATGACTCTATTTTAGAGTCTTTGCTACAAAAAGTTCCCTCAACCAATGGTCAACCCATCTCGACTGGATTTGAACATGGTGACGATTCTTCTATTAGACGGAGGGCCACCCGTGCTTCCGCCGAGTCCGGCAACCAGGCAGAGAAGCAAGGAACTGAACATCCAGGAGCAGCAAGTCGCTCTAGTATGAGCACTTCCCCAGAAGTATCTCGTCCTGGGACTCCATGCCGTAGTGAAGATGTTCCCATGGCCCTGCGTTTTTTACCAATTCACCTGGAAGTAAACAAGGCAGCTCTTGTTATGGGAAACGAAAATACTAAGGCCATTCTCGTTATTAAAGCCGATGATATTTCCGGCGACATTGACGCAGTCTCTACTGATACCCCGGACCCATATCGACAGATTTTCAACATGCGGTTTAAGCACCCGGTTGTTGAAATGCGCAACAACGAGGACTTTGTAGAGAACCAAACTGCTCGGGCTATCAGAGAACACAAAAATGCTCAAGGTGAGCCTGTGCAGCGTCCACCAAAAAACAAGCTACGTAGGCTTTTTTGGAAGTGGACCACCAAAATGCGCTATATGATGCCGCAGTGGGTGGGTTCCATGGAACCTCTGGGCGCGGCAAATGGCACCCCTGTTGAGACTTCCAGTTCTCAGAATGTTAGTGGTAGCCAGTGGCAAGGCCTTTCCCGCTACATAGACGATGAGGCACACGATGATAAGTCTAGATGGTCGCATGTTGAGTATGCGGCCGAATCGACCATTATTGACTGCCCACGAGCCAACATGTGTGTCTATTGGGACTCACCAACTAAGGTGCCTGAACTGCCGGATCCCGCACTACGCTCTAAAGACGACCCCTATGCCACGAACATAAATGGCGAGAAGCCACCAGCTTGGGGCATCCAAATGACACTCCATGGAGGTATAGTCAACTATGGTCCATGGGCCGATAGATGCCGTGCCGACATTCAAAATGTCTTTTTCCCCGGATTTTGCAAGGACGCTTCACCAGCGGCGGGTCTTGCGGCCGGAGAATATCGTGTCCCTACACAGTTCCAGCTTTATTTACAGCTGGATGACGAGGTCACAGTGCGCATTCTGACCCGCGAGGATTCAAAGAACTGGAAGTTCAAGGGAGTCGCACCACCTGTTAGTCCGGCTTTGAAACGCAAGCGCCGGGACAAAAAGGGTAGAGATTCAGAGCCCGCTACTCCGGCTCGGCAACCTGGATGGCTGGAGATGAAGGTATCGTCTAATTCTACTATCAGTTATCTCATGGATATGGTCGCTGGTGCTCAAGGTTTCACAACAAAAGTTGAGGTGGACTTTCCAAGTACGGAAATGTCGTCTAGTGTGAACCATCAAGTGCTATTGCGCAGTGGTGCCTTCAAAGTTTCGTGTGACTTGAGCACGCCATTGCAATGGAACTCGTTACGAACGTGGCACTTTGACCTCTTTAGTGACAACATTGAGCTGTTCCTTTTGCGGGACCATATCTTCTTGTTAACAGATTTGGTAGACGACTGGGGCAGTGGTCCATTGACCGAGTATTTGGTGTTTACCCCTTTCCGATACAACATCAATCTCGACTTCCGCCAGTTCACCCTTCTTCTTAACGTCAACGATGCTAATGTTATTGACAACGCCACATCAAAAGAAGAGAACATGTTCCTTGTACTGGGAAGTCCTAAACTTACAGCCAATGTTGTTATCCCAATTGACCAGTTTCGCCCCGCCAAGAATGCTATCCCATTCACTGCCCGCCTGGAGCCTATGACTATTGCGACCGAACTGCCTGAGTGGAATACACATGCTGCCTTCATGCATTCTAAAAACCTTGGTCGTGCTGAAAGTCTTGTACTTAGTGGAAAGTACGAGTACAATGCAGTTACTGCACCTTACAAGACAGATACCCTGTTGCTTGATATTGTGACCAAGACACCAGTAGCACAGGTGTTTGGTTCGACTATTCGTTATTTCCTCAAGCTGAAGGATAACTACTTTGGCGATGACATGCACTTCCGCACGGTTCAAGAATATCAAGACGTGCTTCGCATTCGAGAAACCAACCCTTCCGCCGATATCCCCAACCGTGCGCCGTATAAGAAGGCCAATGACATGGATGTTATTATGACGGTACGGGTGGATGATACCAAGATATTCCTTCCTGGCAACCTTCACTCTGCGGGAAAGAACATACAAATTGAGGCTGCGTCAATCACGGCAGATGCTCGATTCACGAACTATTACATGGACTTAGAGCTCAACGTTTCGCCCATTAGTCTGGCCCTTGGGAACTTCCTCGATGAAAATGACATGTGTACTGGCTCATCAACAGCTACTCAGCTTTTCATTGATGGTGTTCGTGTCTTTGGAAACAGACTTTTTGGTCTGCCTCCAACGGAGACGACATATATGTGTAACTGGGACTTGTCTGTCGGAGCTCTCACTGGTGAGTGTAATGCCGACTTCCTTGCAGCTTTAGCTCTAGGTGCTCGAGCATTCAACTTCACTTTTGACGACGAGGAGAATGCTTTGGTTTCTTTTTCATCCATCCCATGTTGGGATGTAACCTTCCTACGTCTTTGTGTTGCGTCAGTTGATCTATGGATTCGTGTAGATGATGCGGCTTTCCAAGTTGCTCTGGATACCATTGATATTGAGTACAATGACTGGGCCCGTAGTCACTACTCTAAAAAGGCCAAGATATCATTGCCAAGTGTGCGAGTTGCATGCATCAATACCGAAGATAGTTGTCAAGGCAAGTTGAGACAATCCCACACCCCAAAGTCGCCTGCATCTGTCGATGCAAACTTGATGCTCAAGACTAGTTTGAAGATCTCCATGATTGGCCGCAAGTTCCAATTCTCAGAGGAACGCAGAAAGCAGCAAGAGCTAGTTCGACGGGAAGACCAAAGAACCCTCCGTTCGCCGTTCCTACTTTTCCCGGAGTACGCTGGAGAATACATACCTGAAGCAACTGATCAGCCCTGCCAGCCTGTTTCGCCCTTGCCACATCCCATTTACGATGGCCTGTTTTCCTCTTCCAGCATAGCTTCATCGATCAGGAGTGGAAAGACTGGAGCCGAGTCTATGTATTCTGCCCATACTTCCGGGGCGCATTCTCAGCGGTCACGTTTTACCCGACACACAACTGGTGGCGGTACCCTTCGACGCCAAAGCTCTTTTCTCTCGTTTTCCAGTGCTCTCAGTGGTAATAGTGTATTCCGGCAAACGGGCTCATATAGGGACGGCGCTTCTAATCGTCCGCGTGGCCATTCCCAGGCCCATTCGACTGGCGAGCGATGGAGGGATGCTAGTCGTCATGAGTCTTCATTCTCTGATATGGTAGAACCCACGGTTGGCCCGCAATATCCCTCAGAACGCCTGTCTAGTGCATTCCTAGCTCCTGTCTTTCCATTGAACAGTGTCCAGCCATTCTCCCGTGATGCACGCGAGATGGAAGACGAGCTGGCTGGCTTAGCGGCCGAGAACCGTGATTTTATGGCAGCCGAGTTCCCACTTAGCGAGATAGATACTGAGCTGCTGAGTGAGGAACATGGTTACGTCAGTTTCATCATTGAGTTCCCCTCTGGGATATCAGGCGTGTTTGATCCGATCTCCATTGAAAAGACTGTCAAACTCCTTGGTGCCCTCCAACCTTCGGCCCCTGATGATATACTTGACTCACTTCAGCTAACGAGCATGGGCGATCTTCTTGACAAGAAAAAGGAAGCTCCAATGGGCGGCTCAGTTGTAGACTTGATGTTATGTTTGCCATCCGCACATATTCGCTTTGTCAACACCTCAGACATTGACTCCAACGAGGTGTCGACTGCTGAACAAGATCAGTATGATTTGCGTGTTTGCAAGTTGGCCGTCATTTTGCGCCAGAGCAAGTTTTGGTCTGATGTCTTTCAGCCAAGTACATATGTCGAGCGTACTTCCTTCCGTGGGTCTTGTGGACAAATTTCCATGTCAGCTTCAGAACGACTGGCTGGCGGGGCTGATGTACAGGCTGCGGTGAAGCTAATTGTTGACGGTGCTACGGCATCTATGGGCACTAAGGACGTGATCAGTGTGGATGCCCAGGCGGACAACATTACGTGTTCAACGTCGTCTTCCAAGATCAAATATTTAGCTTCTTTGATCCACCGTACCGCTGTTTTGGGGGAGACACTTGCTCAGACTATCAATGAGTCTTTGGACTCCCAAAAGGATCGTGTGCGCCTTTTTGTACATCAACTACTTGTATACGGTAGTGGCCACGGTCATGTTGAGCCGGCATTCCTTCTGCGGCCCTCTCTTGTGCTCCGATCTGTCCCGGGCCACCTCCAGAAACACGATTCATGGCGTCTTATGCAGAGACTACGCAACGTGTGGAGTAAAATGCAGCCGTCAGATCGTGATGAGCTGTTGACCGCCTGCCTACAATCGCGTCCCGGACCTTTGCCTTCTGATATTGATCAACAGATTGTTAGTCTATCATCGAAGTGGCTCAAGTGGGATGTTGCGGAGTTATCCATCCCTTTCATACTCAACGCTGTATTCGGTCGGTCATTGGATGATGGTAGGAGTACCATTCAGCCCCAATTGCCTCTGCTTGTCACATGTCGCATCGGAGAAATTGAGCTTGTACTAGATCCTGGTCCAAAGCAGAATCGTGCGGCTCTCATGGGCCTTACTGCTAAAGTCAAAGCTCATGATACCCGCAGTGGAGAGCTTCAGGATGTTGATGGCCTAACCCAAGGGGTTACTGTCATCAATGTCCATTGTCGTGAAGCACTAGCAAAGGTTAACTGGGAGTTATGTGAGCTGGCAGATGACATACTTGCATTGTATGTGCAGCATGTCACATCCAAAGCTCAGCGTGCACCCCCTCTTGCTGGCCAACGCCACTCTATGATACCTCCAAATACATCAAAGACGAACTCTCCTGGAGAGGCTTGGCATGTGGTGTTTGCTTTGGGCAAGTCTTCACTTGAGGTCAACACCATCAACCTGCACGCAAAAAGCCATCTTAATGGCCTTAATGTGTCAGTACTTGCTACCTCATCGGGCAGTGGTCAAATTTCGCACAACTTTATTCTGAATGCTGCAACTGCGTCTTCGTCTCTATTCAGCCATTCAGAGAAGATTGGGCATGTTCAGCTTCAGGAATCTAGCGTATTTGTGTCATACCAGGGTCACGCTGGTGTCTCCAGTGATAGCCACATAATCAAATGTGCCCCGAGTAGTAAGAGCCTGCGCATTCGAGTCCGGCAACATCCGTTGGCTATTCTCGACGTTGCGGATCTACTTATCCGTGACGAGTTTGCGCAGCTCTACCGCCTTAAGGGGATGCTGCAAACACTTGAGACGAAGGAGAAACAACAGCCTCAGCCAGCCCGTCGTCTGGTTGAGCGTTTATCCAGCGTCAAGGTCAACGTTGCCATGTTTCTCAATGATTACCATATTGCAGTCCCGCTGACCTCTGGTTTGATGTATGAGATTTCAGGCGTTGTGGCTCGTGCTGCTGTGGCCACCACCTTTGGTGAGGAACTCATCTTTGACTTTGATATCAAGGAGAATACGCATAGTACCAGTGTCAATTCGGACGGCCAGCAACACGTCATCTCTCAGTTGCAGATTCCACCTATGAACGGTCGGGTCCGCGGTGTCAAAGGCCCCTCTGATCATGTGGTATCAGTAGCTACTTCTCTGGAGATGGTCCGGTTGGATGCTAGTGCAGTATACAATCTGCTTCGTGCAGTCAATCAACCGCAATTAACTGCAGAGATAGTTGACATCGGCGAGTCTATTAATGTTCTCAAGGAGCGTTTTTCTGCTGTGGTTGGCCCCGTACAGGAAGCTAACGCCGAGACTGTTACTGCTAAAAATGCGGTTCCCCTGGTTTATCGCATCAACTTGGCCCTTGCCGGTCTGCATGTGTTTGGCAAGACGTCATTGAAGGCTGACGTTGACCCCCTGGCCTATGTCTCTTTCAACCTTGAAAAGGTACACTTTGAGGCGACTAACCGTGTGGCACCTAACTTGCCTGTTCTCAAGACACCGCATATCAATGTTCAACTTACACACATTGGTGTCGATATCTGTAAAGGTCATGAGCAGGCCATGCGGTCATGTGGTAGCCTGGCATTCGCTGCAGTTCTTGAGGTCTCTTCTGCGGCGGTGGATGGATCAACTGAGGAAGAGCATACTCTAGCTTTCATGACCAATGGTCTGGAAGTGATGCTTTCTCCTGAAACCGTTTCCACCGCAATTGACGTCATGGGTCATATGGGCGACAAGATCAAAGATCTAGATATATCGCGTGAGCGTTCATATCTCCGCAAGTTACGTCAAGCCAACCCAGCTAAGAAAGCTTCGACTCCTCCTGAGGACGGAAGTGTGGGCGATGCTCCAGATCTGTTTGACGAGGTTCTGGGCTCTTTTGTATACCACATGGAGATTCGTAATATTACTGTCTGCTGGTTGGTGTCTGGTGTTTTAGAGGAAACCCAGGGCCAGGAGGATCTTGTACTGTCCGTGGAGTCTATTGGACTGAGCACGCGTAGAGGCAAGTCAGCCAAACTAGAGATCCAAAAGCTGCTTGTGCAAATGGTACCCATCGATGAGGTTAAGACGGCATCTCGGTCCCACCACTCGGCACTTTTGCCAGAAATAATGTTCAATGTGGCTTCATTCTCTTCGGGTAATACTCGGCGCATGGCCTTCCAGGCCGTAGGCAAAGGTGTTGACGTACAGGTCACTTCAGGCTTCATTATTCCAGCCTCGCACCTTCAAGAGTCTCTCACTCGGTCTGCCCTCAACATTCAAAAGGCCACGGAGAATTGGATCTCACAGCCGGCAGCTCCTGATAGTACGCCAGCCTCCCCGGTTAGACCAGGAATCTTTGGTCGTAAGCGGTTCGAGTCACTTCTCATCCACGCCGACTTTGCCGGTGCTATCTTGCGCTTGTCGGGTCCTTGTCCTGCGCCTGATAAGCCATTCCACGTCGGTGGGAAGCACAGTGCTCGTGCTTCTACTAGTGCTCGTTATAGCCAATTCATGGGAGACGACACTAATATCTCGGCTTCTCTACGCACACCCGGTCTTGCCTGGCGTCTTGAATACCGTGATAATGGCATTGATCGGCCATCACTCAACGGTGAAGTTAAAGTGGAGAGCTCTCAAAATATTCTGCATCCTACTGTGGTTCCGTTGGTTATGCATATTTCGCAGAGCTTCAAGGAGGTGGTTGATTCTAAAAAGGCAGACGAGCCCGAGTCGCCGGCAGCCTCTAGTGATAAGGAGAAGAAAAAGAAGCGCTCACGTGCTTCTGAAAGGGGCGGATGGCTGACGACTTCAGATGATGATGGGAGCGCTGGTGAAGGAAACAGTGGCTTGTTGCTTGCTAATGACCCGTCACTCGTCCTTGGCAAGCTTAATGTTAACCTTGGATTCCGCGTGGCTCAGCAGCAGTTTACTCTTTCTTGCCAACCAGCATCTCGCGTTCTTGCTTCGGGTTCGTTTGGTGGAATCTACACCGCAATCAACACAGTGCACTCGGCCAAACTTGGAAATCTTCTTGCCATTACAGCGACTTGCTCTAAGCTACAGGCCTCGGTTCATCACATGTACTCGCATGAGTCCACGGCTAGTTTCGAGGTGGACTCAATTGTCTTGTCACTGATGAATAACAAACACTTTTCGGGGTCGACGGGTGTGTCAGCACTACTCAAGGTCTCGCCTATGGTTGTGGCTTTGAATGCCCGCCAGATCCCAGACTTCTTGATGTTTGGTGAGATTTGGTATCCCAAGGAGTTACGTAAGTCTGGCTTCGGTTCGACTGAGGCCAAGACAGAACCGGTACCAGAAGTTATTTCAGATCCAGAATCAGATGCTTCTTCTACGGATGCAATGCCCCATTTAGTTGCCCGTTATCAGCAAGTTGCCGCTACGGCTGCGTTCCCTTGGACAGCGACTATTTCTATGGAAAGTATACAGCTGACGGTTGATATGAGCCAAACTATCGGTAAGACCGTATTTTCTATTGATCGCTTCTGGATTTCGTCACGCAAGACTTCAGACTGGGAACAAAACCTATGCCTTGGCTTCAAAGAGATTTCTATCAACAGTACCGGTCGCATGGCCGGTTCCATAAATCTCAGCGACTTCCGCGTTCGCACTTCAATCCAATGGCCCCTTCGGGAGCGCGCTCTCTCCTCCACGCCACTCATTCAGGCTGCCTTTGCCTTTTCGCAGTTCCGCATCAAGGCCTCATGGGATTACCAAACATTCATTGTTGCGGATATCACTCACGTGGATCTTCTCATGTACAATGTGCGCGGCGAGGGTGGTGATCGCTTGGTGGCGGTTCTTGATGGTGATGCCGTTCAAGTCTTTGGTACTTCAAACTCGGTCGCTACTGGTGTTGGACTCTATCGTGCCATTGGCAAGTTTCGTGACGATAGAAGAGAAGCGTTCAAGAACAGTCTCAAAGAAACGAATCAGCGCATGGGGTACAATTCTAAGAGTGAGGTATCTTCAGATGGTGCATCTGATTCGAACGGGACTCCCGCAACACCAGCGCCGACAATGGCCACGACTACTTTGGATGCCGATGGGACCCCAGTGCTTGTTGGCAAGTCCCCCATTTCGCTTGATACGGACGTTGTTGTCACTTTGAAGATGGTAAACCTTGGTGTATTCCCTTCTTCATTTGTGGATACACAAGTATTTAAGCTTGAGGCCCTTGACACTCAGGCTCGCTTTGCTGCCAACATTGTTACTGGTCCTCGGTTGCATTCGCTACTTGATCTCACACTTGGTCAACTTCGCGTTGGTCTGGCGTCCGTCCGTGCCGATATTCCCATTGGCGGCACAGATCCTTCGGTTGAGGAGGTTGTGGCTCGGTCAACTGGTGCCCGTGGTGGTACTATCTTAAAGGTTCCTCGTGTTCATGCTGTCATGGAAACATGGCAACCTGCCGACCCCCGGGAACTCCGCATTATTGAGTACATCTTTGCCTCAGACTTCTCAGGAAAGGTTGAGGTTGGTTGGAATTACTCACGCATTGGGTTTATCCGCAGTATGTGGGCATCACACACATCATCACTCGCTGCTATCGGAATTGGACAGGACGATGTAGTTGTACCTGTTAAGGTCACTGGTGTTTCAGG
This sequence comes from Huntiella abstrusa, assembly GCA_025685495.1. Lineage (NCBI taxonomy): Eukaryota > Fungi > Ascomycota > Sordariomycetes > Microascales > Ceratocystidaceae > Huntiella > Huntiella abstrusa. Next base: position 96,347 of record JAJNMT010000156.1, on the reverse strand, counting down.
AGAGCGGCCGGCTGAAGGGGAGGATAAGACTATCACTGCAGAGGTCACGGTGCCAGTGCAGAAGTGGGAGTACAGGGCTATTCGTGAGCCAGTTATTCAAACGCCGCAGCTACAGAGTTTGGGTGAGGCTACGCCGCCTTTGGAGTGGATTGGTGTGCATCGGGACAGGTTGCCTAATTTAACGCATCAGATTGTTATTGTGGGGTTGTTGGAGTTGGCTGGGGAAGTTGAAGATGCTTATAAGCGGATTTTGGGTAACTCATGATTTTGATAGTCAATTATAGAAAAAACTGGCGATGTTTGTGCAAGCACTCGATGATGTCATTTGTCTCTCGTAGGGATAGGGTATACACGCAATTAAACCCTGGTTTGCCGCACTTGTTTTCGCACCCTAATGACCCTGCTATGGCTGCATCTCATAATTGGCTACATAGATTGGCTCTCTCGGACCCCGCCAGAACAAGGATGTCCAAGTGAAAGGTTTTTCTGGTTGCATAACCGAACCAACGTCGAGCTTTCGGTCAAGAGCTCTAACTGCTCGGAGATGTCGTCAGCAAAGAGGCTAATCTGTATCATAAGTGTTTCTCAACAATGCAAGAACAGTCGTTTCTTGAGACTGTTAAGCTTGGACTCGCTATAACCTTTTTCATGTTATCGTGTTTTGGAGGTCAAAGGTGGGTATCCACTGTGGGGTTTATCGTACAACCTTTATTGGTCAAAGATACAAGAGGCTTTTTCGTTTTTTTTTCTGTACGATGCTTCCTTGTTTGTAATGCACTTTGCTTATTTGCGGGGTTACTTGGTAGTTCATTGGCCTGAATAGTATGTAACTTTTGTATACAACGAGGTTGCCAATCACCAGCTACCAACTTCCTCGTGGCAAAACATAGCCCGCTACGCACTCCAACTACCCGTCTTGTAGAAATCAGGTGGTACTCCGTCTCACCGCCTTCAAACCCGTAACTCCCTTCCCCTCACTTGCTCCGTGTATATCCCTCCGCCCCAAGGCAAGAACGTGGAAAAACACAGGCGAAAAGAAATTCACGACGCATCCTAACACGGCCCACAAAAAAATCTGCCGCCCCTCCTTCCCATTGAACGCAGTTGCCCCTCTTCCCACCCACCCCACTATTCTGGCCCAGTCTCTCTATTTTCCCGCATTACTACGCTTTTTTCTTACTTCCTCTCCCTCTTTTTTCCTGTTCCTTTTTCTTCTGCTTCTTCTTCTTTTTAGAGGTGTCGAAACCATCGGATTTGACCCCTTTGAATCTTCTTTTCCAACCCTTTTTTTGTTGAATCAACGAGTAGCCCAGTGCTCTCCAAAACACAGTCAAAATGGTCAAGTAAGTTGTCTTGCTGCGTCCGTTGGACGAGCTGGTCTGATGGCTGAGATAATGAAGCCATCATGAACCATCTCCAAATCGGCCGAATCCACTTTCATCTGTAAATCATCGCATTCTAACATGATGCTTCCCCTACGTATAGCTTCACCATCGAGGAGATCCGTGGGCTCATGGACAAGCCCACCAACGTCCGTAACATGTCCGTTATTGCCCACGTCGATCACGGCAAGTCCACCCTGACCGACTCTCTGCTGGCCAAGGCTGGTATCATTTCCAAGGCCAAGGCCGGTGACAACCGTGCCATGGACACCCGTAAGGATGAACAGGAGCGTGGTATCACCATCAAGTCCACTGCCATCTCCCTGTACGCCCAGCTTGATGACCCTGCTGATGTCAAGGACATCAAGAACCAGGAGACCAACGGCAACGACTTCTTGATCAACCTCATTGACTCGCCTGGTCACGTTGATTTCTCTTCTGAAGTTACTGCTGCTCTTCGTGTCACTGACGGTGCTCTCGTCGTCGTCGACACCGTCGAGGGTGTCTGTGTCCAGACCGAGACTGTCCTTCGTCAGGCTCTTGGTGAGCGCATCAAGCCCGTTGTTGTCATCAACAAGGTCGATCGTGCTCTTCTCGAGCTTCAGGTCTCCCAGGAGGATCTTTACCAGTCCTTCTCCCGTACCATTGAGTCCGTCAACGTCATCATCTCCACCTACCAGGATGCCAAGACTCTTGGTGACGTCCAGGTCTACCCCGAGCGCGGTACCGTTGCTTTCGGTTCCGGTCTCCACGGCTGGGCCTTCAACATCCGCCAGTTCGCCACCCGCTACGCCAAGAAGTTCGGTGTCGACCGTGAAAAGATGATGACCCGTCTTTGGGGTGACTCTTTCTTCAACCCTGCCACCAAGAAGTGGACCAAGAACGGCACCCACGAGGGCAAGACCCTTGACCGTGCTTTCTGCCAGTTCATCCTCGACCCCATCTTCCGCATCTTCAGCTGCGTCAACAACGCCAAGAAGGACGAGCTTTTCAAGCTTCTTGACAAGCTTGAGCTCAAGCTCTCCGCTGAGGAGAGGGACCAGGAGGGCAAGCCCCTTCTGAAGACTGTCATGCGCAACTTCCTTCCCGCTGCTGACTGCCTTCTGGAGATGATGATTCTCCACCTTCCCTCCCCCGTCACTGCCCAGAAGTACCGTGCCGATGCTCTGTACGAGGGTCCCATTGACGATGAGGTCGGTGTTGCCATCAAGGCTTGCGACCCCAACGGTCCTCTTATGCTTTACGTCTCCAAGATGGTTCCCACTGCTGATCGTGGTCGTTTCTACGCTTTCGGTCGTGTCTTCTCTGGTACCGTCAAGTCCGGTCTTAAGGTCCGCATCCAGGGTCCCAACTACATTCCCGGTAAGAAGGATGATCTTTTCCTCAAGGCTATCCAGCGTACCGTTCTGATGATGGGTGGCAAGGCTGAGGCCATTGATGACATGCCTGCTGGTAACATTGTCGGTCTGGTCGGTATCGATCAGTTCCTCCTCAAGTCTGGTACCATCACCACCTCTGAGGTCGCCCACAACATGAAGGTCATGAAGTTCTCCGTCTCTCCCGTTGTGCAGCGCTCCGTCCAGTGCAAGAACGCTCAGGATCTCCCCAAGCTCGTTGAGGGTCTTAAGCGTCTGTCCAAGTCTGACCCTTGCGTCCTGACCTACACTTCCGAGTCTGGTGAGCACGTCGTTGCTGGTGCTGGTGAGCTCCACTTGGAGATTTGCCTTCAGGATCTCGAGAACGACCACGCCCGTGTTCCCCTGATCATCTCCGACCCCGTTGTCCAGTACCGTGAGACCGTCTCCGGCAAGTCTTCCATGACTGCTCTGTCCAAGTCCCCCAACAAGCACAACCGTATCTACATGGAGGCTGAGGCTATCGAGGAGGAGCTCTCTGGTGCCATTGAGTCCGGCAAGGTTTCTCCCCGTGAGGATTTCAAGATCCGTGCTCGCCTCATGGCTGATGAGTACGGCTGGGATGTCACTGACGCCCGTAAGATTTGGTCTTTCGGTCCTGACATGAACGGTGCCAACCTTCTGGTTGACCAGACCAAGGCCGTTCAGTACCTTAACGAAATCAAGGATTCCGTTTCTTCCGGTTTCCAGTGGGCTACCCGTGAGGGTCCCCTCGCCGAGGAGCCCATGCGTGGTATCCGCTTCAACATCATGGATGTTACTCTTCACGCTGATGCTATTCACCGTGGTGCTGGTCAGCTTATGCCCACTACTCGTCGTGTCCTGTACGCCTCGTCGCTTCTTGCCACTCCCGCTCTCCAGGAGCCCATCTTCTTGGTCGAGATTCAGGTCCCTGAGTCCGCCATGGGTGGTGTCTACTCTGTCCTTACCCGCCGTCGTGGTCAGGTCGTCGCTGAGGAGCAGCGTCCCGGTACTCCTCTCTTCACCATCAAGGCTTACCTCCCCGTCATTGAGTCTTTCGGCTTCAACGGTGATCTTCGCCAGGCCACCTCCGGTCAGGCCTTCCCCCAGTCCGTCTTCGACCACTGGGATATCCTCCCCGGTGGTTCTCCCCTCGACGCCACCTCCAAGGTTGGTGGTATCGTCACCGAGATGCGCAAGCGCAAGGGTCTCAAGCCCGAGGTTCCCGGCTACGAGAACTACTACGACAAGCTGTAAGCAGCTTTCGACAACTTGTTTGGCGTCGAAAGTTTGTGATTCCCCCACCGTTTCCAGTTTGTGTTTTGTGATGAGGGCAGTGAAAAAGTGGATGAGATTTCCGAGGATGAAGAATAGACGGGGGCATTTTATTGGTATGCAAGTCTGTAGATAGCTAAGGTGTTCACCTCGGACACTGCAATTTGAGTTTGTACAAAAATATTTGTGTGCTTTTTTTTTCGTAGTGAGTGAGTGAGTTTATGTCAAGTAGAAGTGAGCAAAGTCGATAATCGTGAACAAACTAAATATATGTGCCATGGTTAAAAGCAAAAATAAAGACCCCGAATCCATAACGCTCCGAAGAAGTCTACATGCCAGGTAAAACAAAAAGCTAAACCTCAAAATATAATGCTGTGAACCGGAATGTATGTAACTAGTAAGTCATGATACCCAGATAGCATGAAGCGGCTTCGCACCCCAAACACAAACAAGCCAATGAAGAAAATACAAGCAACAAGAAGACAGCCGAAAGAACTAAGAAAACTATGTTTTGCGGTCCAAATACTGCCTTTGGGTCAGCGCTTTGGTTCTAGCCCAGTCCGCTTCCTCTTTTTCGGCTCTTTCCAATTCATCGGTTGATAAATGAAGTAGATAGGGTAATTGTATTGATAGATATGCTGTTTGCAAGATGGTTAGTATCCTATGTACATATGTATGTACATACAGGCCAGTTTATCCAGCCAGTACTGTATAATGTCGTGACAATATTTGAAGGAGTGAACAACTATGTTGTAAGTTGTATGTATGTACATACAAAAATAATAATAAGAAATTGTCATTTCTACCACAAAAGGTAAATTTCGGTCGGCCATTGATAGGGTCAGGCTGCATACAATGTTACGGTCTATAAGGGTTAGTGCACCTGGTGGAGGAGTTACACCGGCCAGCATAGAAGGCTGTGTAATCGATAAGAAAGTTGTCAAGCATTAAGCTATTAAGCGATTTTGGGAAAAGGCGAAAGTACCTTTTAGATTCTTAAAGGTGTATATTTTTTTCTTTGGATTGTACATACCTACACGCATGGTGATTAGTGCTAGAACATTTGAATTTTCTTGCGTTTTTATTCAATTCTAATTCTTCTATTTTCTGGTCTTTGTTTCGAGTTCGGGGCATCGGATTTCACGCAGGTACCGAAACAGAGGCAATCAAGCAAGAAAAAATCACGATGCTTTACGAAGAGCAAGACGCACCACATCTCAAACGGTGGATTGTCAATCGCTTAGGCGATAAGTGAGTTCCTGATGTTCCTTTGTTGGTGGGTTTTTTAAGGGAGTTTGTTTACTAATATTATCCATGTGTATTATAGTTCCGACGCCGATTCTGATATTCTTGCCGACTACGTTCTTGCGCTCTTACGTCATGAAGATGGAGACGAAGCGCCGACGCGCAAATTGTGCACAGCTGAGCTCCAAGATTTCTTCCAGGGTGGCGATAACGACTCGAAAAAATTTGTAGATGAACTCTTTCAGGTGTTGACGACGGGTGTTTACCTTCCAGATGGTGGGGTGAAAAAGAGAGCACCACCTGCGGATGCTCCTACGGGACCTCGTGTGAACTCTGGCAAGCGCAAGTTGGATGATGATGATGATGGGGAGAGCAATGGTAGGGCTGGTAAGGCTAACCGGAGAGATAACGCGACGTGGGCTTTGGGACCGATTATGCCGATGCCTATGGGTATGCCAATGGGAATGGGGGGAGGATCTGAGTTTGAAACTCTGGCGAGCATGGTTATGGCTAATCAGAGTATGTTGGAGATGTTGCAGAAGAGCATCAATGATAGTGGGAGAAAGAAGAGATCGACGAAGAAGATCAATAAGAGGTGTAAGAATTGGAAGAAGCGGGGGACGTGTGAAAAGGGTGACAAGTGTCAGTTTCTTCACGGAGGAAAGGGTGCAGAAGAGGTGATGGCGGAAGCTACGGCTCTCAAAATGGAGGGCTTTGGTAAGTTTGTGATGAGGAAGTATGTTTGGTGTCAATGGGGACTAACAAATGACTACAGATGCATCGAATGGGTTCAACTTTAACGCGATGAAGCAAGAGACTACCGATCCATTGACTCACAAGCGTATTTACGATGTAGAGCCATGTCGAATCTACATCAAGGACATTCCAGATGAACGGTTCAGCGAAGAGGATATTCGAGAGTTTTTTTCGCAGTTTGGAGAAATCACAGAAGTGGTGCTTCAACGGCACAATAATACAGCCTTGGTGCGGTTTTCAAATCACTTGGCAGCATTGGAGGCGATAGATTCTCCATTGCCGGTATTTGACAATCGGTTCGTCACAGTAATTGCGGCTAGAAAACCACGGACAGATACACCGGAGCATGTCGATATCGACGAGTTTTCACGTAAACAGGAAGAAGTTCAGCGGGCTTGGAAAGAAAAAGAGGCGAAGCGACTTGAGCTGAACAAGCAAATGGAGGAGCTTGCCAAGAAAGAAATGGACTTGCGATTGGCTCAAATGGAGATGAAGCGCAAAATTGCAGCCAAAGAGGGCCGCGGGATGGATGGCGATATGGACGGCCTCCGTGCCCAGCTGGCAGCTCTAGAGGCAGAAGCCGAGATTCTCGGTATTGGCGCGGATACTAATGCTGGTCATGAGCCATGGGGGGCTCCTCGAGGTCGGGGCTTTAGTCGAGGCGGTGCCTTCTCTGCTCGCGGGCGGGGCCGCGGTAAGTACAGGGGAGATATTCACCAGGCATACCGGGGTGCAACATTGGATAATAGGCCCAAGACGGTGTCCGTGCGTGGAGCTGATTTCACGTTGGCGAGTAACTCGGAGGCGTTACGACAGTATCTCTTGGGGTATGGATCCTTTAGTGACGTCATATCGAACACGGAAGAGACGCAAATCGTGTTTGATGAGAGAAAGGTGGCAGAGACATTCTGGAATGGATTGAAGGTGAATCCAATTCCGGGCGTCTCTGGAAATTTGGAGTTGAGTTGGGTTGGTAAAGGAGCTACGAGTGGTGTCAGAGGAGAAGTTACAGGACAGACACAAACGGGCAATAGTGGTGATGACATGGTTCATGTCAAGACGGAGAATGCGGGACATGGTGGATTCTCATTCTCGGGAACAGCTAGTGAGTTTGTCCCTGGACTCAAGTATGAGACTGGGGGTTATGGCGTTGTAGATGAAGCGGATTGGATGCAGTGAAAACATGGTGTTACTTCCAAGTATGTATGTATGTATGTATTCAAGTAAGTTTGGTTCATTCTCCTATATTGAAGTCATGTTTAAACTAAAGGGTTAGTGATGAATGGTATAGGGTTAAAAGGATAAGACGGGCAAAGTTGTTCATTGTGGTGAATAAGTGTTCACAAATTGTTCATAAAAACGGGGATTTAGACGAGACGACGAGGGTTTGAAGGGGAAGGAAGGGAGGCGAGATGGGTGACTTCATAATTGATGACATGGGGTTAATGAACAAACCATTTAGAAGCATCTATAGAGACGCCGAGAGACACAAGGTCCGGGCGGTTGTATGGACGCGACGAACATCAAACGAGGAGGTACAAAAAAAGGGATGTTATATCTTTTTTATAAGGGAGAAGGATGTAGTCAAACAATAGTGACAAAAAGGAACCAAGAAACAATTGCTTTTGAGGTATTGCATTATCGTGAAGTTTGTGAATACTCAAGTCCAAGATGAAGAGGACATATCGTCATGCTTCTGTTAAGCAAATGTATCCATGACCTAGTCCGTTATCCCCGCCAAAACCACGACAACGAAATGAAAAAAGACAAGGTCCCATAGTCATCCACGGTCTAATGAATCCATAGCAACGAAATCCAAGTCATTAGCGAAGAGTCAGGTTGTCCTACAAATACTCAAGTCATCGCCATTACTCGTATCGTGAAATCTGTTGTTGTCCCTCAACTTGCTGCCATATATTTCTCGTCACGTCAAGCTTCACCATTTTTTCTCTTGTTGTTCATATATCTCCCTTTTTGCGGTACCTGCATTCTAATACATTCCTAACAGCCTCTACTAATAATTTTTCGGTTCTCTTCTTTTCTTTTTTTCACTCACTTGTACTTCCCGTTTTGGGCTCTGAAACTTGGTTTGCTCCGGTGCCCTTCCTTTCTGGTGCAAGACGAAGTTTCGTGAGTTCCTTGTTGATCCGTGGTTACTGTTCATTCTTACTGCTTGTTGTTTTGCAGTCTATATCTACTGCATTTAAGACTATCTTCATTCCCATAGTACTTTTTGTTTTAATTTTGTTTCTCCTTCTCTTTCATATTTGCACATCTACTCATTCAGCTTTTTCCTTTCTCATTTTCTTCATCTTTTTGCTCACTTTAAAATTATCGCCTTCTAATTTCGACGTCACATTCCTTTCGTTCCTTTACTTGCCTCTTTGGTCTATTTACTATAGACTTGAATCCTTCCATATCATTGGTTGTCTTGTATAAACATCACCACAACTCTACGTTTTCAACAACTTTCTTCATTTTCTTTTTCCGTCATTACAATAATCTGGTGGAGCTATAAGCTCGAAACATCATGTCCGCCATGTTAAACTCACCAAGTGCTAACGCCACTTCCGGTCACCGCTCTCGCAATTCCTTCCAAGGCTCTGTTCTTTCAAGTCTATGGAACGACGATAACGCCAATGACGCCACTAAGGACGACTCTTCGGTTATTTCCAACGCTCCCGCTGTCAAGAATCAGCCACCCGTCGTTAATTCGCCATCACCCGAACCCGCCGTTCTTAAGCCTGCCATTACAGATACTTTCCAGGCACCAACTAGCAGTATTGAGAATTTGAGACGGGCTGCTCCTGGTGTCAGAAGCCGGATTACTAGTCTGGAGAATGAAGTCCATCGCTCCAAGTCGCCACTTGACAAGCTTAAGGAGCAACAACGACTTGGAAATACGCGCAAGTTGTCACAGGAATATGAGGCGGCTCGCTCAAAGTGGGCTATCAGAGCCAATGATGATACTCCCGTTCGCCCAGTTAAGCCCCTTGGTCTGCGTACTCTTGGATCTACTATTAGTATTGCGTCTGTCGGTCTTGAGCGCACCGATAGCAACGGGCTTCCTATGGCCAAGTCTGACGTTATTTTGAAGAGTAACATTGAGGTCAAGAAGACTGTACCCACTCCTGATTATGGAAAGGCCGGAAAGTTAGCGACGCTTATTGGCCTTCAAGCTTCCGACTTTGAACTTCACAACGGCGACAAAACTGTCTCGCCCGTGGCATCGTCTTGTTACAGTGTGACAGTGCCCGAGACGCAGACAACCGTTGCCGTGGTAGAGTCTAAGAGGCAAGTCAGCCTCATGTCAAACATGTCTCAGTATAATATGGGAACTGCTCTTTATGGAACTGACTCGCGCCCAGGATCGCGCGCCTTATTCCCTAAGGAGTCGGTTGCTGAAAAGTTGGGAAAGAAGGACGTTGACATTGTTGAGTCTCCCAAGACTACGGTTGTTCCCGAGGGCCCTATTACCCCCGATGATAGCATTGTCGAGCCTGAATCTGCTCCTGAGGTTACTTCCGAAGCTGTCCCTGATAATGTTTCTGAGCCTGTTTCCGAGCCTGCTTCTGAGCCTTCTGATGGTCAATTGTCAAGAGCCAGTTCGCGCTACAGCCACGCTTCTGTCCTTGAGAAGTCACCTAAGAAGAAGAACCCGTGCCGTGATTCAGGCAAGTGGACTGAGCTTACTGAACTTACTGTCCCGAGTATTGATCTGGACAAGGACCAAGATGCCACCCGTTTTGATTTGTCGTTCCCTGAGACCACGGAGTATGTCCCCAATGAGCCTGAGGTTATTCACCACGGCAGGCCTCAGTCGCGCGACCAGGTCGATGGTGCTGATGAGAACCCAGCCCCTAAGAAGTCTGTTCTTGGTAGTGTCTTTGGCAGTCAGCGCAGCTCGGGCAATCGTCGGTCCGAGTTCCGCAAGAGCTGGCCACTTGCTGCGCTTTCGGCTGCCCACGATCCCGTTATGGCTACTAAGGATGCTATTGCCAGATCAGCTTCGGTCATGTCGCGTCGTGCTCCTGATACCTCACTTGAAGGTCAAGCGTCTGGTCTTTCTCAGAACCGTCTGGAGCCCTCTTCGGAGTCTTCGGAACCTAGTGTATACGGTTACATGACGCCGGCGCAAAAGGCAATTCGTCTCATGAAGAAGATGGCACACCCAATTAAGTGGGCTCAAGCTAAAAAGGAGAAGGCGGCCAAGACCAAGCAGTTTGCTACGAGCTCCCCCATTTCTTCACCCCGTGGTTCGGACTTTCCTCCGGCTCTTGCTCCGCTCCCACCGGCGCCCAATGCTGCTACGACAGTCACCACGGTTGAAGCTTTAAAGAGAGAGAAGTCCACGCGTGATCGCTTCTCTAAGCGTGCCAGTTGGATGTTTGGTCGTGATTCAAGAAGAAAGAGTAGACTCAGTGGAGCTTCTGCCAGTCCTGCGCCTTCGCTGCCCGTTATTCACGCATCGCAGCAGGACGAACTGGCTCAACGGTAAGCGTTTTTCTTTTCCTTTTCTTGTTCTTTCCCCGTCTTTTCTCTGTCCGCCCCCGCGTGACGAGGGCGGCCAGCGCAGGCTTTCTTCTTGCTGCTCGGAAACTAATGTCTTTGTGTTTTTCTTTTTCTCTCTTTTCAGATGGATCCAGGCGGTTAATCAACGACTGGAGGCTCATAATTTGTAGTCCTTCTTCTTGGGTTCCACTTGTCTGTTGTTAGGTGCCTTTTAGGTTTTTTCCATTTGCTTTTCTGTTTGTTCTTTTTCTTGTTTCCGCATTGATACCAGCATCGCTGCTTATTCCGCATCATACCCATCATTGGCGTTTTTTTCATTTCTTTTTTCTTTTTCATTTATTCTGGGGCGTTTTTACTGTCGATTGTGTGTTATTGCTTCTTTCGAACAGAGTTTTGCCGTCCGGTCTATTTTGATTTATATATATAGAGTTTGGTTTGAGGGATTGGCTGAGGACTGGTCGTTTTCCAACCTTGTACGACGCACGCATGACGATTGAGTTTTGAGGAGGTTTAATAGATTCTATATTGGGAAGTTATCATACTATCAAGAGTGAAATGTCTATTTGGGGGAGTTTGTTTCGGTTACGGAAGTGTCGTTTGTTGCGGCATTGGGGTCTTCTTCGACGTCACTTGTGCTACCAATGGCACTGTCTGTTTCGTTACCGAGGTCTTCAAGTTCGTTGGCCTGGCAGACAACGATGTACCATTTGATACCTTCATCAGGTTGAACTTCATCACGAAGAAGTTGGAACCAGCCACGTTGGGGTTCCTCGGGCGCAACGGGAGGTGCAGCCGGAGGCGGAACGGCAGTTGGTGGTCTGGCAGAAAGAGGTCTTTTATCTTTCTTCTCCTTCTTTCCCTCGGGTGCCAACTGTTCCGTCGGCACAGGAGCAGGAGCAGGTGGTGCCTGACCCTCTGGATTTGCAGCCGCCGCATCCCGCATAGCGAGTAGTTTCATCAACTTGCCAATAGCATAGCCCGGCTCATCCTCGGGAATGGCATCCGTCATACTCCGTAAGTGAGGCGGTAACGTCTTCTGCCAAGCCGTCCAATTCTCCATTTCTGCCATGATTGGCGCGCCAAGGTCAATTCGCACAGCGTAATCAGCTACATATGCCCACGGGCGTGAGGCAAGACCAGTCGTGTCCTCGGCGGAAATGGCGGAGTCGTGTTCTTCGAGGAGAGAGAGGGACGCCCAGGTGTTGTTTTCTAGGATGGGGTCGGACGGGTCGGAACGGGTTATTCGCGAGAGACGGGTCGTGGAGAATGGGTGCTCCGGGGGCATGGAGGGGGCGGGGACGCCGGGGGGGAGGATGATGGTTTGTGATTGCGGAGGGAGGAAGAGGCGGGGGATGATGGGGGGTCTCGGATGCGGGGGCGGGGTTGATGGACGGGGATCATTCGTCGGGGGCATGAATACCGATGGCTCGGGGGTTGTCGTGTCCGGGATGGGTGAGGGCGGGATAGGCGAGTTCGGAGAGGTCTTGGGAACTGGAGATGTAGGGAGTGGCGGGACCGGCGGGGAGGACGACGAAAGGCCTAGTTTCTGGAGAAGACGCGCCCGACTACGTTTGCGGAGGAGTTTTCGCTCTTTACTAGCTTCTTCTTTTTCCTTCTCCTTTTCTTTCTTCTCGTCGACGGGAGGGGCGGTTTCGGGGATGGAGGGCGTGGTACATGGTGAGGATTCCGGCTCGGGAGCGGGGAGGTTCTCGAAATCTTGTACGAGAGGGAGGAAATCGAAGAGCTCGTATAGAGTGTATATAACGGCGTGGGCACTTCCTTTGCGACATACCCAGTCGGGAGACATGTCGTCTATATCCTGGAACTGCGCAAAGACACGGAGGCCCGGGCGGTGCCAGCGGAAGCCGTGGCAGAGGTATGTAGGCATGTTCTTTTTTTTGGCGATGGGGGTAGTGAGTAGTGAATAATGGATATGAGTCGCGGGGGTCACGATTACTTGGTGGGCATACACGTGGTTATATATCAACCAGCCATCCGACATATCCCTAGGGAAAAAGCAACTTCTTTCAGCCCCCCTTGGGGCGTCGCTTGCTGTCGCTTATTGGCTGGGTTGGATGGAGGTTCCCGATTGGGTAGGGGATCTGCGGGGACTTTTACGGGTTTGGGGGGGAAGAAGTGACTTGTCATTTTGGAGCTAGCTATTGGGTTTGAATCTAGAATCTGCATAGGAAGAAGGAGTTTGGGATTGGGGAATTTTACATGTCGAAGGAGATGTCGGCGAGGAGATCGTCCATTTCTTGCTCCGTTAGCCCGGTTATTGGGTCTGCTGGAGCTTGGGCTGGAGCTGGAGCTGGTTCTGGAGCTGGCTCTGGAGCTGACGCTGGTGGGGGGGAACTCGCGGGTTCTTTGGATAAGAAGACAGACACCATGTTTTTAAACTCATGGAGAAGAACTGGATCGTCAGCACCCGTAATAACACCTTCCTCAACGCTCAATATCCTCCTCGCCTCCTTTCTAAGGTCCTCATCGTCGGGGATTTTCCCAATCCGCTTGACATAGGCAATTAACCCCACCTCCAACTCTCGAGAACAAAATACTACCGGCCGGTCGGGATACCGGGCACTCAGACCTTGGAGATATTTCCCCGCAACGCTACCCTCCATACCGAAGGTCTTCCCGCGTACTTCGACGTCGATTATGGGCTGGGAGGATACGAGGGCCGTGTAGCTGGGGCTGGCGTAGGCGAATGGTGGGGCGAATCCGGTTCCGCCTTGCGAGACGTTCCATTCGTCGGAGGTGGTTATGGAGGGGCCGTTGTCGTTTAAGAGGCCTACGCCGCGTTTAAAGCGGCGGAGCCATTCCGCGTTATCGGCGGATGTTTGGTTCCATGGGTCGTCCCTGGATGGTGTTAGTGGGTATATAGAGACTTGAGAAAAAAGAAACTTACTCATCGTAGATGATCCACCGCGCTTGATGTTGAAGTTCCTCGTCGGTGGGGATATGTTTATTCGGGTTGTTATTGGATGTCACCATTGTTACGTAGCGTGATAACTCCCTCTCTAGCCGTCTGAAACAGTTGGAATCGTTAAGGAATGTTCCGATGCGCGTGCGGAGTTGGTCGTCGTTGGGAGAGGATCGACGGGATGGTGGGTTTGCGACGCCGGATTCGTGCGTTTCAAAGGAGACGCGGCGGGAGTGGGAACTGGTGCGGCGGGAGGGCCCGGAGAGACAACTTGATGGGGCTCGAGATGGACCTTTGGAAGTAGGTTCGACGGGAACGGTAGGTGGGGGCATCAGTTGTCTTGCGGTATCACCAAGGCCGGCCTCGATACCCTCGTGACGTCTCCGTAACGCCCATAACCAATCTAGGTTATCAGCAGCAGTCTGGTTCCATCCGTCATCGTTACCGTAGATGATAATCCGCGCTTGTCTTTGTAAATCATCATCCGTGGGTTTAACACCCTTTTGTAGCTGGCTGGCAAGGTAGTCGCCCAGTTCCCTTTGAAGACGTGAGTAGTTGTGGATAGTGGAGTCGATGGTGGCGGGGTCGGTGGACCGGATGTTCAAGTCGCCTACCTCTTCGCTCCGAGGGAGATGTGCACGTTGACGGAAGGGTGCGAGCCATTTGGTGTCTCGTTTGATTAGGCGGATTAGGAAATTCGCAATCACGTCGGATGGGTGGGTGGATACCTCTTCAACTTGGCCTACGATCCGACAGGCTTCTTCTTGTAGCTCGGTGTCGAGGGGGATAAGACCTAGCATTTGACGAGAAGTGACGTAATCCTGTAAAGCCAACTCCAACGGACACGCCTCGAACAGGTTGTCTTTGCCATTAATCTTCAGAATAGCCAATCTATTCTCCGCCTGTGTTCTCAGCGGTCCAAACTTGGCTTTATGCGCGAGTTCCTCATCCGCCATGATAAGATCTCTGAACCACGACGACATGGATGAGATGCCATGGAAGGAAATCACCTCAGAGGCAAATGTAATTCTGCAGGCTTCGAGAATCAGTTGGTCGTCGGTGGGGCGTAACTCGGGAGATATGGCGCCTTGTTCGAAGCGGTTGGCGATGTAGTAGACTAGCTCGTCCTTGATAAGTTCGTATGCGTTTCGTGGAGACTCGGGCGGTGCTTGGCCGGGACCCATGGGGAATGGCGAGTTTCGTTCCGTATCGATTAGGTCTGGTCACATGGTCAGAAACATTAACGAATAAAAGAAAGAAAGGAACATGGTTGAAGATGATGATGACAACTTCTTACTATGTTATGGGACAAATAAGTGGTAACATACACGGTGGAATCGCATTCTCAACAAACGCCAACACAGACCTATCAAACCCCCAATCACCCTTCCATTCCGCCATTGAAGCACCAGCTTTGAAATGCTCAGCTAGATGTTCCACGCGGGCAACCCAATTATCCATGACAATGCCACAGAAGCCACAGCGCGAGCGAATAACCGGCGCCGCCACCCGCCAGTTCTTCATAGACCAGTCCACAAACTTGACGTTATGCACCAACCGAAGATGCTGGTTAAGGTGGTCTTTCCGGTAAAACGTTCGTTCGGCGAGAGACTTGTCTTGGCAGGAACTGCAGTTATGCGATTCCATGTGGCTTTCGGTGGGGTTTGCAAGACCGCAGAAGACGCAGGAGGGGATGCCGGATATGGGCTCGATGGCGGTGATTCCTTCGGGGGAACAGACCCAGCGTTCGAGGGAGAGATGGAGGGACTTTTCGTGTCGTTGCCAGTCGTGTTTGGTTTTGAAGGTTTCGGGACAGAAGGTGCATTGGAAGGTCCGGAGGGGAGCGGGGTACAGGGAACTTGGTTCAGCGGGTAACACGCCACCACGCCGTCTCCGTCTCCGTCTACCACGCTGCATTGAGCCCAAGGATCCCAAGGAACCCCGCGAGGCATGAGACCAAGCGGATGCGAAACTCCCATTCGAGGACATCGACGTCCCCACAGAAGAAGCAGATGACCCCCCGTGTAACGACCGGCCAGAACCATCATCAGTGTAATTCCCCAAGCTATTCTGCTCCGATCCCACACTCGACTCCGTCACGGCCCTCGCAATGGCGATCACCGAGGCAGCTTCATGTTCAGGCGGCGAATTCGCCCATCTCTGAAGCGGGTTCATAGTTTCAGCGCCAGGGACAGTCCGTCTGTTAATTTCGATGGCGGGGCTCTTATTAGCGTTAAGCCACGCCTGTGGATGCGGCGAGGTGGAGCGTGTGGGAACTTGGACTTTTCCGCGCCGCCGGGCGTTGGCTAACCAGTTTGTAATTTGGACTTTTGAAAGCCCGGTTTGTCGTTGGAGGAGGTCTTTTTCTTCGTCGCTGGGGTATGGGTGGCGTGTGTGTGTGGAGAGCCAGTTTCGGAGGATTCGAACGGAGGCACGGGAGAAGCGGGCGCCGATTTTGGCGGGGGGGAGAGCGCCTTCGGGGGTGTCGGTGGGGGCGGTGGTGGGTGCGGTAGTCATGGGGTGGTCGGCGGTGCTTACGCTGGAGGGGCCGGTGAGAGAGCCGACGAGGTGGTCTTGCGGGATTAAGTTTGGGTGGTCGCCAAAGGTGGGCCACGGGTCGGCGGGGAGAAGGAACTCGTTGGGGATATGGGCGGTCATAAGACTGAAACTACAGGACTGTCCTAGGGCTACACAGCTGGTACAATGTCCTTTATACTGACCCTCGTGAATCTTCTTACAGTTGAAACCACCCGAGATACACTGCTGACAGGGCGAAACGGGGTTCTCGAGAAGCGAATCGTTGAAGAGGCCGGCGCCGGGATCTAGAGGGGCGGAGGCGCTGGGTAGAGGGAGAGACATAGGGAGTTGGGCGGAGGTGAAGTGTTGGAGGGCGAAGAAGGTGAGGTCGTCGTCTGTGACGTTTTCTAGGGCGAGAGTCATGTTTTGGGTTGTTGCGGCGGTTGTGGCGGGTTCGGAGGGGACGCCTTGGGTGTCTTGGACGGTGGTTGTAGGCGGTGGGAGCATCGATGGCCAGTCAAGGAAAGGATCCATTTTGGAAAGTGATGACGATAGTGTAGATGTGAATATGTCAAGATCTGAGATGTTAAGATGTCAGGATGTCAAGATAATCAATGTCATGTATCTCAAAGGGCGTAGAATCCTGATTGCTATAAGAAGATTTTAAAAAAGACGCATGTATGCACAACACTTTAAAAGACCATGGGAGTCCAACACTACAAATATATTTCAACTAAGTCGAATCCCAAATCTCCATAGATGCAATGCACGCCCCAATACCCCATACAGTGGTAGTAGTCTTGATCAATCCATCCACCCCTCGGTCTTTCTCCGTCGGCCGGTCGGATTAAGTGTGAATAAACGCAGTCATTCACTCCACTATTTCCTTGTTCCTACGTCAACGTTCGCCAGTCAGCCGGTCTTCTTATCGCGGTTGTCGGGGGCCATGCGTAGCCTGGAACGGGTAGTTTGATTCCTTCCCGGCCTTGTTTTTTTAGAACCTCGTTGGTGAACGTGGGGAGCGGCCGAGTTGGTGATTTGCCTGGCTGGATTGTCGGATAAACTTGGGGGATTTACTTAGTGGTTTTTTTCTGTAGTCTTTGATTCTGTTCTGTGTGGTCTTGTGGGTTGAGACTTATACGTTCTACATACTTGACTTGTGTAGCCTTCAACTTCAACCAGTCTTCCAGACTTCTCTCTCCCCTCTTCTGAACTTAGTTACGTCACCTTCACAATCTTATATGCCCAACATGTTTACACATTCAATTGTCTACATGATACTCACAGCCTATAACAAGTCGTGCTGCCCCGCTATCTCTAAAGAACCCCTGTTCCGCCTGGTCTGTCCTAGCTCCTGCCATGGCATGTCAATCCTACGCCCTTCCAATGACAAGACCGCCCTTCACAAAAATATTTCTCCAACCTGCCTTGTCTGCAATCCACCCAATATATGGCCTTCCAGTTGCCCTTTTGTATAGTCCAAGAGCTGCGTGACTCGACGCCTCTCTGTCATCGTCTGACTCAGATCCACTATCTTACATGTGTAGATTTTCCTTGCGTTTTTTGGACCTCCTGTGTAGCAATGCGGTTCTTTTGTCTTCTTTGTCATAGACTAATTTTGCCCGCTACAAGGATTCCGGAAAATTGACTTTCTTACTGCGGAATTGTCGTTGAATGTTCTGGAAGGGGAAGGTATAACAAGCATACTCGACATCACCGTGTGCCTGCCCTATATATCGAATTTATTCCCGAGTACTTGATATCTAGATCTATCATCTAAAATCTTGAAAAGAGTCATGTAGATCTTATTAGACTTCTCACGCTAATCTAAACACTCATGATTCACCGATACCCCCCGATTGCCATCAAACATTTGGCATGAACCTTCACGCCCTTATTTTGACCTCCCGCATGATGACCGTGCCGTGGGCAATCCCTCCATCAACGGCTAACCCAAGGCAGTCCTAAGGCAGTACATCCACACACACTGCCGTCGCCCACTCCCTCCCAAAACGTAACAAAAAAAGGCCCCAACCAATCATCACAACCTTGTCTACGTACCCACTGCAACCCGCCCTTGATATCACCAGACATCACCAAAAAGGATAGTCCAGCACGTCACCAAAAAAGAAACATACAACACCGGGTATTCGCACGTGGTCACCCACCGTACTACTAATCCAGCGCTCTGTGGCTTGACTATGGGGGAGCAGACGGGACCCCGTATTTTCCGCAGGCTATGGTCGTATGTGGAAGACAAGAGTGTTACCGGAGGTTATATTTTGAGGTCTGGCTGGCCGGCCGAGTGACGGAGTCTGAGTTCTCTGTTCGCACTGTGTGGCAGCGTTTTTTGTACGGGGGAACAGTGTCATTTTATTCACGCGCACTGTTAGTTTTGGCTGCTTAGTCATCGTGTGTGAGACCCTTATATACGATTTGATAACCCTCTCGTTCGCAAGGTCACAGTCTTGTTGACGAACATTCTGACTTAACTCGGCAATCATTCTGTGATATCACGACATTTTGTGTTTGTAAGCCATTCGCTCACCTCATATTTATGTAACGATAGCCATTTTATATTTAATGCATTCACTCAAAGGCTCTTGCTGTTTCATCCAATGTAAAGTGTCACATTCTTCTATGTCCACAATATAAGCTTCTCAAGGCCGATTCTGTTACACGAAACGATTCTGACTATAAAGATATACACACATCAGCATACACAGGTTAAGCAGGCTGATTTGGAACTGAAACCCAGATGTCAGATATATCAAACCACTCATATTACGACATCACATCACCGCAAGATGCCATCCTATAGAATCTTCTACAAACCTCAAGAACAAGCACCAGACAAAACACCTTTCCGCCACATACAGTCACCCCCTGGAGTCTTTCCGAATCTACATACAACAGTCTCACCCAGAGGCAACCCAACTAGACTAGTCCCAAGCCTCAAAACCCCCGAGACACTCAAAGACATGCCACTCGGTCACCACCGAAAGGGTCGAAACCCTACTACCAACGACCTCCAATCCTCCAATTAACCTCTATCGGGCCCCGACTCCACTAATTTTTTGCAATCAATTGCCAAAGGTGGCGACCCGATTACCCAAATCATGCATAATGACCAGGGTTTAGATGACAAATTCTCCACTTTTTCGTTAACGAGCCTATTGGTTGTCTTTTAACCAGGACACCACCACTCGAATTTTCAACCCCTCTATCTAGAGCCGGCTTTAATCATTGTGATATCATTCTGACGTTGCGTGAGAATCTTGCGTATATAGACTGGTGTTATCTTTGTTGCAAGTACCTTTTTTCGCTTCTTAAAGGAATCTATTCACCTAAAGAAGCCGTTTGCCCTACAGATAGGCAGTCTTAAACTATACCATTTGAAATCTACTCTTTCTATAATACCACCCACCTCGTCATCATGTCGTCCGAAGATCACCCATATACCTGCAACACCTGCCGTATCGGCTACCGTGCCATTGAGCTGCAAAAGGCCCACATGCGCAGCGACTGGCAGTAAGTTTATCTATATCTCTACACTCCCGCCAACCCCACTAACCATTCCTAGTCGGTACAACCTTAAGCGCAGAGTCGCCTCTCTCCCCCCCATCGGCGCCGAAGCCTTCTCCGCCAAGGTCCTCCAAGCCCGCGCCGATACCGAAGAGGCCGAAAAGGTCTTCGAGGGAACTTCCTGCAAGACCTGCAACAAGAACTTCAACAGTGCCAACGCCTTCTCCAACCACCTTGTCAGTGCCAAGCACAAGCAGAACGTCGCTCGTGCCCAGAATGTAGAGAAGAAGCCTGTAGTTGATACCCTGGAGGAGGATACCGCCACCAGCACCTTCTCTCTGGGTGAGCCTGTTAAGAATGAGGACGATGCCTTGGCTGAGATTACCAAGGCTGTTGAGAAGACCGAGATCTCCACTGAGGAGGTTCCCGCCGCCGAGACTGAAGAGGCTAAGGACGCTGAGATGACCGAGGAGGCTGATGTCACTCTCAAGTGCCTTTTCTGCTCGCACGTCGCCGCTGATATTGAAGCCAACGTCACCCACATGGGAATCGCCCACGGCACTGTCATCCCCGAAAGGGCCTTCCTCGTCGACCTCCCCGGTCTCATTCGTCACCTCAGCAAGCGTATCCAGAAGCACAATGCCTGCATTGTTTGCTTCAAGGTAAAGAGCAACGCTTTTGCCGTACAAACACACATGCGTGATACCGCTCACTGCGTTATCCCCTTCACCACCGAGGAGGAACAACTCGACATTGGTGACTTTTACGATTTCCGCTCTACCTACTCTGATGGTGAATGGTCTGACGAGGAAGATGAAGGGGAGTCTGCTGGCCCTAGCAAGCTTGGTGCTTCTCGTTCCGTCAAGGTGACTAACGAGGATGGCGAGGAGATCGTCGAGGATGGTGAAGGTTGGGAAACCGACTCGTCGTGCTCATCCGAATGCTCCGAGGACATCGGTCCCGTTCTGGCCGACGACTCCCTTGAGTCTTCCAGCCGTCCCAAGGAGGAACTTCGTGCCCACCGCCGCGCCGACGGCTACCACTCGCACGCACACAAGCACGTGCGCGCCGCCTTCTACGACGAATATGAACTGCACCTCCCCTCCGGCCGCGCCGTAGGCCACCGTCGTGACCAGAAATTCTACAGACAGAACCTCCATAACTACCCCACACCAGCGGAACGTGCCGAGATGAAGTTACTCGAGGCTGCGCAGACAGAGCAAGAAGAAGAGACCCGTGGCCGCCAAATGGTGCCCCGGAATGAGATGGGCCTGGCCGGCGTCGGAGTGGACACGCGGAGGGAAATGCAGAAGCAGGGTATTAAGCACCAGAAGGCGGCGAGAGCGCACCAAGCTAAGCAGGACTATGTTATTGGCGTTAAGCTCAATAAGCAGAAGAACTACTTCTACCGTTATGTTAACGGTGGTTAGACGGCTTGCTCTGGGCGTTCTTGCTTTGGGTTTCTTTTCTTGGGCTTTTTCTCTTTGATTTTCTTGGGTTTTGCATTTTGGGATTGGGTTGTTGTTGGTTTGATACGCTTTTTGTGTTTTGTTGTTTGATGATAACGGGTTATGAATAAGGGTGCCAGACCCCTTACATATGGTCTCAATAAAAGTATCTTGGTTTTTAAACTGTCACGTTCACGTATACACAAACATGTGAAATGTAAAACCTCCATAATCATGAAACGAGAAACACAAAAATATAAATGCAAATAGAATCCCAGGCTATAAGAAAGACGCACCACCGGTACCTCCCACCAGAACCCCTTTCAACTGACAACCAAAAGTCTAATCTGCCCCCACAGAGAATACCGAGCAGTGTCCCCAGTCAAGCCCAAGACGCAAGTCGTCTTGTACAGAGAAAATGTGGATATCAAAATATGAGACCGGGAAATCCCGTAAATAAAAGAAGTGAAGGCGGTAGGGTGAAGACTAAAAAGTGAAAATCCGGTTGAATACGTGGATCGTCAGTTGTAGTCACGGGTGTAGAGGGTGTTGAATTAGGTTGGGGTGCGGTTACTCGTCGTCGGGGGCGGTGAAGAGACTGATGCGCATGCGATGGCTCTGGAGAAGAGATATCTGTTAGATGGAGACTTGGAATATACACTGAGTGGCAACTTACAAAAGGCAGCTTTGGGATAATGACAAAGATGACAGCGACAAAGTTGATGACAAAGTAGAGAAGATCGTAGTGCGTGTAGTGAGTGCTCAAGAGGAACAGACCAATAGGCACGGCGAGAAGGAACTTCTTGGCGGGGGTATACTGCGCGCCATTGTCGATTTGCTCCCACATGTTCAAGTTATCGAAAGCGCCGCCATTGAACTCAAACGGCGTGCCGCGGACATGGTGGAACATGATGTACGACCCTACCATGTACGTGATATTGGTGAGAGTCCACGAGGCTTCCGAGGTCACGCCGGGAAGCATGTTAAAGAGGAGTTTAAGGCAGGCGATGAGGACGAAGTGGATTGTCCAGGCACCTAGGTCGGTCACATGTTAGCTTTCGTTTAGTTCGGCTGGGACCGAAGAGTCGAGAATGACGTACCCTTGGAGTTCACCCAGTTCGCGTTCAGGTTGGGCAGGACGGCCTGGTCACTGATTTGTTCGAGAGTCTCTTGGGGCTCATGGTATACCTGCAATATCGAGCTGCTTCGCCGTCTCCGGACGTTATCCCCCGTGTTGTGATCGGGCATGGTGAGCGGGTGGAAGCGGGTATTGCGAGGGGTATTCGATTTGGTTATTACAGGTGGCGCCGAGTCGTGATGACGATGCGCGGTGGCGATAGAGGGGTTGAAATGGGGATTATCGGCTTCAAGCAATTGGCTTGATGGTCTGGTTTGTATAGAGGCGTATCGAGCGAGTGTCGAGTCTCCTTTTCGGTGGGCTTAGAATCTGGCGGTGTTGGCGGGGACCACGGCAAGGAGGGGGAGGGAGGCAATCAATGCGTTCTGCGATAAAGCAAACTGCGAAAAGTGCAGTTAAAAAAAGTGTTCAGACGAAGTGTTTGCGTTAGGCTTCGACTGTGATGCCAACGAGTCAATGGAGACTAAATCACAAGCAAAAGTGATTGTAAAAGGCGCGTCGCTATAAGGCTGTACTATATCAACTCTCAAGTCACTCGAGCGATTGCCGTAAAGTAAAAAAAAAGATTGCGTCGTCGAATATCGGAATCGAAAAAAAAAGTAAATTGACAACGAACAGAAACGTGATAGAGAAAAAAAAGGTACCAGCTTATTGTGCGTGCTACAAATGGGAAACTGCTACTATACACACGCTACCTGCAAGCTGGCGCCCGAAACTAGAAAGTGGGCCGGCCTGCCAACTAGCTTTGGCTGTCGCCACTAGATATGGCACCACAGGGGTTTTTTTCTACTTGGGCAGGAGGGAGGGGCCCGCGTGGAGATGTGGGTGACGCCGGAGGTTACGGAATTGGGTGCTGAGCACATGTCAAATTGGCTACGACTGACAAGGCTGTGACGTGAGGGGTTCACATGGACTTGTGATTTTTTTTTGCGTTTTGGATGAGCCACGCAAGGCTGAGTGGTGATGTAAAAGCCTCCGATGGGGGACGACTATTTTGATACAGATTGTATGGCTTTACTTCTTTGGGTTCCATACTATATCGTGTCAATTCCGGTCGTAACGACTAGGATCATGACTTGTCCAGCCCAAAAGCATCAGTCACATGATCCCATACCTCTAGAAGATAGGCCATCCCGACTCCGTCTCCGCATGACCCATCACCCGATTTAATCTCATCATAGCTAGTTTGTCCCTCTATCTTGTCATCCCGTGTTTTTCTCCAAAAGCATGTGTACTCTGGCTATCCGTCGAGTGTCGAGTGTCCTGTGTGTACACATTTATGTTTCTATGTATTGGGTTTCGGCCGCAGTGTGAAAACCGGAAGGGAACATTTGGCATTTTCTGCACAGGGCATCTGGCTGCATCCGCTTAGCCGCATTACCCTGTGCAAACATAGCATTGGGTTGATTGGCGAGTGTGAATCTCGGAGGTAGTAGTGATACACACTCCCGATGGATGTTCTCCGTAGATACAGAACGTTTCCAAATGATCCTTAGTAGTCGACACATGTCCAACCTAGCTCACTGTTGTGTCATGATCCCATCTCCCAGACATGTGACAACTTATACAATATTCGATCTCTATCAGTTTAGGGTCCCTCGTCGCGGGATCGGATATCCCAATGCAACCCTCCAATACAAAGCTCCCAAATGTAATCCTCCAAATCATACCCAATTGTTCCCTTGACTCGTCCATCCGACGGCTGCACGTCCAATTTCTAACCCTAGTTGTGATACCGAGCCCATGGATGAAATGGGTCCCTGTAATTGCCGTTTTCGTAACTCAACATCATAGATAAAGCACTCACATACAAGAGAAGTGGTTGCCATTATATCTAGAAATGCGGGGTTGAACCCAAGGCAGGCTATGCATGTTTTTTTCTCCCCCATTAGTCTTTCAAAAACTCCGTTCTCTTCACATCACCAACCTCCCGTTGTCACCTGGCTTTGGCTAATTTCCATCTCCGACCTTGTTGTGTTTCTCTCCAAACTCGACTTTTTGGTCTCTACAATCCTCACATAAACAAGTTCACCCCGACAAATATCTATACCTTAGCGTTGCTTTTCTAGTTCGGTAGCAACGGTCGTCCATCTAAAAATTGAATCATCTTCAAAATTTTCTAGATAAAACCATCCATCTTTTTGTAAGACATCATTAATAATCTGATCTGGCATCACCAACTAACAACATGAACTTCAAATGATCAGTTTCAAAATGGATGCGTCAATCCCTCGCGGTTCACCGTCTTCTGTCAACGATACAGTGCTTCAGGAACTCATATTAGAGTCAGAGCACTACAAAGTTACATCTACTCACCACGAGTACGCCCAATCGGATCCTGGCGCCGATCGTTCTGGGGAAAGGGAGATGCTCGATCCTATCAGCGCTGGCAGTCCCGATAGTCAATTACCCTGTGGTTGTTGTTGTGATGGGGTTGGGAATATGAACGACCTCGGTACATCGTACCAGCCTTTTCCTGGCGTGTATTCATCAGAGGTTGAAACGGCTAGCTCTGAGATGGTTAACAACCGTCTGGAGTATCTTTCTTTTCCTGTCCTCTCCCGTGCTCCCTCGTCAAATATTTCCGACGACCTCTTGCTCTGGACAAACAGATTCCTGACCACAAATCCCCATGTCTGCCAGTACCCACCCGAGCATATCAAGTATTTAGCTCATGTCTTTTTCAGCTCCACATCAAGCTAGCCATATGATGTGTGTACACAGGCATTGAATCACTTGAACTCGGAATCATACTCCCACCAGCTCTTTCATCTCTTGAATGATGTGTGGTATCAGAATTGGGCAGAGGTCAATATTCCTGTGGCTCGGCCTCTCACTGTACCCCGTGCAGCTGAATTCCCTTCTGTAAAGCTCAATGGTTACAGTGAGCCCGATGTCACTGAATCCTCAACTCCCAGCAACTCCGCTACTGATTCCACCGTCAAACCACCCTGGGAAGTGAATCTAAACTTCAACTGGGCTGACGATGTGGAAGAAAACCCGGACGTTATTACACAGTCTCAGGTTCCTGGTAGCGATAGCGCAGTTCCAATGCACGGGGTAGCCGATATTCCCAGCGGACGCACTCGAGAGAAATGCTGTCCCCCTACGGGTTACTTCATGCTCCATACTATAGATGAGGCTCCCGAAGAAGCCAATCTTTCCTCGGTGTCAGAGCATGCCAACTCGACTACCAGGACTGTTACAGATTTTAGAAGTCAGGAGTATCACCCAAATCCTGTGGTACCTCGCTGTACCCAGAAAGGTGGTGTACCCGTGTCTGTAGATCCGGCCGTCTTATGTGCGGTGAAATATAACAGCCGGGACTCTCGGCGTTGTACCGAATTCTACCCTGAGGAAACGACGTTTGAACACTCCAGACCGATGTCCGAGAGTGAGATTTCCTTAATGCAGCTCATAGGTGCCCATCCTGTGAACGGCGAGAACTCGGTCACGTCACCTATTGTTAGTTGTGAAAGCTTGAGGCCAAGCAACAGCGATGATGGGTCTTCAATCCCATCATCGGCTCCTTCGGAATTCAATTCCAAGGACGACGTATGTGGTCGGGAGATTGCGGTTACGAATGAGCCATTTCACCAGACAGAAGAAGAGGATGAGAAGCAATATGTTCCCACTTTCCCATGGGAGGAGCCTCCTGACGGTGTGATTGGTTTCATCATGCCAGTTTTCCAGAAGGCACAACAAAAGGTACCTGAAGACGGACGTCTAGCTTAGAAGGTATCCCCAGCAGCCGTTGTGGCCGAAGAGGTTAAGAAGCCCCTTCTCGTGTCAGAAGTTGATCTGACCATGTCGGATACTCACACACAGGATGACAAAGCCTTGTATAACAGCCCAAAGCCAGTTCCGTCTCATGAAAGCGTACCAAAGCCAAAAACCGACGTACCTGCGGCGTCGTTGGTTGCCCCAACACAAGATTCATCCGGAGAGTCAGGAACTGAGATGTCGGTGACGTTTGGGGACCTAGATTGTGGGTCTCCATATTGTTCAGATACGTCAGTGACAGATGATGAAAACTCTTCGGGTAAGAGTGTGTTACGTGCAGATGTATCTACAAAGATTGTGCCGAGTAGGTCTGTAGAGACAACGCCTTGTGTGTTGATTGATAACAAGGTGGGAGGCTTTAAGGGCGTCAGTTCCTGTGGCGAGGGGAGCATGAATGGTATCCGAGATGTGGCCAAGGTTGAGGAATTTGGTACTGGACAAAAGGTATCATCGATCAAGAAGCCAGAAGTTCAGGCTGTACATCCACCAGCGGAGAATCCGACTAAGGGTCAGGTTGAGCAGACGATGTCTCGTGTCACCTTGCCATCAGCCAACAACGGTTCTAAAGCCACACGGAAGGATAATCAGTCCAAGAACAAAACTCCCCAGAAAAAGAAGGCCAAAGCCAAAGTTAATGGACCTATTTCACTGCCAAGGCCGTTAATTGAGGAGAAAGCTGTGGCCCAGGCTAAACAGGAAGATGTTGGTGTGACATCATCACCTCCTAGTAATAAGAACCAGGTCAAGAAGAGGAGTATGGGTAAATTGAAGCAGTCTGATAAAGCGTTGGCATTGGCAACTTTGGGTCAGACAGATACTCCGTGGGTTGCTCCTGTCAAAAAGAGGCCGGCGAAGAGTCAGGCTATGACGCAGGCTAAACGGGAAGATGTTGGTGTGACATCATCGTCTCCTAGTAACAAGAACCAGGTCAAGAAGAAGAGTATGGGTGATGTGAAGCAGTCTGATAAAGCGTTGACATTGGCAACATTGGACCAGACAGATACTCCATGGGTTACTCCAGCCAAAAAGAGGCCGGCGAAGAGTCAGGCTATGACGCAGGCTAAACGGGAAGATGTTGGTGTGACATCATCATCTCCTAGTAACAAGAACCAGGTCAAGAAGAAGAGTATGGGTGAAGTGAAGCAGTCTGATGAAGCGTTGGTATTGGCAACTTTAGACCAGACAGATACTCCATGGGTCACTGTAGTTAGAAAAAAGCCGGTGAAGAATAAGGCTATGGGTCAAGTTAAGCCCAACAACAAACTGACTACCCCGCCAAGTTTAGAACCGGCTATGGGTCAGGCAAAAGTTGATGTGACATCACAGCTAACTAAGACCAAGTCACCGAAGAAAAAGCACTGGGGCAAAAAGAAGCTGGCCAAAGTTCCAAAAGAGCAAGCAGACAATGAAGCGTCGTTGTCACGTGGAAGCTAGATGGATAGTGAAAACGGTACAATGGGTGAAATGCTGAGTCGGTTGGATTCTGTTTCTGGGTCTTATTGAGCGTCGTGATTAGATAGAAAGTTGAGAATAGCGAATTTGAGTTCCAAGTATGATTAAATTAATTACAATATCTGTTCTTCGTATGCAGCTACAAAGTCTTAGGGTTATATGAAGATGTGAAGTACGGGATGTCGATGCTTGACCTTGTTTTCATCCCAGTCCGTCCCATCAAGGCATTAAAGCATCAAAGCGAACGAATGCATTGACGTTGTTTGGAAGGGGGTAAGATTTTTGTGGATTCATGGATGTGCGCGTGACAGGACCGAAGAAGGTAGAGAATAAAGCCATAGACCCATGAGATACAGAATATTTGGCATTATTTTTGGGTATTCTGGAACGGACGTCATGCGTTTGATGCTTGAGATGTGGAGTTTTGTTTATGCAGGAATGTGGGGGTCAGATTCAGCATCTGAGGAGTGAAGGGAATGAATAATAGGGACTTTGAGAACAAAAGAAAGTATGGATATTCACATGCCACAGATATGTCTTTTTGTCAAGATTGATGTGGCGATATAGATGAATTGCTTTTGTCAACGGTGGATGATGATTGACGGGTAAGGGCTTGGCAAAACGGACATTTATTGGAATGTCTGATTTTGATAGTGATAAGAACATGATACATAGACTACGATAGCGGAATAGTTGGAACAACATGGTGGTGGTGTTAATCACATTGTAATCTCCCTTTTCTTGTGATGGGAAAAGAGGAGAAAAGAAGGACCTGGGATTTGAATTTTCAGATTTTCAGGTAGGTCGATTTGGACGGTTGCGGATGGCCCTGTTTGAAGGTGCGATCGACTGGGTTGGGGAGGTTCTTTATATCAGCTTGGTGAAGGCATGTAAAGATGCGCCATGTGGACTTTTGAATGCAAGCACTTTAGGTGATGCATGGAATGGAAGCGACCTGGGTAATTTGGGATTTTGTAGTGGACATGGTGGATGCCCTGTAGCGTGCCCTGTAGTGGGTGCCCTGTAATGAGTGACGGACATTATGTGTTAAGACCTGCGTGTACAAGTACTAGTTCAGTTGAATGGAGTCTTTACTGTAGCTACACGGAGAAAATACTTGCAGGTTCATCTACCCGTAATGACCGATATCGACACCATTAATCGACTTATAACGTTGTCGTCATTCTCTGCATTCGTCCGATTACCTTGCATAAAACCGGGTATCAAGTGTTAGGGTTGTAGAAGGACGAATAAACCCTGCGTAATAGTCCTATGGAATGATGGCACGACAGGCGGTTTATGCTTCTAGAACAAGGTGATTAACCTGATTTGAAGCTTGAGTAAGCTGTTGGATGCGTCCCATTTTTGAGTACAAGACACATGCCCTGCTCATGTGCTGTATACAGACCTAAGAACACTGGATTCCTCAAATCGGAGCTCCCGATGTGAGTTCTTTTGTATCAAGGAAGGGAGGGAAGGAAGCTGGAGGAATGGCAGAAGAGAGCTCATAGAAGCATGGGTTAAGCGGGGAGAACTCAAGAGGTCATTTCCTAACCTATTCCGGCGAGCTGGAGAGACATTTTGGTGAAAGAAAGAAAGGGTTTGAAAGAGGGGAAGTTTTTGGTGGATTGTTAACAAGACTAGAATACTCTCTTCTTCTCTTCTTTCATTTCCTCCATCGTCGGTCTTTTTTCTTTTCAAAATATCGTCACCATCACTATTCTTCACCAATTCAAATGTACGTATTTCTTGTCTTGTTTTCGTTCCATGGGAAACACACCCGTCGTCTCCTCCCTTCCGCTTATTTCAATCCATACCTAAATCCCCTGTTCAGCTACTCGCTTCAGTAACTACCCTGGTCATCCAACTGACCATACCACACACACCAAAGTCGTTTTGTTCGCCTGTTCATCGTGTTGGTCATCATTTGGAAGGTGTGTGCGTGTGTGTTGGTATGGGTTGAGCGTTTTGTTCTTTTTTATGTGAAAAAAAGAGATCTAGTTATGCGGGATTGTAGCCTTGCATTTTTGGTGGATACACATGTTTTGTGTCTGGATTGAGATATACAATACCTTACATACAGGAAGTGCCGGCGGGTCGGTTCGGTATGGATTGAGCGGGGCTTACGTCGCTTGTTATCAAACTTGTGAAAGGTTGTGTCGTGGAAACTTTGATGAAGAGTTTATCCATGAATACAGCACAGCGTGAAAATCAACTTGCCACATACAATACGCTACGCAATAAGCCCTGCTTTCATCGCCATCTCCGCAATAGCCAGAACCCTCTTTTGTTCTATAGTCTATTCTACTTGTTCCACCCCCTGTTTTATCACATTCACGCTAACCATCAATTGGCACTATAGTTTACTTATCGTTTGTTCTAGACGACTCTTGTTGGGTCTAATCTATCACATCGGAATCTATTCACACGCTCGTTGCGTTGCTACTCACAACACACACACTTCGATTGCGCCACTTGATATCCAACAACCGCTTCGATTACCATTCTGTTCGCCTTATACACTTGGCATTAACAAACAAAGTAAGTCTGCTACCGTACTCACTCGTCTGTACCATATCCCTCCAATCCCTGTTGGTTGTCGCCTTCCCCGATTCTACTACTGCCGGTATCATGGGACTTGCCTCAGCACAGTCACTATATCGCTCCGTCTCCCCTTCTTTTGTTCCTTTTTGTCTTGACTTCACTTTGTATGGCCCATTGTCCGTCTACCCACACGCCACAGTGCGTCCCTCAATTCCCATGCCCGTGGGTTGCCAACAAATGTCGCAAGCCCAGATCGGTCCAACTGCTGTCGCTCAGGTCCCTTAGAGTGTTCCATGCGCGCCGATCCGAGGCACACTGGTTCTTGCTCTTAGTCGTCCTGCTCACTATAAAAGAGATGCTCGCACATAGGCCGTGATCGTCTGCTGTGTCACGGAATCCATAGAAGCCCTCTAGGCACTGCATATATCACTTCACATCCGTATAACATTCTTGCTGCACATATTGGATACCCAGAATACATGTCGCATGCATGCTGTCTGACGAGTTGGAACCCATGGTTCTAGTATACACCATGGTGTCTCGTCTCGGGCCTGTCCTGTCTGGTGCCCGTGTCCCTCCGTTTGCCCTGTGCGTTGAGCCTTTTCTGGCAGCCAGGGCTTCCTGAGCTTTTTTTTCCTTTATTTTCTTGTGCACATGCCTACTAAAGACCATCGGGAGGATACCGTCCGTCTGGCTGGGTGGGTGGGTTTAGCTTCATGTTGAGAAACAAGACTTGTAAATCCAACCGCATGGTTATTAGTGATGGCACATTGCAGGTGGACACTTGAGTATCATGGAAAATGTCCAAGAGTTTGGCTCTTTTTCTTCTTCCTTTTTGCCCTATTTGTACAATTCAATCATTCAAGTGGTCACTCACTGTCTTGGGTTCCCCGTTCGCTGTCTCCTGTACTCAGGACAAGCCACTAAATTCACGTGCTTGTTTTTCATGCACCTGTAAACCCAATATACAGAGGTTCCAGACTTTGTTTCGCTGTTGTACCCATTTTTGGAGTTACCGATGTCATGGAGGACAAACGCAGTACACGGAGTGCGCGACCACCGGCTGTATCATCATCCACTAGACCGTCAACGCCGTTGTTCTGTAAAGCCCAAGAAAGTCTTGTTCTTGCTTTTATATTCACACCCCTTACTGCCACTGTTTATGTTTGCTATAAGCTTCTTCTTGCTTTCCTTTTGGTATCCAATTATTTAGCACAACGACAGTCGGGGATTGCCTCGCGTCCCAATAAATGTCTTCCAGGCCTGAAGACGAGGGGCTATGTCTTGGTTTCTTGTGCGCGTCACCATTTACAACAAGTTGGTAGACATTGTCGCTGGAACACATGGTGGATGGCTACACTCAAGGAGTCGCCGGCGGGTTCCATTACAATCTTTTGATTCTTCTTTGGGTTCTACTCCTATCCTCGACAATGAAAGAATGAAAGAGTTGTTTGGTACGTTTGCCACACGCCCTGTTGTTTTTCTTTTTCTTGTGCACACCCCACCATTCACCCCCTTCCCGGACCCATGGACAAGTCAGATAAATCTCATGACACAAGTCCGGCCGTTTTTCTTTCCCACTGTTGGTCCCCAAGAACGCTTCTGCTGAAGACTACATTAAGTGACTCCTCCGTCGAGCCTGTCTGTCTCACGTCATTCTCTTCTTTTGTCTGTTTGTAACTTTACATCTACACTTTGAGTCTATTCTCTTGGTACTCACATACATCTCTTATTCTTCTTCTCTTGGAGTTCGGACCACTCTATTCTCTCCTTACCTTGGCTTTCACACCTTGCTTTTACTTGGTCCAAGTCACTACATAATTGGTCATCCCTGACTTTGGCCTGTATCCCATAAACGTCCCGGCTATATCCTATCCCACTATCGCCTGCTCATGACCCCTTGTCCCCCATTTCTGGGCTTGTGTGTGTATTTACCGCGAGACCTCGCTTTGGTCTGGCTTTTCAGAGAGTGTGCAATTTCATTATTATTGCAGCTAGTCCGCCGTCTTGTCTAATCAATCCGGAGTCTCTCTTCTCTTCTTTTTTCTTTTTCTTTCTTCTTCTTCACGTATCACTATCCGCGTTCGTTCGTCTGTTGATATTGCCATCCTAGAGAACTATAAACTTGTTGGTTGCGTATTGTGATTATCCCACTATAAGCTTCCTTCTCGTGTTGTACTGCATCTCTTTGCCTCTCGTTTTTCTTCCATTACTATTTTTTTTGCTCTTAATTTTCACTTGAGTGACACGCCCGCAAGCACAACTGCCAACACACACACACACACATATTATAGACCATAAGCACGCTCTTTGCATTTATCCACTACGTCTTCTATTTTTACAGTTTTACATCAACCTTCTAGAAGACTTCTGTCGCCATTCCTGCCTTGCCAATTATTCACGTAACCGACTTCCCGCAAAGTTGCCGGTCCAGTTGAACGTCCTTTCTAGACCCACACGGATTCATACGGATTTCTGCCACTGAGCCTGCGCACCACCTTTAGACGCATCTTCATCCTTTCTTGACTCCTTTATTGCTACTCTTGGTGTCGGCATTGCAGCTCGTTCTCCATTCTAGGCGACATATCCCTAGTCTTTATAAGCATTTGTCTGCACAGAAGCGACCAGAAGGCGACTCCTCCGAATCCCCATCTGGCACCACTACCCGCCCTAAAAATCCCCAAATCCTTCCAGACAGCCACAGCGCTATCACGCTATCAGTGTCCGTTCCAAGGTGTTGTTTGCTCGTAGTGCCTCGACCACTACTACACTCATTGCCGTACAGCAGCAGGTCACCCTAGCTGGCGCCCCATCTATTCCTATAATCCCCCTCTCTAGACAACCAAACAGATCCCCGCATTTCATTCCATTCACAATGCAGCGCATTCGTGCCGCTCCCTCTAGCCTCTCGCCCACGATTCTTCCTGAAGCTTACCGGCGAGAAATCCAGGCCCTCGAGCAACAATTTGCTGCTTCTAACCCGACCGACGTTGTGCAATTCTGCGCCGACTTTTTCACTGCCCGTCTTGCCGCCGAACGTGCCTCGATCCGTTCGCTTTCCGCTCGCAACTCGCCCCGCTCCGGTACTCCCGACAAGCTCTCGGAATCGTTTGATTCTTTTGCCTCGTACAAGATGTCCAACACTTTTAGCGACCCTTTCAACTCTGGCGCTGCCCTTGAGGGCTCGCAGTTCCAACCTTCGTCCTACAACTCGAATGACAATGCTATGCATATGATTGAGGAGGAGGAGGACGACATTCCCGTTCCCGCCATGTCTTCGTCGGCTCCCCGCGGTATGGCTGGGTTCCGCACTCCTTTCGGTAGCTTTGAGCCCGAGTCCAACTTTGGTGGCTTGGGGTCCGGAGTTCCCTCGCAATTCAACCTTAACCGCAGAACGTCGGTTTCTGCTGAGTCGCTTAAGCCCTCGGCCAACTCGGACGATAACTGGCAGCCACCTTTCTACCGCAAGACGCCTGAGCAGCTCGAGCGTCTCAAGGGTGCTATGAAGAACAACTTTTTGTTCCAATCTTTGGATGATGAACAGTCTAACCAGGTCATTGGTGCTATGGTTGAGAAGCCTATTCCTGCCAAGGGTATCAAGGTATGTTATTGGAGAACAAGTGTGGTTTGGTATTGTATGACGTGATGCTAATGCTTTTATTTCGTTTGCGATAGGTTATCACTCAAGGTGACGTGGGTGACTTTTTCTACATCGTCGAGAAAGGCTCCTTCGCGGTCTATGTCAACAGCTCTGGTGCTATCGAGCCTGGCCCGTCCGGTATGGGTGAGCAGGTTGGTGTGATTCCAGCTGGAGGTTCTTTCGGTGAACTTGCTCTCATGTACAACGCTGCCCGTGCGGCTACCATTGTGTCTCTGGAGCCCAACAGTTACCTCTGGGCTCTTGACCGTGTCACTTTCCGCCGTATCCTTCTCGAGTCTACCTTCAACAAGCGCCGTCTCTACGAGTCTTTCTTGAACGAGGTTCCTCTTCTTTCTTCCTTGACCCCATACGAGCGGTCCAAGATTGCCGATGCCTTGGAGCAGCAGACCTTCCAGGCTGGTGAGTCAGTCATTACCCAGGGCGAGTTTGGAAACCACTTCTACATCATCGAGTCTGGAAACGCGCAAGCTGTCAAGGACGGTGAGGCGGTCTTGGATTACGGCAAGGGTGACTTCTTTGGTGAACTTGCTCTGTTGAATGATGCTCCTCGTGCGGCTTCGGTAGTTGCCACCAACACTGTTAAGACTGTTTCTCTAGGCAAGAATGCCTTCCAGCGCCTCCTTGGCCCTGTTGAGGGCATCATGCGCCGCACTCAGTATGTTGGTATTGAGACTGGCGTGGAGGAAATGGATCCCCTTCAAAAGCATTGAATCGAGACGACAGCCCCCTCTAGAAGCGGATCGCTGCCGACAATATCACTGGGTGGTGAAAGACGATTTAGCAACCCGGCTATACATCACCAGTCCCTGGCAGCGACTCACGTTAGATCTCAATCCACCAGCGTCCTCTACGTACGGCATTTACCGGGCCAAGGTCCTGTTGAATGCGACGAGGATGTAGCCATGGGTGGTCTTAGTGGCGGCCCTGAGATTGTTGGGGGGCAGCTGTCTACTCAAGGCGAGGTACGTCGTCGTAAGACTCCCATGGGGACGGCTTTGTTCTCTGAGACTCTTGGTCGTGACGATGTACCCGAGTCCAAACGCGGTAGAAGTTCTCAGTCATGAGATTTTTTATGAGTGTTTGTGACTATGCCGACTACTTTTGTTGGTCGATGGTATGCGGTTATGATTGTTTCGAGAATAGAGAGTATATCTTGATGTACTCTTTACTCTCGCGGGACACTGTAGTGTCGTCTTGTTTCTCATTGTTTGACCCAAACTCAGCTTATCATTTTGTTTTATTCCTTCTGGTTCATTTTTGTTTTTTTTTTCTTCTTTTCATCTAGACGGTTCTTTTTTTTTTCTTGTTCACTTCATTTCTACCAAGTTACGATGGATTCCCCCTTTGGGATTGCGCGAAGAAGGATTACTCTGTGTGACCGTTTTTCATCTTAGATCTCGGGCGTCAGCCAATGAGTTGACGACTTTTGCGACCATGGCGTGGATATCTTGGTTGGGTGTTTGTAGTAGTTTGTATGATTCTCTTTATTGAGAATCTGCTAACGTGGATGGTGTGGCTTATAGTTTTGTGTCTTTTTGTTTTCTGTTTTTGTGCATTCTCTCATTATATGATGGCGTTCTTGTGGATAGTCTGTTATACCTCCTCGACTCAGACAGTGGAAACTGGCTGGTGTAGATTTCTTATGTCAATACATTGTTGTAAAATAAAGATGATATAGTCAGTGAATTATGATCCCAAACGCCGTACTCCTTCTGATCCAAGTTATCCCATTACTCATTCCTTCTTCTCATCTCGTCCAGAATTTCCTTCTTCAAGGCTTCAGTAGCAATCTCAGTAGCCAAAACTGCTTCAACACCCTTCCGCCACGTCTCTTCCAACATCTTCATCTCCCCACCAACCTCATCCTGTCTCTTCTTTCTCTCCAAATTCAACAAGTCCACATCCCTCTTCAAATCCCGCAACTCCGCCTCCCTTCTCTTCCCCTCCCCCTCCACCGTCCAATTCCCCACCAACCACGCATTCTTCCCATACCCTTCCAACAACCCCAAATGGTCCTTCCGCCCCCTCAAATACGCCTTCGCTACCGCCGCCTGTTCTAACGCCGCAAGTAACTCCTCTGAGCTCGCGTCTTCTGCCGGTGTTGGCCCCGCTTCATAGCGGGAAAGGGAGATCCCGGAGAGGGGGGGGCGCGGGACGGTGGAGAGACGGGTTTGTTCGGCGAGGAGGAGGGGGGTTAGCAGGCGGGGACGGAGGGGGGGGAGGGACGCGTGGGTTGGCGGGAGGGGTGTTGGGAGGGAGGAGGTTATTAGGGCTTCGGCGGCGGCGCGGGCGGTGGCGCTGGGTTCCGGGTCGATGTCTACTTTTGTTAGTGGGTGCGGTTGGTAAGCTGCGAGTGAGAGACGTACATGGGAGAGACTCTATATAGTTATTTGCAAGCGGCATTATGGCGGTATGTGGTTATTCTCAATTCAACTATGTAAGCTCTTGGACGCGCCAAAAAAATCACAAGGCTGCGCGAGGCTAGGGAACCCTAGTGTTATCGATAAGAAATGGATTTTGCCGCATGGGGTAACCCCACTTGGGTGTTAGTGATATGTGACGAAGAGGAGCTTTGACCGTCGGCTGTTGGGGGTTTGCGGGGAAGGAAGGTAGGGTGACGGTTTCTTGATTTGGATGGGGGATTGATGAGATGACGAATTGTGGCGATGAGGGGTTTATTTGGCGGGTGTGATTTAGATAACATGGTGATGGTTACAGTGGTCACTAGCATTGTTGTCAAGTATGTATCATCAAAGAATATCATTCATTTAGTCTTATCTCGCTATCATCATAAATCATTAAACCACCTCCTTCACCTCATCAACATCCAACTCCGATCCCTCCCTCTCAACAAGTCCTTCCTCTTCGAAAACCGGCTCGGGCTCGTTCACATCAAACTTGGTCTTGAAGGTACGAACAGGGTGACTAAACGAGTTTGAATTCGACCGGCGTCTCTGCCGGGCAAAATTGAATTCGTCATCGAGAATGTCATCGGTGCCGAGCTCGCCCCAGTTGGCACGGCCGTTGCCGTTCTTCTTGGTCGATTTGGGATCGGTGTGCGAGTGCCCGGTTTTGGCGAAGTATTTGGGGAGACGGACGGGGGCGTCGGGGAGGTGGTCGGCGTCGTCTTTGTGGGTGCGGGTCATGCTGCGGTTGGTTGGTATAGAGTTCTTTTGTGATAGTGGGGGCTTGAAGGGGGACTTACTTGGTGAGTGATGAGGGAGAAGTTGCTTGGGATGGGATGGTATGGTATGTGGTGTTTAGAAACGTAACTCGTAATAAGAAATCAAAAAGACAAGGAAAGCGTAACAGAAAGGAAATATGTAGACCAAGAAAACAGAAGAATCGTATGAATAGAAAGAGTCGTAGGTGGATGTGAATACAGAACCAAGTTCAAATAACCTTCTTACAGCGGAATGCCACCCTTTATATACACGTTCCATAACCCAAACCCGACATAACCATCTTGCCACCATCCTTCCCATCTATCTGCCGGGAAACGTACATACCCAGCACTTAGTTGGTATGGCGGTTAAACGACCCCCCCTTTGGTAACGGGTTTCAAGCATATCGCCTCATTGGCCGCCTAAATGGGGAATATGATAGGTGCATAGGACATTTGTGATTCGAGTGATAAGGTGTCTGAGAGGGGAGTTGGATGGTTTCTTTTGGGCTTTTTGGTATCTTTGTTTGATGGGTTGACGGGCTTGTTGGTTGTTTCGTTGATGGCATCTTGTGTGTCTACGCACGTTCATTCCCCTTCTCACTTTACCATCATCTACAAGAATGGTCTAAACCCACGTCACAGGTCTCGTGACTTCCTCCCAAACATACATCTTCAACCCTCCGACTCCGGAACCTTCTACAACATACATCCACCATCCGTGCTATCTACACACTCGTCACGCGCACACCCCTAGCTTCGTTCCTCCTCTCCCACAAACGCCCGTCATCCCCCATATTCCCTGCCAAGATACCCAAAAAA
Organism: Huntiella abstrusa; assembly: GCA_025685495.1. NCBI lineage: Eukaryota > Fungi > Ascomycota > Sordariomycetes > Microascales > Ceratocystidaceae > Huntiella > Huntiella abstrusa. Next base: position 58,825 of record JAJNMT010000156.1, on the reverse strand, counting down.
CCCCGTCCGTCTTCGTCTACAATCTACGCCATCTCCTCCCAAATGACGTATGTACATACATGTATGTATATTCACCTAACCCATCCATCCATCAGATATCTCCGTACTTTGGACCCTCCCCGCCAGACCCGCTTTTCAGGGACCTGCGCGGGATGGCATGCTACAGTGTCCATACATGTATTCTACAGGACACGTGACTAGGGAGTTTAGGCCAGATATCTCAGGTACGCTTCTGGCTAGACGGTCGCGTGATAGGTTTGAGGTTTTGTCGGTGTAGGTAGTGATGATTTCCTGGTAATTGTTGAGACAGAATCTCCAAAAGCTACATTCTCTCAAGTCCTATTCCTGCCCATCTAGGCACTTAGATACCTCTGGTAATGTACAAACAACCTCCCTGGTCACGCCATGTCATCCGACTGCACGGCCGTGCAAGAATCCATTGTGCATGGCTTTGGGTATCCCTGTGGCACTCTTTATGTATTTCCCCGCATTGGTTTCACCCCGATACACAGCCAAGCGGGTGTATGTACTCTACCAGATATGCTACGTGGGTTATTCAGGGAAATGCACTCAATTGCGCGCTGCCAATTACTTCGGTTGGCACTATCGGGGGTGAACTTGCTTCGTAATGGTCCCGGTAAATGTCGTTTGAGCAAGTTGTTGAGAATGTTGGACTTTTGGAGTTGACTTGTTGGAGAACAAGATTTTTGGGGTCGCTATTAGTACCTGACTAGAGAATTGGCTAGTATAGGCCATGTCCGTACGAGTGGCTTATATTAGGGTATACAAACAAACTAGGGTTATGCACCAAACTCACAGTGCGCCCGCACTGTGTCGCTGCATGTTCACACTGTAGAAGTACCACCCTACAGCTGTCATCACCTGTACATGTCATTCTGGCAGCTGAAATTATTACTCATGGTTACATCATACCATCACATGACCAACTATCCAACACTACTCATACACGCCAAACAAACACCAAACCATCCGATATCATACAAACTAAACACGGGCCGTCCCTGTTCTCCAGCCATCACCGCCCCCCTACTTCGCCCCATCCGCTTCCTTCCTCGCCAAAGCCTCATCCGCACTCCTCAACCCATCCACAAAGTCCCCCCAAACCGCCATCTCCCTCGCCGCCGTCCAACACCGTCTTGCCCCGCCATATTTCTTCTGATTCCAAAGTAACTCGCCCTGAAGCATCTTGGCTTGGAAGAAGGCTTCCTTGCAGGTGTCTGGGAGGTTTGTGGATCCGAGGAGGGTGATGTGTTTTTGGGCGATTTGTACCCAGTTTTGGGCGGCGGCGTCGGCTTCCGAGCGGGTTTGGGGGAGCGCGGATAGGTCGGAGGGGGAGAGGGTGGCGTGGATTTGTGGGGGGATGGGGATTTTGGGATCCCAGTTGTAGAAACTTGTTGCGAGGGCGGTCACTGGGTTGTTGGTTAGTTTTGTAGATGGCGGGTGGAAGAAGGGACTTACTGATTGCTGCTTGACTACAATGGTCTTTACACAGCTGAAGTGACTTGAAGTAAAGAGGGATACTATATCCATCTTCACCAACATGGTGATACGCATTCCCCAGAACTATATCTCGTTAGTAACTATCGTGAACCCTTCACATCAAAAACTCACCTTGGTACAAGTTCGCAATCTGGTCTTCACTCAACCAATCCGACTCCTCAGCCATAACCCCCTTCTCAAAACGTCTCTTATTCTCCTTCAAAGTCTCATTCAAAGCCCACTCGATATACCCACGACCCTCTTTATGCATGTCCTCCGTCGACGTCTCTCCATGACATTGACTTCCCATTTCCGCATGCATGACAATCAACCATTTCAACAACCTCGTCCGTCTTCCCCATAGATTCTCCTCATTCTCACCCGTACCAGCAGGAACCATGACCCTCACTTTCTCCGCAAGTTCTTCGCCAGTAGCACCCTTATCAACACCCACCACCGCCCCCCATCGATCAATGATTCCCCGATCAACAAGATCCTCAAAATTCCTCAACCACTCTGTAATAGCCGCGACTCTGCCTTCAAAAATCTGCTTAGACGACGCCATATTCCCCATGACACCCATATACTTAATCATGAACAAATTCACTCCCAAAACACCATCGCCGAACTGATCCATTCGTAACCGAATCATGGCTTCGTACGCCCGCGCAAAATGCTTCATGGCCCGGGCATCGTCCCGCTTGTATTTCGCCCAGTATATAGCCTTGCGGAGTTCCCTACGGACAGGCCGTGGGAAGTCAGGGAGGTTATCTGGGCGGAGCTGGTCGTAGAGGACTGCAGCGGAGGAGGCGGCGAATATGGGGATTATCCTGGCCGTGTTAGAGATTCTTCTTGTTTCATTATCATGAATAACTTACACGCCGTAGATTAAAATGGTGATAATCGGTCGACGCGTCCATGTATAACGCCAGTAGTTCGCTTCATAGAGATACCGAGGGTTCAGGTGTTCCCAGACCTGTCTCCAACTGCGTAGGGACGAGAGATCCCGCCACATGTATCGTGTATAGTCATCCTGTCTGGGAATAGCATTCCTATGGATTCTCGGATTCGGCGGCGGCTGGATACTTCCCTGTGGCGTAGAACCAGTATAAAACCTCGCCGTCACCAAGCCTACCGACTTTCTCGGAAATACCCGACTCTGTGTAAGTCGCAACATGGTGAATACCCCCAACCGAAATATCGCATGTCACCATTAAAAATCACATGGTCGTCTACAAGCGCACTGGCTTGTCAAGAATGTCTAGGGTTATCGTTACACAGTGATGTCACAGTGGACCCGAAGTTGGAGATATGTGGGGCTGTCACGGTACGTGGTATAGCCAATTAAAAGGGGGGGATTGAATGAATGCACATGTAATGAGGGGATGTTGATGTGAGAGTTGATATTACATTCTGAATTATTTCAACAGATTCGATAAATCATCATGGTTGGAGGAAAGTTTGAACCTAAGGAGCCGGTGACTTTGGCGCCGCCAAAGGATGACATTATTAGCGTTGAGGAGCTGGCTAAGGCGAATGGTGAGTTTGATAAGTGCAGTTTGGTGGATATATTGTTGACATTCATTTAGGTGCCGAGGGACAGAAATGCTATGTGGCTATCAAGGGGATAGTGTACGACGTTACGGGTAATAAAGCTTACCAGCCTGGTGGCCCATATTCTGGTAAGTTTTGATTGTGTATCGTGTATTGGATGTCTAGCTAATGATGAATAGCATTTGCCGGGAAAGATGCCTCGCGGGCTCTGGGGAAGGTGTCTACCAAGGCGGAGGATATCTCATCGCAATGGGAGGATCTCACGGATAAGGAGAAGGGAACACTGGCTGATTGGGTTACCTTCTTCAGCAAGAGATACAACGTGGTAGGCAAGGTAGAAGGAAGCTCGTGACTCCACAAAGTCAAACTATAATCAACACAAATCACAAAACACAACATCATGTCCACAAGTCAAGAAAACAAGTCTAGTCTATTTTATCCTCCTATAGGCCCATCATCTACGGAAGACGGTAGTACTGCGTACGGGCAGACTGGTAAGCCGAATCTCTCGAGGCAGCGGCAGCCTGCTGGTGAGCGTAGCAGGAGTCACAGAGGCGGTTCTGAGGGTACGTGTTCCGCATGGTCTTGACGCTGAAGCATTGGTGAATGGGATCGTTGCGCGCCGAGTGGCAGTAGGACCCGAGCCGGGTTATGACGTGGCCGCAGGTGAACGAGTAGCCTTCGAAGTCGCACATTTTTTGACTACAGGTGGGTGGGGTTAGTTAGCGGGCGGACGGGCGGGTGGCGGGACGGATGGTGGACGTACAAGTATTGATGGAATTGATAGTTGGAGTTGGAGATGGTGATGATGAGGTTGTGGTTTGGAAGAAAGTAAATTGACAAGACACCGGGGACTCACCACCTATTTATAAACATTGTAAACGTGACTTCCATAAAGTAAATTACTCCCCGCAGGACCGTCAACAAATCTATCAAGTTACTATATCTGGCCATATCCAATTCTGTTTACTAAATTCAATATGGGAAACAACCCCCAAGACCCTCGAAAACGGGGTGTTTGGATACCATCCGTGACTGCCCAAGATATCCACAGTATACGAATGTAGATGCCCATGAAGACATTCGGCAGTCACCGATCCCATGGTGTCCACAGTAAATCGGGAACCCAACCCTACGCGGCAACGTGCCAACTGCCGGTATCTCACGACATCCGGGAGGCTGTTGTGTTCGGTAGGATTGTGGAACAAGGAAGTTTTATGGTAGAGTGATGTCTTTACTCTGGGAAGTAGTTTCCCGTTGTTTAGAAGAGATAGTGGCGTTGGCCGTTTGTAGGAGATGAGTTGGTAGATGGTAGAAAGTACCAACGAAGTAAGATGACTAAACACCAAACAAACGACCATCTACTTCATTAATCAACCCGTTGGTACATAATGCAAGATCAAATCTCACCGCTGGATATCTCCATGTACACCGGGAAGTCTCCGAGTCAAGCAAACCCACCCCTCAAGCACCCCGCCACGGCCGGCGCGGCTTCTTCGCTTCTCGGATGCATGATGCCTCCCGCGGGGTAGTTACCTACATAACGCTGGGACAAGGGCTATGTGTGACGCGAAGGACTGGTTACGCGGGGTCCTTCTAGAATATCTTGCAACTAGGGATTAACTAGGGTTTAATGTTCTTTCTTGTGTGATGTGTTTGGTTGATGATGGATGGATGGATGGGCGGGATTGACGATGGCATCGTCCGTCTACTAAAGTGACAGGACTTCCCCTTCATCCTATTCAAGCGAAGAACCTCTGAAACAGGCAATACCAACCAACCCCCCATTCAACCTTCCTTCCAAACAACTAATCTGTTACTCAAAATCCTTAAACACTGTTTTTACAAGTCCCCCATCAGCCAAGAAATCCTAGACCCCAAACTATAAAATCCGTGCCATTGTTGTATGGACCCTTGACCTTAGGGTACTGCACCTCGCCCAAAACAGAATCAAGTTTAAACAGACTAAATCAAAAGACGTCGAAATTACAATTCTGATGATGCCGATTATTCCCACGCGATCCTGTTCTCTCCCAACGGGACAAGTTTCCTCTTTCTGTCGTCGGTGAAGGCGAAGGAGAATGTAAAGGCCAAAGGAGATGGGGCTGTGCAATGAAGCTGTTGCTTATGTGTGTTGCGTCCTGTTGCTGTTGGTTTTAGGGGGGATAAGCCGCAGGAAGGAAGCTGTCGAATTGGGTTGTTTCCTTTAAGCCGGACGAAGAGAAGAGGGTATTTTGATATCTTGATCTCGATAGAATTTACGGTACCGACGAGGCTGGCTTGCAGTAATGTATGCACAACAAACATATGCATCAAATGTTTCCGTTTGTTTACATCTCGATAGGTATGTGTGCATACATCGATTCACCGGCTGCTAGATAGCCGCTTGTAGTGGCAAACAATTCCTAATTGACAGGTTATACCCCGCTAAAAAGACAATGCTACAATGGCCATCTATTTTCCAAGCTATACCGTTTTCGTCACCGAAACAATCGTGTGTACCTTGCTAGGATTGTTAGATTTACATACGGGGTGCAAAAAAGACCAAGCGCAGCAGCTGAATGACGTTGGGCTATGTTCATGTCTGTGGTAATTCGACGGGGGATAAATACTACTTGACATGTTAAGCCTAACTACGTAATCCGCGGAACCTTTCTCTGGCGGCCCAACGTCATGAATAGGTACACCTCATGTATATACACGCCGGAGGAAGTAACGTATGTACCTGCACCGATACACTGAGTATGTTCAAACCCGTAGGACAATCCTTTTGGTGTGTCTCCCACCGTAACTTGAAAGCGCCGTTTCGCAGAAGGATGCCCACCAAAGGAAGACAGCTACATGAAAAGACCCAACCCAAGGCGGAATGGTGGCTTTCTAGCGTTACAATGTCTGTTTAGTCTCCTCCAAGCCCGTTTAATCGATTCCAGTAGATTATCCCCTGTCGTCCTGTTCCGCTCTCAATAGAGCTAGAACGTCCGTCGACTCTTCTATAAGCTCGTTAAATAGAGATACCGGGTCTTCGCTGTTCCTTGTCCCGAGGTGAGAATCGCTAAGCCCGTCACACTTTTATATATGCTTTCTACGTCGCCTCTTACTCTTTGCCTCTCATTCCTAGCCTCTCCTTCATTGCCTTTTTTCTTTTCCATTGGCTTCTTACCCTTCCTCATTTGTTAATTTGTTGAGCGGCCTCCTTTTCGCTTGTCTGTGACAATTACACAATGGATAACAACCATTTGCCACACGAGATCTATGATCTGACTCTCGACACCTCAAACGACCAAGGCACATACATCCAGCCTGCGAGTACCTGGAAGAACCCCACCGGACAAATGCAAACCCAGTTTCCAACATGGACTAGTGGGGACGTGACTTCGATGTCCCACCAGACCACCAACCAGGGAATCGTCGACAATTCTCCATTAAGCCCCAGTCAGCTGTCGATGATGTCAAATGCACTATATGTTGGGCGTCCCGAGAGAGCGCAGCTGGGTACGATGAATTCAGTTTTGCAACGAGAACATGGACCCAATTTCTATGCGGATATAAGGTCTCATGGCCCGCTTACAGAGACATCTGGACATGCGTTTTCTCAGGCTGGCGACTTCTTGCAGTTACAGCTTTCGGCGGGTGCACCGACATCTTACGGGACAACTGGGGGTGCGGCATCAGCATATACAGGGTCAGAATATGCAGGGTCGGTGGCGGGGAAGAGAGATTATGACGCGAGCATGGGAGGTGAACCGGGGCGTCCGCACAAACGGGTGGCCCACTCGGTGTCGAGTGATATTGGTTGGTAAGTCATATTGTCTACTCTTCACGTTTAGTCTTTATCAACCAGGTTACTGATCGTTCCGGTCTTATAGTATGTCAACGAACTCTGCCGCGCCTCGCGCCAGTGCGAAGAAATCACAACTCGAACCTCCCTTCATGAACGCCATGATAACACAAGCCAAAATCCCTAAACCCGGTAGACCTCCAGGCACGGGGATGAGCGATCTGTCCAACAAAAACAAGTCTCGGCCTTCTAAGAAACGTGCTGAGATGGAACGCCAAGACGTCAAGATTGAAGACGCCATCCTGTCGAGTAAAGGTGGCAAGAGAGATGAGAAGTCTAACAAGCATCGATTCCCATGCGACAAGTGCGGCAAGGCGTTGACTAGTGATAATGACTTGGTTCGTCATCGGGTGACTGAGCATAACCTTGCTAAAGAGGGGGCACTTATCTGGGATTGTGGATATGGTTGTGGTCGATATTCTGGGTTGAACCCGCGCAAGGATAACTTTAAGCAGCATATGAAGAACAGGCATCATATCGACATTTATCAAAACCCTCAGGCGTTGAACATATATGAGCGGAGGTAAGATAGTATTCTTCATAAGGATATCAAAACGATTGACTAACAAGTTCTCTAGGATAACCTCCGATAACACCAAAATCATGGAATACTTTGAAATCGAACCCCCCTCAATCATGCAACTATTAGACATGGAAAACCCCGATGCCGCCGACGACCTCAGCATCGACTTTAACGATGAAGACCCCTCCTCCCTATCGGCATCTTCTTCCCAGAACAAGCCAAGCGTGGAAGAGAACGATGAGCAGCCCAAATTGGTCGTTGGTAGTATGATGTCGCAGATGTCTGCAGAGTGTCCCCAGGAGGAACAGCTTCCCTCTGCCTGTACCAATGTAGCGGAACAAATCCCTGATGATTGGGCAGTGTTAGATGGTTCGGGGAATATGTTTCGTTCGGGCGACGGGTATTTGCCTACTGAAGAGGAGTTTTATATCCCGGATCAAGATGAGATTTCGGAGTTGGAGGCGAGTGTGGAGGCTCCGGTGGAGCCGGTGGTGGTGCCGAAGGTTATTCGTGATGTGAAGGTTCAGGTTTCTAGTGAGCCGTTGGAGGAGAGTACCTTGGACTGGGCGACCCTTGAGAAGGTGAGAAAGGCGGGGTTCTCGTTGCTTCGGAAGGATCCTAACGGGGGTCCTTCGATTTTGTATGAGTGAGGGTGTCAGGTGACGTTGAAACGAAGTTATGGTTTGTTTTTCTTTTCCCCAGGTTGAGTACGAGTGGGACTACTAAAACCCTTGAGCCTCTTTTATTGAGTGTCTCTGGTTAAAATCGCCCACCCTAAACTTGCTTGTTTTGTATTTTGTTTTCATGATTTTCCACGCAGTTACGATCATTCTATTGATACCCAGAGAAATAAATTCCCATTGTACATACACATGTACATAGTAATTCATCCTCCCGAACTCATTTGCCGTGTATGTATGTCCAAAAACATCCCGTTCCATCCACTTTCCTCGCAATATACCGCCCGACTTGTCACGAGAGACTGCCTTGCATGTCTTGTCGGACAAAAGGCCGATCACATATGTGTCTGGAAAATAACGGGATCCAAAAGTTTTCTTTTTCTCATTCTCATTGATCTGGTGGACTTTTTTTCTTTTGTCGATGATGACGTTGGGCGTTTTCAGACATTTAGAGACAAACCGATGATATATGCACATGGGCAACACAAGACTTCGGCCGAGTGGTTATTGATTCCAGGTAGGTCTGAAAACAAGAATATATCCCGGCGGTGGCAAAGCTGTTGTGGTCGTCGTCGCGGTGTCTTTGTGTCATCTCCTCTTTCTATTTCAGGTATACAAACATAATGATTCGACCAAGTCGTTTCCTACCAAAGTCCAAACTGTTCAATTCTCGGGAATCAACGATGTCTTCATTGGTGGGAGATTAGTCCAAAGTAATTGATAAAGCCCCTTTCCCATGCATCTCGCTTGACCAAGTCGACTTCTCTTTCTGGTCATAGATATACATTGTATGCAGAGCGGTCGATCGGGCGCGGGCGGGACACGGAGAATGGGGAAATAGACCCCCACGGAATGTGGGGCTTGATTTCGGCCGGCGTGTGACGCTCCGGGACTTTGTCTTGCGGGTGGGGAGGGGAAGAGGGGTTTCGTGGACGGTGGGGAAAAGGTTCCTTGGGTTGATTGTCAGGGCAGTGTGACTTTTGAAGTGGGCGGGTGGGAGTTTTTTGGTGGAACGTGAATGGATAACCTTGTTGACGTCACTAAAGAGGGGTATTGAGAGATGGATACAATTGAGTGAATCACTGGGTAGACGAGGTTGTTATGGTTGTTAACAGCCGCTAGTGGCTTTTTAGTGGCGTCTAGTGGCGACGGTGTGGTGACTTTTTCAGTTGGGGGCTGGGAGGTATGCATGTGTGTACATACATAGATGTCTCCTCTTTGTCTGTGGTTGACGGACCCGACCCGGCCGGGAGGAAGATTTAAGTATGGATGAGACCCAACGGGGTGTTTTGAAGTCGGGAGCGGGAGGATAGTGTCGGTTCATTTACCGGGGGTTGCACGGGCTGTGTTCCGCGAGTCAGTTGGATAGTATGTATGTATGTCTGGGGATACATACATGGATGAATGAGTGACATTCTTGGGTGTGAATTAGTGGGTTGTAAAGGGGTCTGGATCTCGGGGTAATGTGAGACGGGACTAGATTTGCTGGACACATACAGGACGTTGACGTCAATTTTGAATGTAGACGATGCATGTATGTATGTACTGATGTTACTAAGCCCCCACCCCCAGTACCAATGGCAATCCCAAAGCCACCCCGCACCTCCACCCAAGACAATCAACAAAAAGGCCTAGACTCAGTAGACACCGCCCCTACGATCGCCAGCATGCATGTACATTACGCCACCGATCGAATCCAAGACGGCCTCGTCACGAGAGCGGACGGTCTAAATCGTAATTACAGTCGCTAAATAGACGGGACGGGTAGAAGGAACGTGCGGAGGGTCATTCGGGTGGATGTGGGACTTGGGTTTGGCGTATGATGGATCTGGAATCTTGGTGGATTAGTGGCGAGGTGAATCGGGATTGTAGGTGGTTGTAGACTTGCACTTGTCTATAAGATAGGTGATTTATTCGCCCTGTGTATGTATAACCAAACTTCCACCACAAACAAGTCCTTGAACCCCCCCCACGCAACGGCTACTCCGGATCGATCACAAATCGAGGGGCGTCCCCTCTCCCATCCCCGCCTGTATCAGTGGGGTGACATTATTGTCCGCTGCGACAACCGGGCGAAGATAATTGAACGGTCATCCATCTTCGTATACCGGATTAGGAAACGGTCCTAGTCAGGTGTTGAAGCAAACATGCGCAGGGCCTTGATGACCAGACGAAGAGGAAATTGTAGCGTTGCAGATGTGCAGATGTCTGGGTAGACGGAGAAAGTTGTATGCATTGGGGGTCGGCGAGCTCGGGGTGGAGTGTCTGGACATGTATGGACGGGGCGGCAGACGGGCGTGGGATCGTCTCATGGGGGATACTGATACTACGTAGATATGTATAGTCCAGCTTGGCTGGTATATTACGCAAATTCCTTGGGAAAGACGGGAGGACGATCGGGGGGGTGTTGCTTAGGTATGTAATGTGTATAGTTGTTTATCTAGATTAGGCAAATCATGTTGAGAGTATGACGGAGAAGCCCTGACCAGCTGAAGTGATTACGGCCGGGTTGAGGCACGGACAACGTTTTTGAAGTTACAGTATTGGTTTGAACACGAAGAGCATGTTTTGTGCTTTTTTACATGGCGGTAGGATGCATGTAGATCAGTGGATCTTCCGGGTCGGAGTTTATAGAAATGGAGGTTGGTGTGATTCGATGAGTTTGTATGTATGTACATATATAAGTAAGCTTGTAGAGAGTCTTTGAGAATTACCTTGTTCGGCAAAGAGGCCTATTGTTAGGTCAAGGGTTATTAATTAACGCCCAGAGTAGTGAATCCTTTCCTTTGGTATCTGGGGTACTATCGTTTTTTCGCAATTGTGGCTCCGACAGACGGCCGGGCGTATGTACATACATATGTATGTATGTAGGTATTGTTAAAGGAGATTTAATAGCGAGTGTTATATAGCGGAATTAGAAATGCTCAGAGATAGTTAGCTGCGGGTTTGACTGGGTTGTGACACATATAGGGTTAGTACGGACGTTTATCTAGATTTGATTCAGATTGTGACGTGGGAGATAGGTCTAGAATGTGTGGCATGTATCATTGCACCGACTTAGATATATGCATAATTGGTGGACAGGTTGTATCGCTTAGGTCTAGATGTAGTAGTGGATATATACATATAGCCAGTTAGAATCTAACATGAATCCCACGAAATTGTGCACATCTGTATGTATGTACAACGTCCATCTGTACGTGCGTATGCCCTATCCATTCATAGATACTTGAATGACCTCATGAGTCCACAAATCTTCACCCGCCAATCCCTAACCCCTGCCATAATCCCGAGTATTCCTCAAAAAAACAAATAACAACCATAAGGCGCAAGCGAAAGGAGAGACTAACCAATTCCACAACAAGGTCCAGGTAACAACACTTTAGACACCGCCATTTTCCTCCCAACTAAGTAAGTCTTTCAAAAGTGTCACCGAAGTATATTTAGGCTTCGAGAACGTTGGGCTTAAGTAACGTCCGTGAGGACCGGACAACTTGGTCAATGTACATATTCGAACGTCATTGTGAATGATTTAGCGAGAAAAGAAGACCTAAATAGTGGAGTTTGTGGAAGGGTCCTAGTTTGAGTGTCATGTTTACTATGTTTCTTTCTTGTCTTTTTTGGGAATCGTTGTTCTTTTTGACTTGGCTGTGTTGGGTTTTACTCATAGGCACATGTGAAGGATTCTGTGAGCGGAATTAACTTTATAGTATGGCTAGGTGTATGGTAGGTATACGACAAACTTACTTACATATGTAATTGGATTTTAGCGCAGTTGTGCCTCTGTAGCTAGACTTGCCTTGTACAGATTATACGACGTCATCGTGCAGCTATACGTATACGGACATACATACCTAGGAAAAATCTGCATGCTAGCCCCATCGACAACTGGGATATAGTCTCTTCTTAAACGTACACGTGTGCTGAGCCATGAACTTTGGGTATGCCTTACTCGGATCAGAATGGGTATTGAGTGTTCCTGAACGAACTGGTTGTCAGGCTCTAACAAGGTCTTGTCAAGAAACCCGTCAAGGTTGTGCTTTCCATTGACGCCCGAATGTAGTCTCTCTGGCTGTCTGTTCGTCTGTCAACTTGTCCTTGCCAACAAAGCAGAGAAAACTTATCCCATCGGTATCCCAAAGCCACGGTCCAAACACACTAATCAGGTATCTCCAGATGCCCAACATAGTACAAAGGCACATATGTACATCCCCAAACCACCAACGCCACAACCTCGCTGTCACCCAAACGTGACAGAAGCAAATCCCCGAATACGCCTGGGCTACATAACAACAGACCCTCCTTCATAACGGGATGACATAGGTGGGGCCCGGAGACCTCCTGTACATGAAAATACCGTGGCCTAACGCATCTACGTCAAGGCGTCGCCGCCGTCGTGGGCGATTCGACTTTGACACCGATGGGTTGGGCAGAAGATGAACTGACTCGTGGCGTGGCCCCGGGATAGGGAAAGGGAAGCTGGCATCTGTGGGACTCACAAGGCAGAGTTGGAAGAGATCCTTTTGGGATAGAATAGCCATATGTGGGGATTTTTTACTTGCAAAGGATGAGCTTGATGAAGATTTATAGCTAGGGCAGGGAAATATAGCTTGAAAGAGATAAGTTTGTGTTGTTGATTTTATCTTGAATTTTTGTGGTTAAAATGTCACACACCCCGTACCTTCACCTTCACTTGGGGTGTACATCTTTTGGGGTGTGTCCATAGCCATGCTTGTGGTACAACAATGATGGATTCCTTGAAATACTCATGTACATACATAGTAACGGGTTTTCTCCGTCCTATATAAAGCAATTGTCCCCCCCGTATGATCAACCTATTCACACAAGTTCACTCACTTGCGTCACCGCCTCTTCATCGTCTCTTCATCACATTATCCACCCTACTTTCAACATTCTTCATCACCAATCTTGCCTCTTCATCAATCTTTTCAATCATGTACCGCGAAGAACCTCCCTTCTCCAACCCCTCCAGTCCCGAGCTTATCACCTCCCCTTCTACCGAGGAAGCAGCAAGTCCAAGTGACCTTCCCAACTCGCCAGAAACCCCCCACCACTCGTCAACCTCCACTCCCGAGGCATACAAGACCTCCGCCTGGGAGCTTCCTCAGACTCCCCCTACCAACGCTGATACTTGCCAGCAACATCTCCCTCAGTTGGACTCTCAGGCCCCGCATGGCCAGTTAGGCCCGACTTATTACCTTGATGGAATCTCGGCTGAAGAGTACCCCCCCTCTGTATACTACACCGAGACTGCACAGCTGCCCTATGACAATACACTCACCGCCACTCCCCAAAGCCACCCGGTCCTCAGTTACGCGCTTGCTCCCGTTGAGAGTTTCCCAATGCAATCTGGGGAAGGTTATACGCCTTGCATTGACCCACATCTAGAGAATCTTGCCTTGCAGGCAACGTTAGATGTCCCGACCAATCAGCAGTCCCAATTGTTCTATCAACAGACTATGTACTCCGCGCCTCCTGCTCCTCAGCAATCCATAGTGTCGATTGGCACTCACCAACTCCAAGCTACCCCGCGCTATGACGTTGTCACGCAACCCATCTCTCCTATTCTCCACGGGGATCCAAGTCCCAGAGTATCTCCTCAGCCCGCGCTTAACTCGCAGAGCAGACATCACGATCAGCGGGCATTCCCTTGTCTGTTTGAATTCGCCGGCTGTTCTCCGACCAAGCCATTGCATTCCAAGAACGAATGGAAGAGACATCTGTGGGCGTTCCATTTCCAGGAATTCTACTGGGTTTGTAATAACGAGCGGACCACGGCACATGGTAGAAGACTCTGCAATACCGTGTTCAACAGAAAAGACTCCATTAAACACCACCACTCCAAGAGCTGCTTAAAACACGAATATAAAAACTGTACCGACAAGCGCCAACTCGAACGATACATCGACAACGCCAAAGTCGACCGTCCGGAATATCACTCCCCCGAGGAACTCCACTGTCTCTTCAACAACTGCAGACACCAAGTATCCGGAGACCGTCCCGTCAACGACTTCCTCGAACACCTCTGGACCCACCTCACCATTGGCGAAGACCTCGCCTTTGCCTATACCAACGCCTGGACCATCTTTGTCAATTGGACAATTACCATCGGCACACTCACTGTCGATATGGCCGGCCACTTTTGGGCTATGCCCCCGGTTCCCACCACGCACCAGACGAAAAAGGTACAAAGAGAAAGTCTGACTGCCTTTCACGGAGTGTCCTAGGGCGTGGCTATAAGAGCTGCTGTTGCTTCTTCCAAGTGTGCTATAGAATCTTCGTTTGTGCCACTTCTTAACCATATCACTCCCTTTTTCACAGGGCATGAATTTCCTGTTTGGGAAATCGGCCTTTAAACTGGCTGTGTTCTTGGTATAAGTGGGGCGAGCTTTTGCCTTTTTTGCTTCCTGTCTGATGTTGTCCATCCTTTGCCTTTGTGGTCCGGTCGATTTCAGCGGCAAGTGTTGTTATTTTTGCCTCTCTTGTGTGATGATTGTTCTTTTCCTTTTTACTCCCTGGTTTTCATCGGTGGCTTTTGTGTTGATATCTGTTCGTTTTTTTCCGTTTGTTTTTGGCTTTTGTTTGTGGTGGTGTGCCTTGTTGGGTTGACACCTGTCAGACAGACAATCTTGTGGTTTTTTCTTAATGTTTGTTAGATTATGCTTTGTTATGTCTTTATGTGTCTGGTTACGTTTCAATTGACATGCCTCTTTTCAGAGATTTGTTTTGCCTTTTTTTAATTACTTGAGTGATATGCCGGGTGGGGGCTGGTACATGCATTTAACGTAGCCATCGTCATGTATGTGCATACATACAGTACATATTAATGGGTTGAGTGATGGTCCCGGATCTGCATCGCATGCATACACTTGTCTATACCTTCCTTGACTCGGTCCTTTTTGTCTGCCGGTCCACTAGTCGGATAGCTTATCGGCGCCCTCTAACTCTGTGTCACCCTGAGCTCGAGAGTTGATAATTGGAATATACGCAAGTCAACCATTCGGAGGCTTTCAGCAAGAGCATGAGTAATCACTTGCCATCCTATCGGAGATACCTCCCGTACAGGCCCATTTCCTGCCCGACAAACCTGCAAACCTGAAATGTTGCTTATGGGCGATCCAGTAATAATACTACGCTCACGGTACCTTTTGAGTACATAGCTTTAACTGAAATTGTCGAAACTGCAAACTGCGTCGGATCCAATGGGTATTTCGCACATAGTGTACTGTCCTTGAATCTCTCGACCGTCAGGTCTGATACAAAGGAGGGTGGCATTTGGCGATCAGCGTAACCTCATGTTGCAATTGTTATTGATATTTTTGCGTTTTGTGTTTTTCTACCTTTTACGGCTTCCTCGGTAGTCAGCTGGCGATCCTATTGATTATTAAAGACACCCACTTGGTGTCGCTAAACACTTAAGCTGCCGTTCATCACGTAACGTGAAGAGACCCATTTCATCAAGAATAAGTTTACGTATCTTCCTTCTGCCCAATAGTTCTTGTCTTCCTAATTAGTAGTATAATAAACAACTAAAAAAACAAGGACTAGGGATGCTGATGATTTTTCCCTTCAATATAGAGGGAAGCGTTGCATATAAAGGCAATTGTCTACGTCGGTTCACCACCAATTGGACATGCGGAGTATGCCGTTAGGATCAAGCCTAGCGTAGGATTTCCGGGCGCAGACGTATAGCGGGGATTCCGCAAGGTAAATCCCGTGGCTGGTGAGCGGGCGGGCTTAGATTCCGATTGGGACTTCTACCACCTCTCGTATCTATGTACATACTGATTTTTGCTGGTCGGGTTTTCAGACTATGTGGGGGTGTCTGTCGCACGAATAGGATGGCTCGGGGAATGCTATCCCATGGCCCTGGATTCTAAAGGTATTGGTATCACGGCGGGGCAGTATCGCTGCATTGTGGTACACTTGTCAAGGATGAACCGGTTTACTAGGGCGGGAGGCGCTGGGGGGAAGTCGTGCAGAGCT
The DNA here is from genome assembly GCA_025685495.1 of Huntiella abstrusa. Taxonomy (NCBI): domain Eukaryota; kingdom Fungi; phylum Ascomycota; class Sordariomycetes; order Microascales; family Ceratocystidaceae; genus Huntiella; species Huntiella abstrusa. Next base: position 42,723 of record JAJNMT010000156.1, on the reverse strand, counting down.
GGGATGGGATGGCTCGGCATGGTTGGGACTGTGCCGGGCGGGAGGGGAGTGAAGTTGGGTCGCTTATGAAGGATTTGGAGATGGTGATTTGGGCGTTAACGGAGGAGATTCCAATGGCATTTGCCCGGCTTGGATATATCGTTGTTTGGGTAATCACTTTTCCCGGCAGGCTATACTTGGGACGCATCTAGATTATCTTGCGGGTTGTGGGAGGAGTTCAAAGTGACTTGTTTGGGTGGAACTTAACGAACTCACTTACACAACCGGATCGAGTACATGATCCACAAAATGGTGACGTCATCCTTGTCGGGGATCTTCTGAATCCCGATATGCAGGCTACTTAATTCTCCGGTATCCCGGCATCCCGTCTCCCGCTCCGTGTCAACGATTCACTTTAAATTAACATGGACAAACCTGAATCCCCCTTTAAGATACCTAGTAATCATGAAAACATGCCATGGGCGGCTGCGGAGAATTCTTGATGGGGAATCGCGTCTATGCGCCTTTGTGAACAGGCATTTAACCTAAGTCTCATCAATAAGCGCGCATCGGGCGATCATCCTGACTATAAATACCTAGCGCTTGTCTGTCTTGCGATGTTCCGATATGAATGTTTAGAGGTATCGCGTTAATAATGTGCAGAAGATATAACCACCGCCATGTTTTTCCGTTGCTATGTTCCCGGTTTATTGAAAAGAGATCCAGTGGGGTTCATGAATATCGATGAGGCTACTAGTTATTGTGAGTTCAGCACCCAGGTATTCAATCTTGTGTGTCGTTTTCCACATAACGTACTATATTCTAACAACCACCAGGGGACTCCGAGGACTTTGCCCCCATAGTAGAAACCAAAACTGTCTTGAATGACAAAAACGAAGAAGAATATGAATACAGATACACCCCCCGTCGGCCCCTCCGCACCGGCGCTAAAAACCCGGCATTTTCCATCCGCGGGCCCAAGAAACAAATCGCCCATATACACAAAGGGTTATCCACAGCCACAACCCAGTTCCGTCTAATCACTCTACGTCACGGGGACCCCAAAGACCCACTCCATTGTGATCTCAGCACACATGACTTCCCAAACGGAGCTCCAAAGTATACCTGTCTTTCGTACGTCTGGGGAAGTCCCGAGGGGACTTATCCAATGTACATGGGCGACAAAGTTATAGGGATCACGGAGAACTTGATGGCGGCGCTGTGGCATATTCGAAGGAAGAGGAAGGATATACGCTTGTGGGTTGACGCGCTTTGTATTGACCAGACCAACGACGAAGAAAAAAGTCAACAAGTCAAGATGATGCGCGATATATACTCCCACGCACACCGTCTCATCTCCTGGCTTGGCCCCGCACAATCAGATACAAGCGATATCTACCGCGACCTATTCACCCTCGTGCAGGTCGCATCCCTATATACCCCTCGCGAAGGCACCGTCGGCGCAGCAGTAAGTCCCTTCCTCAACATCATCTCTAGTCTCAACTGGTTGAATCTCCGGCCCATTTTCGATAGTCAATACTGGTCACGTATGTGGATTCTTCAAGAACTTGCGGCTAGGGATAAGTATCAGACTGTCATGCGGATTAGGTCTAAGATGAAAGCGCGCAAGCCGTTTTTGAAAGAGTGGATTATTACTATGTGGCGGGATCTTACCAAGTGTAGAGATGATTATCTTCTATACGGGGATTGTAAAATCTCCTTTGGATTCCTTGTGTTGGCGACGACGGTTCTGGAAGTCTGTGTGCATAATCGGAATTTAAGCTCGTTGAAGGACTCGTCCAAGTATCTTGGGAGTTTCAATGATGATCTTTTTAGAGGGGCTCCCGCGGGGTTGGTATCTATTGCGTTACCGTCTACTTCATCTTGTTTGTCCCTTTTACAAGCGCATAACAATAACGCCATGTCATTCATCATCGCGTACCATGAAAGCTGTACCGGCTTCCGAGTAACCAAGAACCGGGACCGGTACTTTGCTCTTGCGGGTGTTTTAAGGGATGTGGAAATTAAAGTTGACTATGTAAAGCCGGATATTGAAGTCGTCTTGGATATTGCAGAGAGTATCATGGTCTCTGTCAAAGGGTCAACCGGGTCGGTACCTATGTTGTATGAAAACCATACACTACGCCCATCGTTACAGGGACACTTGACTGAGGCGGAGAAGCTGCTTTCTTGGGTCCCCTATGGGAGAGCTATACCCGGGAATCTTAGACAATATGCTCGACAGTTTAGACAGTACCGGAGGGAGCGGTTCGTAGGGGGTCGGACGGATAAATTCGAGCATGCAAGGTTTGAGCGAGGTGAGAGGAAGCTGTATATGACGTGTATGTACCGAGCAAGGGTAGTCAAGATATTCCAACACGGGGAAGACACGGAGCTTCGAGAGGTCCTATGTGCCAAGTTCGGCGCCTTGAAATCCGACCATGACAAGATAGAAGATCTCGCCCGTTGGATAATCTACGCTCCAAAGTTCCCCCAGGATATACAAAGACTACAAAGCTACTTAACCCCAGAGGACCCGGGAGAAGATAGTGACTATGCCAGGGTAGTCAAAGATCTTTGGAGTATGCAGGCTAGGGAACATAACCTGGGCGTGTTATCCGATGGTAACCTATTCGTTGGATGTGCGTATAGCCAAGAGGGTGATGAGATTGTCTTGGTGGAGGGTGTTTATGGGGCACTTGTTATTCGGGAGATAGAGGGCGGTGATAGAATCTTTGTGGAACGGGGTTGTGTTTTGGGGGTGACGCAGGCGGCTCTTATTACCGATGTACGGGAGGAGTTGGTTTTGGTTTAGTGGTTGAGTAGGTGGAATGTCTAGGCTTTGGTGGTTATACTGTTGTGTAATTGAAGTATAGTCCATGTTTGTTTCCTGGCATCAACGATACAAACTATAATTCAATAGAGGAATACATCGGTATCGTTAAATAATGTTTGTTGTTGCCTTGATGTTAGTAGTTTGTACTACAACCACTTATTTAGAAGGAGCGGAGATAGTTCATCTCAGTGTAACAAGATCTAGCCAGACACAGGTCTAGGTATCCCGTCGTTAACGGCCAAGATTTAGGTAATGCTATAAGCTTCTCTCTCCAATGGGAATTTAGGTACCAGAGCTGCCAAATATAGCGAGAATCATAAGTATAGCCGTGAATCAAACTGCAGAAGGAAACGGCTGTTACGGGGGGAGGGAATATCTTGTGTCTCTATCTCTCGGGGTAACCGCCGGGTTCTTTATCTATATGGGTAAAGTTCTTGATGCTTTATAGATATACGTCAGGTTGGGTCAATGGAGGTACGATAATCTATGGTTCTACATGGTAATGGCTTTGTCACAAGGCTCAATACACAAGACATGTCACCATCACAGAAGGTCTTCGCCGTATGGCCACCGTTTGCAGTCTTGGCATTCACACCTTCTATAGACATAGAGCGTAGGAGCTACTAGTATCTTCATGACCCCAAGATCCGAATCTGAATCTCTATTCATGTCTCGACAGATCTGATGATGCTTCACACGCATAAACTACAGGGACCACAACCTCAAGCCGACACTCCGGCCCGACACTCCGGCCCCCGTATCTCCCGCCCTACTAACATATCCGCCGGATAAACACTAACACTAATCTCCTCGCTCATCCAAAAACTCTCTTCCTCATCTCGGCCTGAAAAGAGGGGCATTTTCCTGCTTAAATCAAAATCTTCCTCGTCCCGTCCCACCACAACCATTCACCATCACCAAAAGGCACCTTCTTGTCATCCAAGCCCCAGTCTACCACTTTATTTTTAGCGCAATACCCCCTGTAACGAACCCACGCAAGGAACCGAATAAGAAGCCAAGCTAGTGTCAGTCTGACTCTACAAGCGGATGGTCGCATGGCCTGTTTTGGGGATGACATACTTGTGCGATGTATATCTGATGTCAGCAGTAATACGCTTATCCGGGCCATTTGAATGGTGGAAATCCCCAGAGATTAGGTATATTTAAACCTCACAATTCCGCACAATCTCCATCTCTCTTACCACCTTCTTTATCACAAGCCATTCGCTCATCACACCACCTTTCAACCCCGCATCATCTACATACCCTAGTCACCACATAACCCTGCCATCGTGACCATCGCATCAGCGTCCCCATCAATTATCATTCCTCAACCCACTCCCCAATTCCAAAGCCCTAACCCCACCACCCCGCCATGCAATCATTCGCCGCCCTCAAACGCCGGAGCACCGAGATCTACAATTCTCTCCCCTCGCTCCCCTCCCTACCAAGTCTCCCCGCTCGCCAACCTCACGCTACATGGGAGCGTATATCGGATATCCCCGAGCTTCCACGCTCGTCGCATTCCGTAAATGTCGTTAATGGCAGCGTTTACGTTTTCGGCGGCGAGTTGAAGCCTAGGGAACCAGTGGATAATCACATGCATGTTATCCGCTTGCCGTATTCCGGTTGTCCGGCCGATTACTACCCTGTGCCCGCCGAGTCTAATGCCCCGGTTGAAGATACCCCTGTCAAGACTGCGCCGGCCCCGGTTAAGGAGGAACTTACCGATGATGAAGGCTCCGCGGTCTCAGATGCCGAGTCCGATGTCCCTCTTACTCCTGCCGTTGACAAGGGGAAGGGAAAGGTCCTACCTGATTCTCCACTTAATTCCACGGCTCCCGTTCCCCGTGTCGGCCACGCCACAGCGGTGATCGGCTCGCGCATCTTCCTCTTCGGTGGCCGTGGTGGTCCTGCCATGGCACCTATCGAGGAACACGGTCGTGTATGGGTTTTCGACACCCGGTCTAACCGCTGGTCCTTCCTTGACCCCGTCTCTCCCATCCCCGGTCCTGACGCTATAATACCTCAACCCGCCGCCCGGAGCTACCATGCTGCCGCCGCCGTCGAGATACCCCGGGACTTCACACCCCCTGGGTTGAAGAGACGGACTACCTGGGCTGAATGGGCTGCTGGTGACTCGGCTGAGGTTGGAACACCCCAGGCTCCTTTGGTTGGTAACATTGCCGAGAAGGCTATTGATAAGGAAGAGGACGGTTTCGGTACTTTTATCATCCACGGTGGCTGTCTTGCCGGGGCCGGCGAGCGCGCGAATGATGTCTGGGCTTTTGATATCCACTCTCGTATCTGGCAACAACTTCCCGTCGCCCCCGGTGCTGCCCGTGGTGGTGCCGCTCTCACTGTTAGTGGAAACAGATTATTCCGGTTCGGTGGCTACGATGGGAAAGGCGAGATCGGTGGCCGTTTAGATGTTCTTGAACTTGGTGTGGATACCAGTGGACTTGAACCCGGTATTGCGGCTAAGAGTGGGTGGCTCACGTACACACAGCCATTAAACGCCGATGGCCGGCCTCGTATCAGTCAGCCATGGCCAAAAGCCCGCAGCGTCACTCAGATGGTCCCGTTGAATATTAACGGGACGGAGAGTATCGTTTTGTTCATGGGTGAAGGGGAGGCTAGTGCGTTGGGTCACGCTGGTGCTGGAAAGTTCTTTGATGATGTGTGGGTGTTGCAAGTACCTGCTAATGGAGCCCCGGTAGAGACAGAGTTAAGATGGAGTTTGGCGGTGACGGAACCTAAAGATGAGGATTCAAATGAGTTGCCTGTGCCAAGAGGATGGCTTAGTGCAGCTCCAATCGCTCAGGTTGAGGATACGGCCCTGGTAATGTTTGGTGGTCTGACAGGTGATAATGAACGGTGCGGTGATGGTTGGGTCTTACGGTTTGAGTAGAGCAAAATATGAATTGGTTTAAAGTCTGTGATTATTTAACAAAGAGTGGCTATCTACCTCGATGTTGTCTGTGTCTGTGTCTGTGTCTGTTTGTCTTTCTGTGATATGCTTATAGTCTGTGTCTGGTGCTTCGAATGACAAGTCTGTTGTCCCGTCTCGTTCTGTTCATCCATCCTGCTGTTTCGGGGAATACCGTCTGCCTTGCAGATCGGCCGTGGTGATCACTTGTATACATCACTTTACAGATCAGCTCTGCAAGTTTCCGTGCCCCATGGCTTACTAGTCAAGTTGGTTAGACCAGCCGCGTTCTCGCACGTCTTCCGACCCGAGTTCTGTGGACCTGGGGTCGGGGGAGCTACGCCGGGTTTCTCAACTGTAGCCTTGAGACCATCGAGCACTTGAACCATGGTCTCTGGCGTTAGGTCCTCGTAGTATTCATCATTGATTTGGACCATTGGCGCATTGACGCACGCCCCGAGACATTCCACCTCAATGAAGGAGAAGAGGCCGTCGGCAGTGGTGTCGCCTTCTTCAATTCCCAAGTGGGACTTGATTGCCTTGACAATCTTGTCGCTACCGCATCCGCCGAGCTTGCATGGAGTCTATATGCCGGGTTAGATTATATATCTCAATCTATCTAGAGTAACCAGAGACATACCGTGGTGCATGCTTGCACAAAGAACTTGCCGACTGGGGTACGGTTGTACATGGTGTAAAACGAGGCAACCTCATACACACGGCTAGGCGGCATCTCGAGCAACCGGGCCACCTCGTTCATGACGCTGATACTGCAGAAGCCAGCCTGACGCTGACCCAAGTCCAGAATCGGCATAACAGCCGCCTTCTTGTACTGCGGCGGGTACTTTTTCAAGATGTTCTCAATCGTCTTTTCATTTTCCGCCGAGAACTTAAACGGGATCTCAGGATTATTGACAGCTGTAGTGCGGTGCTATTACCGAGAAGGAGAGAACAAGGTTAGCGGGGAGTCGATAGTGGGGAGAAGTACACTCGGTGGGGCGCGCTAGAAGCGTGGGATCGGCATCTTCATGAAATGACAGTGGAAATCGCGGGGAAATCGCGGGACTGGAAAGTGCAAGGCAGGTTGACATACGACGCTGAGGGTATGGCTGAGACGGGTCGTGGCGGATCCAGAGGCCGGGACGACCGAGAGTGGAATGGCAGATACAGGGCGCAAGGCCAGGCGGGCGAGTGAGGTGACCTTGGACGCCATTGTATGAATTAGCGGCAGGCCAATTGGGTGGTTGGTGGTTTAAAAATCAAGTTGATCAGACAAAAAGCCGAGCTATGCGCTACTCTAGTAATGCGCTTAGCCAATGTATCGTCACCCCACGGCCTGGCTAATTCCCCGGCTGCTATTGGGGAGCGGGTAATATTCGGATGGACCCAGCTACATGAGATACACATAATCTAGGGTTCCCAAGGGTTATACCGTCACATCGTTTCACAAAGATGCCGGGCCATCGTGCCCCCTGTCGTTATCGGGGTGCCAGTTCGGTTCCCTCGGGACTCTGGGCCCCACATGACGAAGCGATCGAAGCGATGCGGAAACCTTTCGGTGCCAGTGAAGACTCCGTCAAACGGGAATACGAAAAGCGCGATTACAGTGGACGGGCCCATATGCCCTGTGCAATGTTTGTGATTGATAGTTTCTCGGTAGTCGTTGCAAGTTAAGTAAGCCAATCCTTTGTCTATTGGCTCCGCCACGTTCAAGCACAGCCGCTATTTTTGGAGTGAATTTTTAGGCCTGTCGCTCCCTTAGTAGTCCATACAAGGCACCAAATCCCGACCAGTGTGGACACAAAGGTCTGTTTTCAGTAGCCTATTGATATCCCATGTGCGCCCGGGGGAAACCCACTGCAAAACCACTGTAACTTGCCTTATTCCCTTGCCCATCACCGCAAAAAATAATCGCCAAACCCACGAGCGATCGCTCATACGGAAACCCTGACTACGTCAACTGTGTCTCCCGCAGGCAGCCAAAACATCACCACTTTGATCAAAATCATCATTTACATCCTTTTCGTCGTGCCTTGAGCCACGCCATTTCCTCCCCCTCCCTCAAAATGCCCGACGCGAATCAAGATTCCACGTCGATAGACTCGCGCGATGGCAGCTCGTTGAAGAACGAGAAGAAGAAGAGCCGTCGGCCTGCCAGTATGTTACTCCGATGAAGTAATGGCAAAAAAAAAAGCGACCACAGAAACTGACGTTTACATGTGAATTTCTCTAGACACCGCCTTCCGCCAGCAACGTCTGAAGGCATGGCAGTATGTACCCCCACCGACCCGATACCCTGTTGTCGTCATTGTCGCTAACCTCGACTCTCTCCAATAGACCTATTCTCACCCCCAAGACCGTCTTGCCGCTCTTCTTCGTCATCGGTGTGATCTTTGCCCCCATTGGTGCCGTTCTGCTGTATGCTAGCTCGCAGGTAAGTCGCCACACCGTCCCGCGACATATCGAACGCTTCCGCTGACTTGCTGCTTCTCCCCGCTTCAGGTCCAATCTATTCGCATCGACTATACCGACTGCGCGACCAAGTCGCCCGAAACCTCGAATTCGGCCGATTACGAGGAGATGGACTCCGGCCTTATTCATGCAAACTTCAAGTCTTCACAGACTGTTACGGCCAAGTGGGGTCATGTCAATGATGTCAAGTACAAATACGATTACGGTGTCCAGCAAAACGACACTGTCCAGTGCACAATTCAGTTCGACATTCCCGACGACCTCGGCGCACCCGTTCTCTTCTACTACTACCTCACCAACTTCTACCAAAACCACCGTCGCTATGTTTCGTCTTTCAACGCAGACCAGCTCAAGGGCGACTATGTTTCCAACGCCACCATCAAGGACTCCAAGTGCGACCCTCTTCGGACCGACGACAGCGGCAAAGCTTACTACCCTTGCGGTCTTATCGCCAACTCCATGTTCAACGACACCTTCACCTACCCTTACAACCTGAACACGAACGAATCGTACCTCATGGCCAACAACGAGGGTATCGCATGGGACTCTGATGCTGAGCTTTACGGCAACACCAGCTACACTACGGGTCAGGTTTCTCCTCCTCCCAACTGGCGCAAGCTGTTCCCCAATGGCTACGGTGATACCGATGACACTCGCCCACCGAACCTGAAGAACTGGCAAGCTTTCCAGGTCTGGATGCGTACTGCTGGTCTGCCCGACTTCAGTAAGCTCTACCAGCGCAACAACTCTGTGGCCATGGCGTCAGGGAGATACCAGGTTGTCATTAACGACAGTAAGTTTTGATTGAAATCTCTACTACATAAAATAGTAGGCATAACTGACTCTTGTATTCCAGACTTCCCCTCCAGCTCTTACAAGGGTACCAAGTCCTTCCTCATCACCACTCACACTGTGATGGGTGGCAAGAACCCTTTCCTGGGTATTGCATACGTCGTTGTTGGTGGTCTCTGCATCGTTCTCGGTGTTATCTTCACCGTCACTCACCTCATCCACCCCCGCAAGCTCGGTGACCACACTTACCTCTCATGGAACCAGCCCAACGCCAACGGCAAGACCACCACTGGCAGTACTGGAGCCGTGACCACGGGCCGTGAAATGCGTCCCGGCGAGGCCTAGAAGGCCACGCCGATTACGCACCAAACTTCGTCGTTGAGCGTCGAAGTGAAGGGCAAAGGTCGCACCGACAGCACCAACACGTGCAACGGCAGCGCCGACAGACTTTCGAGTATGGAAAAGGGCAAATACAGGAACCACGCCACCTATCCCGCCGACACTACATTTACAGACGGCACATCTACTCCTTGTTACAACAAAATCTCCCTACGCAGACCCTCCCCTTCTGCTAATAGAGACTCCTGTGGTGCTGATGATTCTACAATGACGGCATCAACCATTGTTGTTACCCCTGCAATGGCCATGTCGCCAACTCCAACCGAAAATCGGAGATCAGCAAGTACCTTTGCCTTTTCACAGGCGTCTACTTCGAGATTGGCTGCACATAGTGTATATGCTCCTTCGCGGTTGTCACGGGGCGATGGGTCTGTAGGCGGATGGCGAGGCGATGACGATATTGGAGAGTGATTTTTTGTTTCTGTTTGTGTTTTGTTTATCGGGGCGTGTGTGTGTGGTTTGTTGATTGTCTGGATTTAGTGCTTCGAGTTAGTCTATTCTTTTGTGTTTTTTGTGTTTGTTTTATGTCTTGTTAGAATACAATGTTGTTGTTTGCTTTTATCGTTTCCATGTAAATAAATCACTTTTAAAAACATCCAATTGACCCAAAAACACTTGCCATTTCTCAAGAAAATCAAAAATCTATGCACTACAAAAGAGAAATAAAAAACACTGGAAAATAAAACATCCATCCAAAATAACGGTGACCTCCCTGGGAAATCATTCAACAAGGACAATCCAAAACAAGACGAGAACAGAACACAATCGTGTCGAACCGAGAACAAAAAAACACATTAACAAACTCCTTTCTTTCCTTTACCGTCTACGCTTCTTACCAGCGCCGCGGTCCGACTCGTCATCCGAGAAGCCACTCTCGCGATCCTTCCGCTTAGCCTTACGCTCCAGCTCATCCCAGTCATCGCCCTCGTCGTCCTCTTCATCGTCAGAGCCCTCTTCTGTCTCTTCGTCGGACACGTTGGAGCCGTAGTCGGAGTCTTCTTCTGAGCTTTCAGAGGCCTCGTCGAGCTCGGACTCGTCGATTTCGAAGGCGGATTCCTCGTCGGATTCTTGGGAGCCGTCGTCTGCTTCGTCGTCTTCTTGGAGGAATTTCCAGCCGCCGTCGAGGAAGAACTGGTGGGTGTTAGTCGTGACAGTCTTCATGATTGGCGCCCAGCTTAGGTTGAGGGGACCCTCGGAGTACAAGATGTTGCACGAGTCGAGCCAGTCCTTCACTGTCTCTAGGAACTCCACGGGGATTGTGTTGATGTGGTATGGTTGTCTGGTATAGTCCTTGAAAACAAACACCATATCAAAGTTCTTGAGACCAAACTGGACACGCTCAAGATGAGCCACTTCAATATCTTCAAGAGTGATAACCATGAATGGTGGTTCAACGACCTGCATAAGGGTATCGGTAGTGGGCTGAATGAAGACGTTTGACCGGAAAGGCACACCATGGAAGCCAAGCTCGCGCATAGGGGTATCAACTTCCAAGCCGTGGCTCTTGCCCGCATCAGCAATCTTGTGAGCGAAGCCTTGGAACAGACGATCAAGTTCAGCACGACGTCTGCGCTCCTCCTGCTCCTGCTCGAACTCATCCTCATCACCATACCGGTACTTGCGCTTGCGGTTACCAGTCTCATCGAACTGAATATCAGACGCTTCGCGGTAGAACTGGACATCCTTCGTCTTCTTCTTGTTGCCGACGATAAGGGGGTCCTTCAAGTGAATGTGGATGATAACGACCAGCTCATGGTCGCAGGGCTGGAAGAAGAGATGCTTGATGTTGGAGAACAGTACATCGACACGCTGCTGGCTGCTAAGGGGCGATACGTAACGAATACCGTTCTGGTGGATCTCAATCTTGCCGGCAACACGCTTGCCTTCCATAGCGGGACGGATGAAAACATTATCAAGAACGGGTGGGCGACGGTTTCTGATTTCAACAAGCTTGTCTTGTTCAACCACATCGGCCATGTCCTTCTGGGCCTGCTCCTTCTTGGCATTGTCACGCTTCATGTTGTTGATAGCCGTGACAATCTCCTCATAGCGCTCCTTATCTTCGGAGCGGAAACTAAGACTCCGAATGAAGTTGGCTGTCGCATCCTCGAAAGGCTGCTCGTCCTTGCGACCAACGCCTTGACCAGGAGAGACAAAATTGACACGCAGGAACGAGAAATCACCCTCATCAGTGGTACTAACATTCTTGATGGTGTTGATGTGGAACGGCACTGGGCGACCCATAATGGGCAGCACAACCGTTGCATTCTTCTGGTCAACAACAATCTCGAGGTTTTGGGCCTTGGGAGGCAGCTGGTTGTCACGCTTGTATGACTCGTACTTCTTGAACTTCTTCTCCTCGGTACCGTTGGTGCCACTAGTGTCCTCGGCATACCGAGCAAGACCCTCCTTGACCATCTTGTTGGCCAAATCCTTTTGATGTTGACGACGACGCTTATCAGCCTCGTCGTCCACCTGCGTGGTGCGCTCAGATCTCAGTCTGGTCTTGGTAATGTTCTTAGTAGCAACAGCACCAACACGTGAGTCCTTCTTTTCTTTCTTGACAGGCGTCTCAGCAGCATCGTCTTTGAAGAAGAATGAAGTCTTGGTAGCCTCAATGGGGGCCTCAGCCGTGAAGACAATCGGCTCGCTTGAAGTAACACGAATCGTGTCTGAGATCATCAAAGAGTATGTCTTACTCTGCTTGTCTTCCGCCTCATCATTCACAATGTCAGCAAGAGACATGCTGATGCATAGGGTCATGCCGTCCTTGAGGACACGAGTATTCTTAGCGTTCAAAAGCAGAGTAGAATCTCTGGTCTCGAGACCAAGACCGTAGCCAATGGTCTTGGGCATGTGCTTCTCCATACCAGGCTTCTTGGTCTTCACCAAGTTCAGCACAGCGTTGTAGACATCGCGGGCCGTGACACCATCACGGATCTCCTTGAGAGCTGTACTGTGCATTTGGTGAAGAAGCTTGTAGTTGGCTTCGTGGTTCTTCTTGGGGTCGATCAGGTACGTGCGCGCAATCGAAGAGCAGTAAGACTTATATCTAACCCCCATAGAAGCAATAATGACACCGGCATGAAGATTTTCATCGTTGGACTCGACACCTAAACGAAGGTCGTACTTGCCACCAGACTGGATAGTAGGAGTGACGACCCAATCGAGCTGTAGCGGATCCATATCTGAGGGCATCTTGGTCTTGTTGGGGAGTTCGACGTTTTTCCAAAACTTGTTGTCCTCAATCTTGTCTTCAACCTTGCGGGAGAGCACACGGTGCTTGACCTTCTTTTCCTCGTCAAGAACATTTGACATTTCGTCGAGTAGGTAGGGCGTCATGAGGGCAACGCAAGCCTTAGATGAAGTGCGCATGGCGCGAAGTTCATCTTCGTCTTTGATTGCAAATGCGCTTGTCGACAGGGCATTGGCGATATCGACCTTTTCAATATCCTTGCAGTTGGCTTCGAGGGTCTTGTTCCACTCGTCAACGAAGGGACCGGCAGAAATATCCTTGGTCAACACACCAAGCTTGTTACCAGCAGCCTTGATAGTATCCGTGATCTTTGTCCAGAGCTTCTCGTTCTCAGCGGCATCCTTGCCGCGCACGAGGATCTCTACTGGGAAGCGACCGTCCTTCAATGATTCAAGGTGCTTGGCTAAAGGTGATGTTAGTATGTCGAGCGGTATAGTCGAAATCAAAGTTCCGTGGGCTTACCCTTCTTGGCAGTTGTGAGGATGTAGAGAGTCTCGGTCGTGAAAAGCATAAGAGTGGTGGGGAATTCATAGCCCAATAACCAAAACTATAGATAAATACCGGTTAGCGGGTTTTACAATACAGAAATGCACGGCTGGTTTGCGGTTATCGAAAACATACGTGGATAGCATTGTTCTTGTGAAAGTCGCCAGAGTCGTCAGCCTTGCCCATCAAGATGACGATAGACGAGGCTCCGTTGAAGACGCCATCTTTGGAGCGCAGATCGTTGCGCCACGCCGTAGCAAGATGCGAAATGCGCTCGTGGAACGTCTTGCTGTCAATGGTAATGTCGCCCATCTCGACAGCAGTGTTGAGCGGTGATGGTTTATCGTCTAAATAATCTAATAACGTCGTCGATGATGGCTGTAAAAGTATCTCGGGCGGCTGTCGATGGACAATGTGTGTAGTATGAAGGTTGAATAGTGGGATTGACCAAGCACTAAGCTAGCGCACCAAGAAAAAAGATTTAGATGGATGAGAAGGCTAAAGGAGCGAACGATATTTGGGAGCCGTAACTGGATCAATTGGGTAATGCCGACCAACGCTTGCGGGGAAACTTGACGTTAACACAGCAGCACTGGGAGGGTGGGTTGAATGAATAATCAAGTTCTTCTCGGAAGACAGAACTTTTTTTATTGTCAAGCTTCAACACTTTTGGGATTTCCAACGCGAGGAATAGGCGACGTGCGTGGGTTCTTTCACAGGAATTAAAGCAACCAGGTTCAAGCTTTAGCAGGTGTTTATGTGCAGCGCGTAAAGTGACGGAAGCTTATGGTCTCCACAGTGCTTCCTGCAGCAGTTGCAGATTCGCGCCTGAATTAAAGCGGGTCTAGACAGGCACTGTCCATTGTTAGGGTTTGGGTGCATGATCATGTGTAATTGGGCGACGGACATGTCGGGTTCTTGCATTTATGTCATGACCATTTGTAGAGAATCCGACCAATTCTTGACATGTATAAAATGCTTTGTTTGAGCCGATGACGAGGTCATTTCAGTAGTGTAACGGCAAACAGTTGGTAGTTTTCCATGGGGTATGCATATTGGAACCTGCTGTGATACGACAATCCGTCATAGCAACTGCCCGGGCCGGTTGTTTATCTGGTTGTATATAACCGAGTCATCAGAGTAGATATGTAGCTCTTCTGAATGCAATCCTTGACATTTGAGTATTCGTCCTTCTTTTACACAACCAACTATCTACATATATATTTAAATCAGATATCATGCGTCTTCCTTATATTCCTAACCCCCCTGTCTTTGAGTCTGCGGAAGACCAGGCCCTGGTCGAACGCATACAAGCCCGGCGCCGGCCTCTTCCTCTCCAGGAACTTGATCTCACTCTTCTGCATTCACCCGCATACGCTGACGGATGGAATCATTTTCTCGGAAATGTGCGCACCGAGTTAACCATTTCAGACGACTTGCGCGAGTTAGCCATATCACGGGTGGCCGTCTGCAACAAGGCGTGGTATGAATGGATGCAGCATGCCCCGTTAGCCGTCCGATACGGTGTCAGTGAAGAAGCAATGGAAGTCATCAAGGACGAGCGCCCATGGAACCAGGTGGAGAGGAACGAGTTATTGACGGAAGAACAATGGACGGTGTTGTTATATACGGATGAAATGACTCGCAATGTCCAGGTCAATGATGAGACGTTTGCCAAGATCAGGGCCCTGTTTTCGGACAAACAAGTTGTGGAGCTTACTGGCACTATTGCTACTTACAACTGTGTCAGTCGATTCTTGGTCGCCCTTGACGGTATGTTTGAATGATATAGATACAACGCGATGCCTTTACTAACTTGTAGATATAGTGGGCGAAAGAAACGGAACTGGTCCAACCGACAAACTGAAGCCTTGAACCATTTATATGCAATCATGTATTTTATAAAGAACTTCTTATTTTATGACTATCAACCTGCTATCCGGTATACTATACTCCATATCTACTAGAAATCTGTGAACTAGAATGGCAAAGATCTCATAGCAGTTTCGATGCTTTCCCTTCTAGCTTCCATCCTAGGTGATTTTTGAAGTTCTGCAACAACACCAGACCAACCATCTGTCTTTGGGTCCGCCGCACCAGCACTTACAACTGAGCTGACACTCCGTGTTGGACTTCTACGGAATCTCTCATGTGTACTCGCAGATGGCGTTGAACATACAGAAACAGTAGAGTGTGGCGGAGTGTGCGGTCTTGTAATAGATGCAATGGATGCAGTTGATTTTTTGCTCTGGACTCTGCCATTGGGCGTCCGGGGTTCTTTGACACTCCGAAGCCTAGGTACCTCCCCGGCGGCAGCAGCCGAGGCGGCAATGCTCTGCATGAGTATCATGCGGTCGTCCTTGCGTGGTGTAAGTGGTGGGGTAATAGGGCCAGTCGCAACGGAGGCAGCGGCAGAGGCAGCTACGGAAGCTGCATGGGTTGTAGCTGCAATAGCGCCCATATAGACGACTAGGAAGCGCAGCTTAAGAGTATCGATACGACGGAGTCGGTCTTGGAGATCAAAACGATGTAAACGCCAAAAGAGTCTCGCCTGGGTCTTCATGACTGGCATAAACACACGCTCTTTAATATGTGGTAAACCGATCAGAGATTGAGCCTTTTCTTCTTCCTCCTGGTCACCCTCTAACATGAGGGCAAGATCGTTGGACAAGGACAGATGGGCACGTTGAATCTCACGTAGCAAAGTCCCGAGACGGACCTTATCCTCGACTCGAACCACCCGTGAGACATCACGCTCATAGGTAGCTGTTTCGGTGGCGGCATCACGGAGAGTCGTTAAAAATGCACCAAGTTCCCGAGGAGCTGAATTATATGCGGTAGCATGAGTAAAGATAGACTGCGCAAGTAATAGAAGACTAGCTGTCAATGTAGTTGGGATTAACACAATAGTGCAAGTGCGAGTGAGACTTTCGGCCATTGTAGTAGTTGTGAAGGCGGTGAAGTTGAGAGAGAGTACTATTTTGTCTTTGCGGTGGCTCCGATTAAAGCAGTGATATATAAATTTTGACGATAGAAGAACATCACGAACAATAAACAATGAGCAGGTAACCAGCAGGGCGAAAAGGCAAAGAATGACTTTGTAAAAGTACATACAACAAAAGAGGCAAAAGAGAACAGAACAAGACGAATTACAAAAACACCTCAAAAAAAGGAATGCCTTGACGGACTTTTCACGGGCCGATTCCCTTATACATGTTCATTTTTCAAGTTATACAGTACTTTGTGCACCTGTGGAGTCCGGAATGAAGGCCTGGAGTAACATGCGTATGTAGGTACCGTCTTGTTCTTTCTGGAGAAGACTCCAGAACAGAGGAAGCATCCTTCTGACGAGGCCATCGACAACAGGGAGGGGGGTAACCTGCCAGTCAATAGTTTGTTGGGGCTTCATGGAAGTACTTAAGTGGCATGTTAATGTGTTTCTCAAACGACGTCTCACTGTCGTTTCTTGCCGGACAGATAGTCCCCGTTTGTGTCCGGTCACACTATAAACCTACTATCTCACTACAATGAGTACATGCTTGTATACTTGGACCTCTCAATGTCTCGTCAAAATCTACCCGCCGTTACTTTTGTTGGGCTGAGTTCGGGGGGTACTACGCCGAAAGAGGATATACAATCTGAAAGAAACAGACCACGGGATCGACAAGAAAATCAAGATGGCTGGAGGGGAAAGCGGGGGAAACTTTGGAGAGAGATTCATATATGAACCTCATGTACAATACCATGAACTAATACAATATAGACCCAGTTTGATGTTATATAAATCAGCAATGTGCCGTTTACACGTTGTTCCCTATTAGGTTCAATTTGGATTCCGTACGCTCGCCTACAAGGTGGATTTCTTCCATGCATTAGGACCTGCATGGTGGCATTGTACCCACGAACCCCTCATTTACAACATCTTGGTGATGTCAGTAAGATGCATTGACCAAGTTTCGGTAGGATTCCGCACGTGACTTATCAGCAGCTTATCACTGTGATGAACCCCAGCATAACTTTAACCCTTGCGATGCAAAGGTTGTGTCATGGTAGCGTCCATCGTGAATCAAGATATCAACGACTGTGCTACCTTAAAGATCTCACGCATTTTCTAGAGCTAATATTCTCAACTATGGCTTCTCCAGACTTTCAACCAACGCTGCCCCGTCAGCTTGAAATCACTCCTATCCCACCAACTCTCATCACACAGGGTGCCGAAGGCCGTCTTTTCAAAGCTACACACCTTCTTCCCACCATCCCATGCGCCGTAAAGCACCGTCCTTCGAAAGCCTACCGCCACCCCCTTCTCGACAAGAAGCTCACCCGCGCACGAATTCTCGCCGAAGCGCGCATTCTCGCCAAGTGCCTCCGGGAAGGCGTTCCCGTCCCCGCAGTCTACGCCGTCAACGAACATGATGGAACTCTCACTATCGAATGGATCGATGGGGCTCCCGTGCGCATGCGTGTTAATGAGTGGTTGAGCGAGAAGTTGGAAGTCTTGCCGCCATTGACGGAGGATAAAGAGGAAAGCACCAAGGCAGCGGAGAAGGCAGCAAAAGAGGGTTCGGACGAGGAGTTGAGAGACGTTTTCCAGAGAGCGGGGAAGGCTGTGGGGGAGTTACATCGGGTGGGTATTGTACATGGAGACTTGACGACGAGTAACATGATGCTGCGGCAAACGGAGCAGCAAATCAAGGAAAAGTCCTTGAGGGGAGATATTGTCATTATTGATTTTGGATTGGCGAGTCAGAGTACGTTGGATGAAGATCGTGCTGTGGACCTTTACGTTTTAGAAAAGTCAATTGCTAGTTCGCACCCACGGGCAGAGCACTTGTTCTCAGAAGTCCTCGAAGGTTACAAGCAAGGCATGAAACACTCAGCTGTTATATTGAAGCGGTTGGACGAGGTTAGACTGCGCGGGCGCAAGAGAAGCATGATTGGTTAAAGAAGCAACCCCAAAATGGAGAATACAAAAATGATATTTTATGAACAAGCCCTTTTCGTTCACTTTAAACTGAAAACTTCAAGCATCTACTAAATCGGCTGCGGCAAAATAGCCCTTGTTCTCAATGACACCACGGTCCCGTACAACAGCAGTGTACTTGATCACCCAGCGAGGAAGTAGATCCCCATGAAGCCCTTCTTCACCCTTAACATCAGCCAAGAGCCCCGCACCGCCATCTACCTGGCCAAGCAGCTCTCTCAAGGTCCCGCTTGGAAGTGCATCAGCACTGTCCTTGTGAGTCAGAAGCTCAACATTCTCCTTGCTAGCTAACTGTACCAATGGAGGTGGTGCCTTGCAGCAGTTTCTGATGCTAATCTGGTCTACCGCTGGCCGCACCTCAACCTTGGATAAGAGACCAGCCAGCTTTTCACTCCCAAACTCGGCAATTCCCAGCCTCTGGACCTTGCCAGAAGTAACAAGTTGCTCAAGAATCTTCCACGTCGCAACTTCGGCTTCGAGATCACCTTGAGTAGCGTTCAGTTTATCCGCCTTCCATTCACAATCACCGTCCAGAGAAATCCCAGGGAATGAAGCAATGAGCAGACCAATGGTAGCTTCCCCAAGTTCTCTCTTCAGCAGGTCCAAAGCCTCAGCGACGTAGCCAGCCCGCTGTTCAACCGATGACCCAGGGAGGAAGAACAACTTCACAGTAATATCATACCGGGAAGATTCCTCCTGGAGACCCGCACCAGGCCAATGTACTCGTGGTACAAACAACTTGTCATCTTCAAGTTGAACCCAGCTCGGTAGAACGTTGTTCGTAGCCGGCAACGTCTGGAGCGGAGTCTCCGGCGATGGTGGGTCGGTAGTGGGAAAGTCCTCTTTGGCAGCCACAATCGAAGCACGCAGCGATGTCGTCAACTCTACGTTTGTCCGGGAATCTCCAGGCGCACGAAGAATCGAAGGACCCGAGGTCACGATGTTGCTATCATTCATACGAACGAGGGTTAGAATTATAATGAATAGGGTTGCATGGCGTCATATTGCACCATGCGGAGAACTTTTTGCACAGGCAGATGAACTTTATGGGAGAGTGCTTACCCAGTGGACAATATGATTCTGGTCATTTAGACTAAGTTTATGATGTGTATATATATTAAACAAAAAAGTGACCAAGAAGAAAGTTGACAGCTGCAAGTAGAAGAATAATTGACCTATCAACTTGTATGGCGCAAAGACTAGTGGTTGCGGGTTTCGTGCGCAGCTGGCTAGAGTACGTGCTTGGGAAGGATCTTGAACAGAGCAGATTGGGAAGGAGGAGTATGGTGCAAGACTGATACCCGACGAGGGAGGAAACAAGGTTAAAGAAAAGAAGATTTGAAGAATGAATTTGACATTGTCTTACGTTTAAGAAGTGTCAGCGCGGGGTGCAAGACGTGATAGAGGTCGTTGCATATCATGGGTATCAATTACAAAGCAACAGACAGGGGATAACTGGGCTTTTCTTGTAAATGAAGTGGGGTATGTAGGCTTGATTATCATGCTATATTTTGGTGAACGGAGACTTGGGATGCCCAGTTGTATGTACATAGATTGTAAATATACCCTCATGTTACCGTAACAGAGGTTGCTTTTTTAGTTTGGAGCGTGTCGATAGCAACTTTCTTCCTTTCAGTTGTTGTTCTACTGGTTACCGTCTACCTGAACAGAGCTAACTATCAATACGACGACCTCACCCGGCGCGTCTGATCACAAATGCGTCGTCCTTTGGGTCAGTCCCGAGAGGTGAGGAGATGCGAGTGCATTTCGCCACGGAACCCTCCTATGACCAACTCAGGGCCCGGTGACGAACACCAGAAAGGGCTTGACGATGCATGTCCTGTGAAACCTTCCCGCAAAATTTTGACATCTACCTTCGTGGGTGTCGAAATAAATCAATGTTTTCCAGACGGTGTCGGCTTGCGGCATGAATCCCGTAGGGCGGCTTACAACACTCTTGTCCTCTTCCTATGCTTTTGTTGTTGTTGTTGTACTATTTATCGTCTACCTGAACAGAGCTAACTATCAATACGACGACCTCACCCGGCGCGACTGATCACAAATGCGTCGTCCTTTGGGCCAGCCTCGAGAGGTGAGGAGATGCGAGTGCAGTGCGCCAAGGAACCCTCCTATGACCAAACTTAGGGCCCGGTGACGAACACCAGGAGGGGCTTGACGATGCAAGTACTGTGAAACCTTACTTCCTATGCTTTGTCGACGATGTTGTCAGTTTCTTTTTTTTTTTTCTTTTTTGTTGTTGTTGTTGTTGTTGTTGTTGTTCTATTTATCGTCTACCTGAACAGAGCTAACTATCAATACGACGACCTCACCCGGCGCTGCTGATCACAAAGGTGTCGTCCTTTGGGCCAGCCTCGAGAGGTGAGGAGATGCGAGTGCATTTCGCCAAGGAACCCTCCTATGACCAAACTTAGGGCCCGGTGACGAACACCAGGAGGGGCTTGACGATGCAAGTACTGTGAAACCTTCCCGCAAATTTTGACATCTATCTTCGTGGGTGTCGAAATAAATCAACCTTTTCCAGAGGGTGTCGGCTTGCGGCATGAATCCCGTCACGGCGCGGGTACGGCGTACAACACTCTTGTCCTCTTCCTATGCTTTGTCGACGATGTTGTTTTTGTATACCATCGCGATACCGGTAATTGAAAATTTTTCTTTGTTCCTCCATATCAGAAAAGATCCCCCTTCGACGAAACCAGTATCGACCGGTCAAGAACACACAGAAGCGAGACACAACCGGCGCGGAACCTTCTTCCAAGAAACGCGACGGAGTGCCGGCGGAGGGCTTGAGTATGTCCTTAAGTGTTTTTATCCAGTGAAGAATGCTCTTTAGGGGGTCGAGAGATGCCAGCGTGGCAGCAATCGATCCGGCTGGCCCCAAGAGGAGGTGAAATGAGCTGGAAAAAAGGAAAAAAAGGTGTAATGTGTGGTTTAATACAACCAACAACGAATTTGGGGCGAATTCATTATGTGTTCGATGGAAATGGCGACTCCAGACCTCAAAGGTACCATTTCGAGGGTATTAAGGAAGAAGGTTGTTTTTTTTTTTTTTTTTTTTTTTTTTTTTTTGACTTACACAGTTATTGCCTATTAGTAAGCAGACTTCCAACATCCACTCGCGTAATTGGTGTAGTGGTAACATTAATCGTTGCCATCTGGTAATGATTCGATTAGCCCTGGGTTCGATTCCCAGATTACGCAGTTATCTTTTTGACAACAGTGTCAGCCCTGCCTTGTCTTTTTTTTGGCCCCTGCAGATGTCGAGACCCCACATTTCTCCTGTGCTAAGCTGGCGAACGTGTTCACCATTGACGTCGAGTAGCTAGCTAGACAAACCACCTAGTTCTTTTCATCGTTAGTGGAATCATTTTTGTTAATTCTGGAATCGTACCAAGCTATACACCCGAATAAGTTGCCAGTCCTTCGATACACATCTTTTGCGCGAAATAGCACCCGATATACTCGCACAATGGCCGTCCAGTATGCCGACAACCGTTGAACCCCTCTCTTAATCGCCCCAGCGCTGACGGAAGTCCAGATACCTCATCTTGCTTTCACGACAGGGCAAAGTGGTGAGTGATAACGAAAGTTTGTACTTGAAACTTCCAATTGCTAACAACTGTCGAAGCGCCTTGCCAAATGGTTCACGACCCTCTCACCAAAAGAAAAGGCCAAGATTGTCAAGGACGTCACCCAACTGGTTCTCGCCAGAAGAACACGCATGTGCAACTTCTTAGAGTACAAGGATACCAAGATTGTTTACCGTAGATATGCCTCGCTGTTCTTCATCACGGGCTGCGCCGCCGACGATAACGAACTGATCACGCTCGAGATTA
Organism: Huntiella abstrusa; assembly: GCA_025685495.1. NCBI lineage: Eukaryota > Fungi > Ascomycota > Sordariomycetes > Microascales > Ceratocystidaceae > Huntiella > Huntiella abstrusa. The sequence goes on along the minus strand of JAJNMT010000156.1, from coordinate 20,736 downwards.
TCCACCGCTATGTCGAACAGATGGACAAGTACTACGGCAATGTCTGCGAGCTTGATATCATCTTCTCTTTCACCAAGGCGTACTATATCCTTGACGAGATCCTGCTGGCAGGTGAACTACAAGAAAGCAGCAAAAAGAATATCCTAAAGTTTATATCACAGCAGGATGCGTTAGAAGACATGGAGGTAAGTTTACTCATCGTTCTGCTAGTGATATCAGAGATTGGATCCGTTTTATTCCACCATCACCTTATGACACCTAGTCGATATGCCATGTCGAAGCTCGTCTGGAAGTTTCCCGAGACTAACTTGGACCCGTTCCCTTTGTTTCTCAATAGGTCGAAGACGAAGTTACGCGCATTATGTAACTGTCGTTTCCCCCTCCCATATCATGGTTTCCCCCTTGGCATTTGCCGGTCTATCCAGTCAAGATGACTCTTTTGGCCCGTCTATCCATTTGATCTGATACTCACATAATCGGTCTTGCATGGCCCCTTGACTAACCTTAAACGCTCTACTCTACTCTCTGCCTAACACAGGAGACACAAGGGTTTGAAGTGGCCCTCAAGGAAGCCGGCATTTTCTGACGCGGGTCAGATGGTCGTTGGTTCGATGACTGGCTCCGAGGGGCGGAGCTCTCTTTTTTGCATGGCGTTTTGTTTTGGGCTGTTTATTTGTCATGACGACTTTTCTTTTATCCTTCTTCATATGGGTTCTTTGTCTTCTGGCTGTTTGTATATTTTTCCATTTTCTCGACATAGACGAATTCAACGGCAGTACCCGGTACTCGGCGAATCTAGCGACCTTGACGGACTCCCTCCTTAGTTACATACACGACAAGTTTCACGGTATCCCACATATCGATCAACAATACACATGCTATTAGATTAGCGACAGCTGCTTGCTGTTGGACTGAACTGGGGTATTCTAGAGTCAGGATAGTCTTCTCTGCATAACAGAGCTCGGCTGGTGTTTTTCTTGGGGAACAGTGGGCTGTTCTCATCTTTGTACAAGATGTTTATGGGGACGGTGAAGTGGAGGTACCGCTAGGCTGCAAGGAGCACGCGCAAGCAATTGAGCCAAAGCCTCTGGACTTCCAGATATTACAGACAGTGATTGACTCTGTGTTACCACATGGAGTACGAGAACTGTGGATTGTGTATCTGGGTCATAGAGTACCTGGTCTTCTGTTTGCTGGCGTGTGTTACTTTGTGAGTGGCGGGGTGCTGCTGCTTAATCATGGATGATACTTGGCATTGATGGCGTTGATATTCAGATATCAATCTACTAGTTTATAGAACATCAAGTCGAGATAAGACCATTGATAGAGTACGGGCGTGAATTGAGACTCTTTAGTCCGCAAAGGACTGTCATTATACCAAGAGATGGATGTACACTGTGACAGTGTAGTGAATGTGGCATAGAGACCGAGTTTGGTGGCAAAGCGAGTGCGTATACATACTAACATAACAGTTCGACACGTGGAGATTCTACAAAGGCTGTGTGGCCAAGCCTGAGGCCAAGACAACAAAATCAACCAAACCCCGGTTCACATATCCTTAGACTAACAAGAGCTGCATAACACGACATGTATTCAGACAACTACCCTTAGCCCGACCGAAGTTCCGCAAGCACGGCGGCCAGTGACGTCGCTCGTGGAGTCCACTTGTGTTACGATTCGTCGATAGCGGAGCCCTTTGGCCACTCCCCCACGTCTCCACCTTAGCCAGCGTGATCCTAGACCCACTTTTTATTCACCAAGCGACTTTCTAGAGAGTAGAGGCAGTGCCTTGGATCACGGGATCAATCTAAGGGAGTCATCTACGGACGATGAGGGGGAAGACATTCACGGTGTGGTCGGTTGGATGCTTATCGCCGGCATTGAAGATGGAGGGAGTCCACGACATAGGGCCCGTGCGAGTTGAAGAGGGCCGGATTGGGTTGAAGGAGGCGGTGAGCTTTATGTGTGTTTTGGGCTGCTGAAACGATGTGTGTTCGGGAGGAATTGATTTTGGGGGACTATGCACAATGCTTCCATTACGACACTGACAGGCCATCGACGGACGCTTCCGGGGGCTTTCGGTAGCCCCCTTTTTGTAACGGCTACACGGGGCCCGCATGACCACATGCAAGCCTGACCCGATTCCACGACAGACGACACTGACGGGCTACAACAATGCGATTTCCGCGGGAGTCACCAACTGTGGCGAATTTAACTCGACAAAGGAATTAGGCCTTATCAGGACTCATTACGGGATTGGCTTGGGCTTGTTGCGAAATGCAAGTCAAATTGGACATCGTGTTTCCTTGCTACTGCTTCCCCAGAGGGATCGGGTGGGGCAGACAGGGTGTGATGGGACCCCGCTATACCCGAAACGGATTGATGCAGTGGTTAGGCGATTGGGCGGGTGACGGTGCGGATGAGAGTGCTTATCGTCACGGGGTTTGGGACAGGAGAAAAGGAACGAATTGGCGGAAGATGAGGTGCGCATGAGAGAGATCAAGTGAAGGCCTCAGTGACGGATGTGTTATCAAGGTTGGTGACACTTGCGACTGATGTGGAGATACTGGCGATGGAGACGCTTCTCGGCTGAATATCCGGATATCAGGCTATCATGTCATAGTCCTAACATGCGTATTCTCTACAATTGAGGGATATTGAGAACTTCGATATCTGCAGCCAGACATGTATCGGTCCGGCCGTCCAATTCGTATTACATAGATCAACATTCCTCGAGTTGCAAGTCCAATCGCCGTCATGTGTTGTCGTCCGGTTTCGTCCCCTAAAACGAAATAGGGAAATGGCCCTTTCGGCTGGTATGCAATCTATAATTACATCTGTTTATAGTAGCTTCCTCCAACTGCCGCGGCCGCCTAGGTTGTTGTTGGGAAATGGCCACAATCGGTACCGGGGGATATGATTGGCTGGCGGTGGGATTTGTCTCGTTCTTTGGGGTGATTGCCAGCTGTGTGTGTGTGACTTTCGTCATTCGACTAAGAAGACTGTGTGCATTTCTTCCTTTTGTTGTTCTTTTTCCCCGTTCTCGTTTTTTTCGTTTTCTTGTTCCTTTTTTTCTTCGATTTGACAAGTTCAAGAACATTATAGTTTAAATTCGACCATTGTTGCATCGCATCGCAGACTCCGATCGCTCGAATAACCACCTCGCCACCTACTACAATCGCCTTTTTTGGTTCACTTGCTCTTTCACCTGCGCAATTCAATTGACGTTCTGCTATATCTTCAGAATCGTCGCTACTCTTGTGCATTGCCGAACCAATCACGAAGCCATCACTCCCACGCCTTCTATCCTTGGCCCCTGTCGTCCTTTGTCTTACTTGCCTTACCTGGACAACGACAACGACAACCTCCTTCTACATCGAGACCACTTGGTTTAACGACGACGATTTTGTCTACGATATTCGTCAGCCAATTAGTCTTGTAGTCCCTTCTACGGCGTTCATTTGTTCATAGCCTTTTTGCTGCTTTGAACCGGTTTCTTTTTATAAAACCACGAACCTCGAGTCCTTTCTACAGTTTCGCTGTCTCGTCAGCTACACCGATATTAGAGTCCTCTCTACATTTCTCTATCTTCAGCCTCAGACCACTGTGGCTAACCGCAATCACCATGAAGGTATGCGCGTCTCTTTTTTTCCCCGGCGCAGCCTGAATTGAAGCGAACCAGAAGAACCCATTTAACTGTCGGCAATGATGTCATTGCCGCCCTCCCAGTCTTGTCTCGCTCGGGCCGGACCCGACTATTCTATACGCCGGGTATCCCCCGTTTGCGAACCACAGCGCTAACCATGTGCCAGTATTTACCGCTTTCCGACTTTGACACCGTCACTACGGCGCTCAACTTCAATACGCCTGACTGTAGCGTTACTGGCGGCTGCGATCTGTACACTACTAAGACCACAGGTTCCGATAAGAAGCTGTATAAGAACATCGATCGTGACTTATCCACTCACCAAGAGGAGCTCTTGCGCCTGGGTGCGAGTCTTTCACCACCTAAAACTGAAGCCATTATTAGTTCGTCGCCTAACCTGGCAATGATGCACAACACTACGGCCTTTGGTCATTTGTCAGATATGTCCTCACGCAAGACTTTTGCTCACCTTATCGCCACCCTTAACGCTAGCCACCCTCACTATGACTTCTCAAATATTCTCCGTCCCACTGATTTCCGGTCTGAGACAAATTTGCGCCAGGTGATGAATAACATCAACTCCCTGTTATCAAATGTTGTCCCCCATTCCTCTCCTAACTCGTTCGATTCGCCACAATCGTCGTGGGGGCCAAATTGTTGGTCGTTGATTGACAAGGAAATGCGCCTTGAGGAGTGTACCGTTTTCAGCTGGAGGCCGGACACCGATCCTTTTGAGGATGACGATCATCCAATTTTCTCCGCTCACTACTTTTTCTTCAATCGCGCTCTCAAGCGCGTGGCCTATCTCTACGTGCGCATCGTCGCCGTAATGTCCTCTCAATCACCAGAGCTCTACTCTCATGTCCCCTATGTCACCGGTGTATCATCAGCTTCCAGACGGCGCACTAGTGGCAGTCTTGCCGGCTCTTTCAATCTCGATAGTAGTATACCCATGGCCATTGGCCACCGGAATAGCAACGCCTCTGGAATCTACGGGTCATATGGTGCCCCAAGGAAACGGAGTCTTGCCCATGGCGGAAACTCATGGACCGGTGGCTTCGAAATGGCAGGTGACTACGATGACTTGGATTTACAACCGGTCGACGAGGGCGATGATGGTAACATGGATGACGGATTCGTGTGGAATCGCGGGTCCAATGGGGATTTATTGGGGTACAGTGACGTAGAGGACATGGACGATGTCGATGATGAAGTTGACGATGATAACGATTTCGATCAGCAGGAGGACCTTGACATGATGGCTGTTCCAGGACTGGCGGTAGGATACAGCATGTCTTCGGGTGTGCGGAATTGAGTCGCTTTTTGTTGTTTAGCGACGGTTGGTTGCATCGTCGTTTAGTTTCACCTGTATTAATTAAACACGTAATGAGTCACGAGCATATATTCAACTTTAAAGCGTTCTATTCGAAATGGTTATAATTCATGAAGAGAATCCGATTAGGTAGTTACATGTCAAGTCATTGTTACACATCACACGACAACACAATCCTCCCAAAAGTGACACAGATGATCTCGAAACTTTTTATTCAAGCACGACAGGATGTCTTCTTAAGCAAGAACATCCTATCTAAAGGCAGCTATGCCAAGTATGCATCATGGATGACCATGACCAAAGTAAATACACAAAAAACAAATCAACAGTAGACTCAAGAACCACGAAAGGTCGGGCTAAAGAGGTGGGGGATCGTAACAAGCAAAACCAAGAAACCAAAAACAAATCTAAAACCCAGAAACAAATCCCAAAGTCATAACCAGAAACCAAATACCATAAAAAAATCAAACAAAGAACTCAAGGCTACTGACCCTACAAAGAGCGGGGTGTCAGCGCCATATCGGCGGGAGGAATGGAGATAGTCTTCAGATCAGTATCAAGCTCCAATTCGTTCTGATCACCGGTGCTACCATCAGGAGGTGGTGTGGGTACGCCGTTGGTGATTGTGCTCGAGACGTCAGATGAGTCTGACGATGAGGCTGTATTCACCTTCATCGCCGGGCGGGGCATAGGAGTGGCCTTCTTGGGGATTGGCTTGAGACCGCCAAATTTATGGACAACCGTACGCATGCGAGAAATGCTGGCTGGCTTGTTGATGAAAGCGTCCATACCCGCGTTCAAGCATTCTTGGACGTTACTATCGTCAGAGAAAGCTGATAGGGCGATAATGGGCGCCGTGCATCCGATCTCGCGGATCTTCTTGGTACCTTCCAGACCGTTGAGAACTGGCATCTGGATGTCCATGAAGATCATATCCAAGTTCAAGCCCTGGTCCATAATCTCCTGGACAACTTCCAAGGCCTGTTGGCCGTTGCGTGCCACACGAATTATAGGCACTTTGATGGTCCGAAGAATCTGGCAAATAACCTCCAGGTTGGTGCTGTTATCATCGGCAACCAGAATGCGCATCTTGCGAAGCTTCTCCAAATCCTCAGGGTCCATCGCAACGTTGGCCGTCGACTTAGCCGACTTTCCCAACGTCTTGGAGCTGTTTTTCATCTTGAGCTTCTTGAACTTGGGTGGGGCGCGCTCAGTAGATGGCGTGGGCGTCACTGGTTTAGGCGAAGATACAGACTTGTCATCCGCCATAGACTTTTCACTCGATGAATTCTTTTCCTCCTCCAAAGATTGGGCGATAGACACTGAAACAACGCCAGAGTCGCGGCTTTTGGGGTGCACTGACTCGTTATCAAGCATCACTGGGGGATCAGGGAAATGAATGGTCGGCTCAACCTTTTGCTCGAAGACGACTGAACGGAAGATATCGGTCGTGGCAAGCTCACGCATACGCTGTTCATAAACAATACGTTCTTCATAAGTTGGGCGCTGTCCCAAGTACGCAAGGGGTACAGTCAAAGTAAAGCAGGAGCCACAGTCGACTTGACTGGTGACTTTGATGCGACCACCCATAAGAGTAGCCAATTGATGTGCAATACTCAGTCCCAGCCCAGTACCATTGTGCACACGGTTGAGACCTAAATCGGCCTGGACAAACGGCTCAAATATGTTGGCTAACATGTGACTGACAATTCCGGGGCCAGTATCCTCCACCGAGAACTTGAAGTTATACATTTTGCCATGGCGGGGCATCTCAGGTTCATCAGTCTCACGCTTGATCAGGAACGGGTTGTAACTAGCCGAAATATTCATCGGGTTCACCGACAACGCAGTACCAACCACAGCATCGCCGTTGGCTGCACCGCGCGCTTTAACGTTGGGGACGTTGCTAATAACCTTGTTAATGGCAGGTCTAGCCGTAGACATGCGCTTGCTCTCACGGCGCGAGGGGAGAGAGGCATCGGATGAGCTGTTGTCTGATGATTGCGCCATGCCTGTATCTTCTGGAATCTTGTCGTCAACCGGGTCAGGCAGTACTGTTTCGGCAAATGGAACACCATCCTCTCCCTCGGGCTCTTCTCCTTCGTTGACCCACATGCGAACCTTGACGGTGCTTTCTGGGGGACCGAACTTGAGGGCATTGGTGATCAAGTTGTTCGTAATTTGGATGATGCGGTAACAATCACCCCAAAGCCACATATCTTCAAGGGCACAGCAACCATCAGGACCAGCTCCAGGCTTGGGGCCAGCACGTCCAGGGACCTCTTTTCCGTCAATTGTCGAATCCTTCCAGCCGACATCAAGATTGATGTTCTTAGACTTGGCCGAACCGATGAAGATGTGCGTCATCTGGTCGTAAATGTCGGAAAGTGGGAATGGACTCTTATGAATGGTGATATGACTTCCAAATTGGTTCCTGGAGAAACTGAGAAGATCACTAATCAAGTAAAGCAAAAGGTCGGCTATATATCGTGTTTACGATGTTAGCAACATCAAACTAGTCACTTGTATCACATAGTACAACTTACCAGACTTTTGAACGACACGCATTCCGTCCAAGGCCATTTCTGCATCACCGGTTTCTAAGCAAAGATCAGCGATACCAACAATTCCATTGAGGGGCGTCTTCAACTCGTGCGATAGATTGGCCATGAACAAGGTCTTGCTTTCGTTGGCAGCCTCAGCTGCCTTGCGACTGATTTCAAGTTCACGAGTACGGCTCTCGACCTTAGTGTCCAGAAAACGATATTGTTTCTCGAGTTCCTCGGCCATGTCGTTGAATGTGGTGGTAAGCTCGGTAAGCTCGTCCTCAATAAAATGATAGCTCGTGGGGACTTGCTCAGGAATCATGAAATTTCCAGAACCGTCGTTAAGTGATCCAGTGCGTGGCGGGGACCGAAAACCGAGGTATACAAGTGTGCGGTTAACGAAGCTACCCTTTTTAGGAGTAGGCTGAGTACCAACATCGTTGGTAGTCAGCTGCTTCTTTTCCCACTCATCATAACTCCCCGGGATAGTTCTTTGAGTGGCATCACGCAAACGGCGGATGGGCATTACACCAACGTGTGCGCAAGGAATGACAATAATCATAATGACACCAACCGTGCTGAAGACGGTGATGAGCATGATATTACGCAGCTTAACTACGGGCTCAAAGGCTTCCGATCGTGCTTGTTCGACCAACACGGTCCAGTTGGCCAAACTAGTGTTTGTGCGGGCAAAACCAACAGCAACTTTGTATCCCTCTTCGTTGGTAGTCTTTAGCAAGGCACTGGCGTTGTTGACGGTGTTAAACTGTTCTGAATAGGATTCCATGACTGCAGGATACTGGCTGACATTGAAATAAGCATTCATATCATCAGCGGTGTACGCTGGACTACGCTTTGGGTGACGATCCTTCTGGCCAGTCAAAGGAGTTGGGGGCAATAAGAAGTGAACCATGTAACTACCGATGCGCGACTTGGAAACCTTGAATTGGTCAGTCGAAGCAGACATAGTCATGTTAAAACGATTGGTGGGGTTCGTGGGACCAATGACCAGAACGATACCGGTCTCACCCAGACCTTCACGAGAAGTAGTGGCACTGAAAATGGAAGTGGCCTTGGAAACAACAGTGAGGTAGCCAAGAACAAACCGGTCGCTACTGGTAGATTGGTATATCGGGATAGTCAATGAAAAGAGAGCAAAGGTCCCGTTGATTGTGAGGGGGCCTAGGAGTAGACCACGCTCTCCATTCATGCGGAATGTGTCAAAGGCATAGACATCTGTAGCATTAACGGTGGGGTCGGCAGGGTCGGGAACACCAGTATCGCGGTACGTGAGGGTGGGATATAAAGAGGCCGGGTAGCCCTCGGGTGTGTCTGACACATAAATTGTCTCGGCAGACTCATCTTCAGAGTTTAAGGGGATTTTTGGGATGTCGTTTCCGGTGACATTGAGAACCCCGTGGGGGTTGCCCGTGTCATTTCTGGTATAAACTCGGCATTGAAGAATGTTGTTAAGACCTGGTGCGCTAAGCGCAGCCTGAAGAGATTCGTTCGCAGGTGCCCAGTTGGTAGTGTTTTGGTAGTAAAATTGTAAGGAGCTTTGTACAAGTATACGAGAACCCAGAGACTGGATATTCATGTACATAGAGTCCAACTCGGCGGATATTCTGGTGGCTTTTAATGAGGCTGTCAGAGCCAAACGATCTGCCTCGATATCCTTAACAAAGCCATTGACATAGGTCCAAATTGGGAAAGATATGACAATCAAGGCACAAATGACAGCAAGTAAAACACAAGCGGCCAATTGCTCACGGATGTTGATCCGAAATGATCTTGGTAGACAACATAAGTAACGCCTTATGCCGACCATTGCGCGAGATTTAATATTCATGAGTGGCGGGAGGAGGTAGTAGGGGGTGGCTAGACAATTATCGTATAACTGTAACAATATTGAAATTTGGATATCGTTGATGCTCAAATGGTGGTATCAATGGTAATGACATTGATATGCAAGTCTCTGTAGGGCGCAGTGTTTGCTTAAAGTCGCGTGGTAACGTCATACGGTAGTAGTGGGAAGAACTTTCGGGTAACGGAGTGATGCAGATTGTCCGTCTAGGTGAACGTAGGCGTGGGCGTAAAGAGTTGATTAGATTAGGCGTATTTGGTGGCACTGGTGCAGAGATAGCAAAATATATGTGTCTTTTGGCGTCGGGACGATGGGGCGGAACTGATCCACAGTGAACCGGTTGTGTGAATATATGGCGGGGTTCGTTTCGGTCGTGGAACAGCTTCGTGAAGATCAAAGAACAATAATGGAAATCGATGTTGAAAGAGCCTGGCGGTCGATGTAAATGTAGAATGTACGCATGTACGTTGTATGTATGTATGTGAAGGCAATTTAAGTAAATGATGATGCAAATGTAGAAAGAAGGTAATCAAGCGATATGTAATCGAAACAGTTGGGAGTGAAAGTAAAATGCAAATGAAGAACAAAGTAACGAATGGAATTAGCAGTAAAGCAAAAAGACTCTCAGTATAATCGGGTGAGAGAAAGCTAGGGGTGGCGGGTATGCAGAAGAGGAGAAAAGAAAGGATCACACAAATAGACGGCGTTTGCACAGGCGAACGACGATATATGGTTGGCTCAGTCGACGACAGTGTTGAAGACACTCGACATGAAAGGAAAGAGGGAGGAAAAAGAAGAATCTAAAAAAGAAGGAACTTGTGCCACAATTAAGAAAAAGTACAAACGATAAGAATAGTGTAGTGGTCTGGAATGCCGGTAGTGCGACTAATTTAGCTAGTGGTGTAGTGTAAAACAGGCCCCTGGGCTATGCAGAACCGCTGTAAGGCGAGAAAAGGGAAAACAAGAAGGTACAGTAACAATCCAGAGCGGGAAGTGGATGCATAGATATATCGATGAAATGGGGAAAGATGGAGCGTAGTGTACACCTCAAACAAAGCAGTTGTGTTAATCCGAGAAAACAACCAGCAGGAAGTTGGGTCCTACGTGCAGTAGTATTCAGGAGATTTGTCTGGCAGGAGCTTTCTTGCAGCGGCAGAGGGGCGAAAGAAGAAGGGGGAAATATTAAGAGGAGGCGATAGCGGGGAGGCGATCAAGCAAGAGCGAGCATCAAGAAGAAGAAGCCACTACCAAGGAGAAGAAGGAAAGAAGAAGGCACACGGAAAAAAAATAGAGCAACGACCAACTGGGAGTGGCATGTCAGAAATGGGAAGTCAACCGGGGTGCGTGGGCAAGGGGTTCTCGAGGGAGACGAGATCAATGCTTTGTCTCTTATGACGAACAAGGCTGCCTATGGCTAGAATCTGTGTGATCTGGTAGGATTTGACGTAGGGCGAGTATCTTTCAAGTGAAGGTTGATGAAGTTCAGGTCATTTTGAAGCGGGCATTGATCTTGTATACATACGAAGACATTATGGGAACAGACGCGTTGTTCAGTATGTAAAGGATCTATCTCGTCTAGGAATGTATATATGTAGGTCTACGTGCGGTGTCAGTCGAGATCCAATATACATGCATGAATATATAGGGGCGATGTTGGTCGTCACTGTATACGAAACCCACGTCGGGCTCCCGTGGATTCGTTAAGGCTTGTCAAGATAAAAGGCCTTGTTCTAGCCCAAAAGACAATGGAAACTGGAATTTATCAAGGGCTGGAATGTGCATACATATCTAAGCGTGTACGTATGTACATGCATACATACATATGTACACACGTATGTAAGTTGGTATGACAGCTAACGTGAACCATGGCCTTGATTACAATGTTGTGTGTACCCCATGACATCATTGGGTGTCACGACTAACATACTGTTCTAGTCTCTGTACGCGCAGAGAATAAAACATATTCAGTTGATATTCCGATTCAGTGGTGGAGTCAAGGGAAAACGGTCTAGACAAGGTTGAACCCCGAAACTGACCTCGCTTGCTTCATCTCCAGGTAACTTGGTTCTTTTGTGTCGCTTGTCCCAATCTACTGGTAAATATAAGCAAAGCGACGAAGAATTCAATCACCACAACAGGTGAACCATCATCATGGGATCACACATTAAGGTTAGTCGAAGACATTCCTGACGCTAACGGATACGTCAACATATTCTCAAACATAAATGTTCTATTCGTAGAGCCTCGTATTTTTGCTAACTAATACACGCCATCCAAGCTTTTCAGCACCAGAAACGCGAAGTTCCTTGGCGCATTCTAAATTCCTTTTAAGTGAGTTTATTTGTAGCGTGGGGTTTTTTCCTTCACCGCAAAAGCATCATCAGACAATATACCGCACAGACTCAGTCAACTTGCCGTCAGCGGTTGATTGTTGATTACGGGTTAAAAGGATGAAAGTATTCTGACATCACAAACGGTTCTTCTGTCGGGCTTTGAAGAGGATGTCAAGTCAAATGACAACCGAGTCCACTGTCACTGACATGATTGTCATCCCTATTGTTCTTTAGACAGACAAATCCCAAAGCTAGGCGTGAAACATGTCTCTCTATTCATTTTACATCCAACATTACTGTTTGTTCGCACTAACGTGTGCATATAACTCAATTTCCATTAAGTGGCAAAGTTCAAAATCTGTCGACCGGTCCGTGAGCTTTCGGTCACTGGGCTTGGAGCGATCACGGTCGTTTGCGTTTGACAGACGAAAGGGTTTGTCTAGGGTTACACGTCAAGTAATATATTGATCGCTTCTAGGTTGGAACGGCTTATGTACAAGACATTAGACGAAGCTTCAGATGTAAGTCCCCAAACAACAAGTCAGTTTCTCGATACGAAAATTTGGTTCCCACGAGAGCTATGTGCATTTGAAAAACAATTCGAATTCTTTGAAAAAACAAAGATGTGTTTAAATTTTGCCACAAGTCTTCCAGGAATGAACGTCGGACCTATCGGGCGTCGGTTTCTTCTCCGTGGCAAGTATTTTGGCATGCACATAAGCATGGGACAAGTGCTGAGAAAGGGAACAGGATCGTCAGACAAGAAATAGGGAAACATGATCAAAACAAATGAGATAAAACATGAATTAAACTAGAATCTAGAGAACTGAGTGGAGAGATCGAGACACACAAATATAGGAAATAATCAAATCATTGCCAAATCCAAACTGAAAAGTACTGGGAAGGACCAAAAAGTTGCCCACAGGCAAGGTAAATCTGAAAGGATCGAAAAGCAATGTACAGGCAAAAGCCTGATCACACATGAAAACTTAACCACGGCTGAGGATGAGAGGAACAAGAGCTGATTGTCTTTCGACTAGTCCCCCGTCGCCAATAACTTCCATGCCACGAGACTGACGTCTAGTATAAACTAGGGGTGTTCTTGATGTAGCCTCCGTAGAAAACTCACGTGCCATCCGCTCAAGTACTTTTTCGCGAGCCCGTTGAAGAGTTTCAGCACGAAGTTGAGGATCTGAGGCGAGACGACGATGGCGAGCTTCTTGTTGGAAGTTGCGGATGGGAATGGTGCATTCCATTGGTGGAGAGGAAGATCCGTGGCGGTCAGATTTCTTGGGCTTCGGTGAGATTGGCGGCGAGGGAGGCGTATAAATGGTCGGTGATAAGGTATACAAAGGGCGAGAATCCGACGAATACTTGTACTCTGGCTGTGGTGGCGACGAAGGAGGAGTCGACGGAGTACGAAAACCAAGGTTCAGTCGAAGGGGGAAAGGCAAAAGAGAGTCGAGACGAGAACTCATAGATGAAGAAGAGGAAGTCTTGCGGTGTGACTTATGAGATGAAGGCGAAGAAGAGGAACTTGCCATTTTGGAGTCTCTTCGTTGCGACGTACGTGGTGGTGTACGTGGTGGCGTTGGCACATGACGATGGCGGCTACTTTCATGACTAGAGCGAGTCTCTTTTACGCTTTCATGCTTACGAGACGACTTACGTACCGGAACATGAGAATCGTTGGACTTGCTTGAGCCATGTCTCTTGGTAAACCGTAGACTCACAGTGCTCCCATCCCCTCTATCCACAGGTGACCGCTTATATGGATTATAACCCATGGTGGCTTGCATAAGTCTCTTACTAGCTGCCCTGACAGCTGCAGAAGGTACCGATGCATTATCATCGTCATCCCATACATCCCCACTGCCAGTCGATCTAAATGTAGAAGGTGTTGTGGGTCGACCGTGTTCACTCCAGTAGCTGTGACTGCTATCCTGACTCTTACGACGGAGAGACTTGAGAGCTTCTTCCCAGTTGCCATCGTTACTGAGAGTGACTTCGTTGAAGTCGAATGTCTTGACCGTGTGGCGGTGGGTGGAGATAAGGTCACGAATTTGCGGGCTACTTATTATGACGTTGCTGAGAGAAAGAGAGCGAAGATGGGTCATGTGAATACCGCAGGCCGACTCACGGGTGCTTGCATGACGTCGTGGAACCGGTGGAAGAGTAGTATTGGCTGTGGTGACTTCGTGAAAAAGCTTGTAAGGCTTGTGAGCGTCTCTTTGGCGCTGGTCCGTCACAAAAGGCCAAGGTCCTTGCCTCCCGAGCCAGGTGAAACTAAATTTCTTAAGCTTAGTATCAAACCCGCGGACAAAGTCCCCCATGATACGCAAATGGTCGCCACCGCCAGTTTCGAAATCCCAACTCTCTACCTCCACGCTCAAAGAGTCAACTTGTTTCCATCGTCGACCTGCCCCGGGACCACCTCCGATTCCAGGAACATTACGCATATATAGGAAAGCAGCTGGATGAACAGGAGCCATGGTGAGCTTGTGAAAGTGCCGAAGTGATGACTTTTCAATGGCGATCCGGAGACTAATAAGGGCATAGTCGACAACAGTTCGACGATATCTTTCGACAGTTGGTTGGTTTGGTGTGGAGACTCGGAGATGACGTAGGTTGGTGAGATAGCTTATAGCAGTAATGAAAGACGGGACGTTCGTGGCAGCATGGAAAAGAGGTGGATATTGTTGAGTGAGTATGGTGGCTAGATCGTCGTTTCCGTATTTTGGGCGAGATGAAGTAGCATCAAGACTGGCATGAGGTGTATACACAAAGGGTATCTCTTGACCGGTAGCCGGGTGAATAAGAGGCGGAAGAAAGGTGGCATCCGAGTGCGGAAGGTGAAAGGTCAAGTATTCCACATGTATGCCGATCCGAGCAAGGGCCTGCATACGTGGAGACTTGGTGAACGAAGTGGGACTGAAAGATACCCGGATGTTCTTGAAGAGTGGACGAGCCAACAGGGCCGAGTGGGTGCGGGAAGTCAGGCGGAGAGCACAAACATCGTTGGTGGATAATTCATCAAGGAGAACTTCACGTATAGCGGAATTGTGCCATATAGTATGGAGTGTTGGTCGAGGCATCTTGCAAATTATGTTGCAAAGTTAACCATAGAAATAAGGACGAGATGGCAGTTGTGGACTTGAGCAATGAGATAACAGGCGAGAGCAGCAATTGACGATTGACAGAACGGGCACAGGAAATGGACATGGAGTTGATATTGAGAGGCATGAGGATAAGCTAGGTATACTAGTACGGGAGATGGGAAGCTACAGTAGTAGCTATTGTGACACGCGGAAGATGGTATCACAAGAATAAGCGCAGATTTAGACGGCGACAGTGGCGTTGAATAGACGGCGGCTATTGCAAAAAGAAGAATTGAGTAACCAAAGCGGGAAAGGCTGTAGAAATCTGCACAGGAAAGTATTGTAGTCAAGACAGAAGTGCGTGTAGAGCAGGTGAAGTGGGGGTATCAAGATCTGGGGAATCGCCGGTCTATTATACTTTCAAGCTTGTTCGTGTTTGCCCGGTTTGTTGCTCCTAAAGTTTAAACCTCAAAGGCATGGCGTCCACTTAATCTGTTTTCCACCGACGGTTGGAGTTATGTATAGCTGTCCTCACAGACATCCTCACGCAGGGGATGATCCCGTCTGTATGCCCGAAACAAATCCCACCGGCCTGCCGCCACCCAACCGCCGCACTAGGTCGCTTGCTAACCCGTTTGTAACACCAAAAATCAAGCCGGTATTTTCCTCATCTAGGATTCGGCTGGTAGTACACACGTATGTATGTACATGAACCTACAACATGCATAACCCAAGCCAATCCTTCCCGTGGGCCTCAAAAATGGCTGGGACGGGATTTTTTCCGAATTCCTTCTGCACGCGGGTGTCGTCGGGCCTCAGGGTCGGTAAGGAATATATCGTGTGGTAGCGTTTCGTCTTCGGGGTCTATTAAATAGGATTTGGTTATCGCCGGGCGATGGGTTTTAGGTTTTGTCTCAGGCCTCAATTGACAAGAGCCAGTCAATATGTTAATCTTGACGGGAGGATTAGGCTGCAAGGTGTGTCGCTGTCATAAGTCGTGAAAAATGGAGTCCGGGCTGGGGGAAACGATTCAGTGTTACTCATTAACCGCCGAGGTTGTATCAAAGGGTTCGTAAACCGGTTTGAGGCGGTATGTTGATCTGGTTTGGGTGATTGAGGGTGGACTCATTGCGTCGAATTGTTAAAACACATTTATACCGGTACAATAGTTGAATGGATATCCGTTGCATGTGTGCTGTTCAAATTCTGGGTGCATCGTGACGACCCATCAATTGCCGAGTTGTCAAGAAACCCCATTTTTTTCTTGTTACAGAGTGAAACTACCAACGCGGCTCTCGCCCAATCGTAAAGATGGTATCGGCGCCACTGTCTACTCAAACTCCCAGGCAAGTAGCACATACGCGCTTAAGTTGTCCCACGTTAAACTCATAAGATTTGCAAGGACTCTGCAGGCTGTTTGCTGCTATCTGTTTGCATCGAGGTTGTTGTCCAGATATTGTGAGATATTACCTAATTGAGACATATCCTCCGGGTCTACCTTCTTTCAAACTGACTGCTGTAATCACTCACGTATTCCTTCTCGATGCTCCTATTGTTGATATTTGACCTCGAAGTACTTGCAATATCTATCTACCTGGGCTTAAACCCAAACGTCTCTCTTATTTGTACGGAAAACATTCATCTTGTTCTGTTATTTGGTTTGGTTTAGTTTGTTGTCGTTTTCCCGTCATCCACATCCGTACTTGAAATTGAGCGTTAGATTTCTTTTATTCCTCTGTGGTGTTCTGACTGACCCAGGTATTCATAATCTGGTAAAGGCGGTCCATCATCATCGTCATCTTTTTACTTGTTGCATCTCCACCAGGTATGTCTCTGAACTACTCACCATTTGCATATAGTCAACTAACAACACCAGTATAACTCCATTTGCAAGGAATTATGAATTCCCGGCAGAACAGTCAATTTGTCGCAACTTTGCATAGTCCATCCGGTTCGTTCTCTCACTTGCCTTGTATATGTCAAAGTCTGGACTTGCTGACCCATCTAACTGTACCAGAACTGTGCTCCAATGAGTCCCCAAACTAAGCAGGCGACTAGCCATGCATCCACGGCCAAGTCCCGTTACATGCTATACATCCCTACTGACTCGGAATGTTCCCAGCTTGTCAAAACCCAGGCATCCCGTTCCGAGTTGGAGAGGATTATTAGCCAGTCATCGGTTCTAAAGCGAGCTGATGGTAGTCGCCGCCGACTGAAAAGATTCTATCTCATCGACAACTACCAAGACAATGCCACTGTCAAGAGGCACGATGTCGCATCACTTCATGCTTCGATTCACTCCAGTAGCTCGGGGAACTCTGCCCACGAATACAACACCTACAGTTCGCGCAGCGCTGCTGAGTCAGTTGGGCCTCGCTCTGAGTCTGTCTTGTCCGTGGCTAAGCCTAACAGCGTCGCTGGCAAACGTCTGGTTGCACCCAAGGTAAGACTTTCGGACCCAGTGCAGAAATCAATTGCAATCAAATCCAAGCTGAACCCGCTCGCTTCGGTCTTTTGTCCGACCCCTTCGCTTTCCTCGCCGGTTCTACAGACACCAGACAGTCCAGAGCCTACTGGGTTGGCTGTACTCAAGAACAAGTCGCGACTTAACCTCGCCCGTGAAGCCTCGTCTGTCGCCAAGAGTGCCCGGTCTGCCAGTGTTGCGTCAACAAACGATACCACGTTGCTGAAGAGAGGTGTATCTGCTATTCCCAGTGTCAGTGGTTCTGTTCAAGACGCCACCGCATCATCGCAAACTGCCCCAGACGCTACTGCCCCAGACGCTACTGCAGACAAGACCTGGCCGACTTCGTCTCTGGATGGGTCGGCCAATGTACCATACCTACGTGTACCTCCGGCCATGACGTCGATGATGGGTAGTTTTAGAATTCCTTCCTCTCAGATGAATCTAATGCCCTTTTCGTATGTTCCAGGCTTCCAAATTATGCCACAAGCTGTTGCTGGCACTGCGGGTGTGTCTGGTCTCAGCCAGATGTCACTCTATCCTGGTTTATATCCTGGAGTTGCTCGTACGCCTGACTCGGGTTCGCATGCTACACACTCGACAGCCATTCCCCCTTTGGCTCTCAATGCCCCCTCTATCCCCGGTGCTTTGCCGGCGGGTATGGCTGCGGTCCCATCTGGTTCCGCTGTTAGTATTGACCTCACCCGGCCTCCTCCTATCCCTCCGCCGGGTAACCAAGACGCTCGCCTTCAGCAAAACTACGAATACTATAAATACACATTTGGCAACCGCCGTACCGGCAATGCCAAATATGAAGGCTCAGCCAAGAACAAACGGGCCCAGTTTCGGTGAAACTTGGAGTCTATTCAAAATGGTTTTGCGATTGACGACTGGCCGGGATTGGTGATTGTCGTTTTGTGTCTTGTATCCTGGGAGAGTGTTTGGCTCGTTTTTTGTTCAGTTATTCTTGTTTTTGTGGTGTATTGTGTTGTTTTATGCTTATGGGTTGATCGTTATTTCTGTTTGGAGAAAAGTTGAAAAGTTAATAGAACTTACCATTATTCCTTTACGTGTGACGTGACGTTTTCATATTAGTGCAACCCTATTGGCATTCTAATCTAGGGTTTCTGCTTCACGTGTGTGAAAACAACGGTGCATTGGCAGCGACAGGGTGCAAAACAGACGTCATTGTGAATTGAAGCTTTGATGCGCCAACAACAAAATAGTTTTCTTCCAACTATTCTCCAAAACTGCTCATCTCAGTTTCTTTTCTGCGATCACACAACATCGCGTAGACCAAGAAATTTCTGTTTAGATGCAATCTAGTCATCATTACCACAACACAACACGCAATCGAATTATTTGTTGATTCAACACGCCTGCGCAAATCCATCGACCATCACCGAATGGCCTGCACGAATTATCTCGACGAGACTTAATCATTAGTCGTGATCTATCGCAATCCAGAAACCCAGTACATTAGACACTATGTCGACGCCCACAGCTGGAAGGTCAATGACCGGACGTACACCACAGTTCACATCGACCGGGACTCCTCCGGTGTCCGCTGGCACGCCATTGTCGCATCTACGGGGGTCGCCTAACGGTGGACGCAAGGCCTCTCCTAGTGGGAGTGGAATTCTTGGAAATGGACTGGGAATGGACTTTGGACTTGGTTTGGATAGCCAGGCTATGGGATTAAGCCTGAGTCAAAATGGGATGGGCATGTTGATGGGTGGTGGTGAGTCTGTCACAATTGGAGCGGATGGGGAAGATACAAAAACACGGCGGTTAGAGACAATGATTTCTATCCTTAATGTAAGTCTTGCTTGGAATCTTTGTAGTAAACCGTCCCTTGCTAACGGTGGTCTTGTCTGTAGAAGAAGGAACTCATCGTCACGCGAAACAATCTCATCAAGGTTGCACAAAAGCTTGGAATGGACTGTCTTGTCGACAACCAGAACTGTATTTTGGCGGGAAAACTGTGCGGTCTCGACGTTCATTTCGACAACAACATTGTCACAGGTACCAGACTCGACCTGGATCAATCTTCTGAACTTGCCAAAGGGCACACCAACTCCATTTGCGCTGTGTTTTTCGATGACCTGAAGCTAGGTCCTAACCAAAGTCCTCTCACAAAGACGGTCACAAAGTTTCAACGCAACATGGAGAGGTTTGCAGCTCTCGATCATATCATGCACGAGACCAAGTTCGACCCATACGATGCGCTCGCCAACATGTATAGCGCGCTACAAAAGATTTACCTAGCGGATTTACAGCGGGAACAAGCTGCAGCTGTGATGAATAGGTTCCCGGAACAAGCAGCGCAGAACCAAGTTCTCTGTGGGCGGAATGGTATACCGGGGATGAACATATGCCAACGATTGGGTCTTAGTGTCAAATACTGGAAGGATAGACGACTAATCTTGGGAGATGACACTGAAGACCCCGTTTATTCGGTTCTCTTCACATGCACACCAGCACCATTGGGGACTCTGCCAAACTCTCTGGCGAGATCTTCGCCTGACTGGGTGTCACCGCAGGTGTTTAAGTCGCCCATGGATACAATGGGTGATTCTTATGTTATTGACTGGCAGTATCCGCCCAACAGCATGGTTCCAGTCGGTGAGTCTGATGGGCCAAACATGGGTGGAATGAAACTGCCAGAGGCTCTCTTCAAGGCCGAGTTTTATCCGCCAATTATTGTGCCACATGTGCAGTACACATCATTTATTCAAAACATTGGCATCTCGGCGGTGGATACAAGTCAGCCAGTAGCTACTTTTGCTCAGCTTTTGTTTCCGGAGTTCCAAGGGACGGAATTCGATGATGGTAGACCACGGGACATCACCACCCTACGCCAGGTTCCGTGTCAGGCAAGGGATGGAAAGAAGTATGAAGTAGAGTATGAGACGATGCTTTACAGTTACAAACCTGTACAGGCAGCTGTTCTTCGGGAAGCATATTTCAGCCACCCGAGCCAGATTATTAATAGTCTGCCTGTACTGAGACAATATGCTTTCTTTGGTACCCTGTTGAGAAACAGTATGATGAAGCAGTCACAGATGCCAACAGGCACACAAGAGACATCTAGCGGAAAGACTGCATTTGTTTTTGGTGGGCTTACTACGGGGGCGTCCAATACCTCAGTTCCTATGGCCACAACTACCAGCCAGACAAGTATGCCAGGTGCTGCCCTATTTGACGATGATGAAATCTCTCTCGACGGAAAGGATCTTGATGCCGCACCACCGGTCATTGAAATTGAGCCACGCAATAGCATGACTATCAATGTGGATATGGTACTGTCTTTACAAATATCAGTTTGTTACACATTGATTTCTGGGCAGAGTGCTTCATTGACTGTGGATATCGGTATCAACGGGGTAGTAGCGGTTGTGGCTGAAAATGTCCTAGGGCCTATGGGCAAGAAAAAGGGCGTGGATAGAATG